>PYUH01000061.1:777608-847847 GCA_016808085.1 Suaeda aralocaspica | reverse complement strand
ACAAAAACAGAAGAATTACCAAATTGAAGAACGAATCGAAGACTTGAATTGAATTGAAAATAAATGTTGTTAACAAAACCCTAATTTCCCCAAATTAATTTGAGAGAGAAAAGTACTTCATTCTAAAACCTAAGAGAGTAATTCTAAATTCTGAAAAGCATCCGTTCTTTTTGCCTAGAAAGTCGTGCCTAATGTACCCAAAGTTGGGCTTATAAAGCCTAACTACGAAGAAAATAAAAAAGAATTAAAAACTCCGGAAAAAGACTGATGCGGGCGCATAGGAGGTTTATGCGCCCGCATCAGACCTCCAGAATGCCTCCTTGTTTGAAATCTTGGTCAAATGCGCCCGCATGTATTATTCGTNAGCTGAAATCCTCCTTAAATGCGGGCGCATAGGGAATTTGTGCGCCCGCACAGATACCTCAGAAGCTATTTTCTTTTCTTTTCTTCTTATTTCTTCATGAGTTCTTTAAGAGTTGTTTTCATACTTCTTGGCACGCATTTCCATGCATCTTCATTCTTATCCCGTCCAAGCTTTCCGGCTTCGTTCCGAGCCTCGGTTTCCGTGCCTGAAATTACAAAACATACCAAAACCGAGCATAACAACCGCGGATGATAAAAATCAAACTAAAAAGCTCTAAAACTGCCGGAAATCAATCAAACTTGGCGAGACACTTCAAATTAGCTAAAGAACATCGAATGAACTAAAATAGAGCCAGAATATCAACCACTAGGCATAAAATTGACCCGAAACAAGGGGAAAAACACTATAAAAACCGCACATATCACTATGCCAAGAAGTTGATAAACCCGTTAGGTTTAGTATACACTAAGATAGATATGTGTCCTAATGATTTTGTGCTTTTTCGAAAGGAGTATGAGAACTTGGATGCATGTCCGAAGTGCAAAGTTCCGCGCTATAAGAAACAATAAGGTGATAACCGTAACACTAAGAAGTTGCCTCCAACTAAGGTGTTATGGTATCTTCCAATTATTCCAAGATTCATGAGACTTTTTTCAATTCCGGGTGATGCAAAGAACTTTGTGTGGCATCATGAGGGTCGAAAGAAAGATGGTCTAATCAGGCATCCCGCAGATTCCAAACAATGGAATGACATAAATGATGAAATCCAGTGTTTCGCGATGAGCATAGGAACCTTAGACTTGGTTTAAGTGCAGATGGGATGAATCCTTATGGCGCACTCAGTACCCAACATAGGTCATGGCCAGTTTTGTTGACTATATACAACTTGCCTCCCTGGCTTTGTATGAAGCGCAAGTATATACTATTGTCTCTTCTTATATCAGGTCCAAAGCAACCTGGAAATGATATAGATGTATACTTGGCACCCTTGATAGATGATTTGATGTTGTTGTGGAATGAAGGTGTGTCCATGTTTGATGCACATACAGGTACAATTTCACACTCCGTGCGATGATTTTTTAAATCATAAATGATTTTCCGGCTTATGGAAACTTGTCGGGGGTACAAAGTCAAAGGTGCAAATGCATGCCCGGTTTGTGAGGATGATGCAGATGAAGATTATCTAGAGTTCTCGGGTAAGAATGTGTATAGAAGTCACAGAAGATGGCTCCATCGATATCATCCATATCAAAAGATGAAATCATGATTTAATGGCCAAACAGAGAATAGGTTAGTTCGTAGCCGTTGTCTGGAATGCAATTGTTTGAGAAAATGATGAATGTGACTAATGTATATGGTAAAGAGCGTCCACAAAAGGCTATAAAAAAGGGTTCATCTAAGGTTTCAAAAAAGGGTCTCCTTTCAAGAAAAAGGGTGAGGCTGAGGGTACAAAAAGGGTCCATCGTGGAAAAAGAAATCAATCCTATGAGATCTTCCGTACTAGAAGTACTTATCGGTTAGGCATTGTCTTGATGTCATGCATATCGAAAAAAATGTGTTTGACTCTATTATTGGGACTTTGCTAAACATGTATGAAAAGACGAAAGACGGTCTCAAAGAACGACAAGACATGTAGAAAGAAAAGATCAGACCCAACTTGTGGCCAGAGTATAACGGTAACAACAAAGCATATTTACCACATGCTGGCTACACGTTGTCTAGAGAGGAAAAAAGGACTTTGTGTGAGTGTTTGCCTGAGATCAAGGTGCCATCTGGTTATTCTTCGAATGTAAAGCAATTTGTATCTCTAGCTGATAAGAAGTTGAATGGTATGAAGTCCCATGATTGTCACGTCATGATGCAAGTGTTTTTACCAATTGCACTCAGAGGATTGTTGCCTAAGCATGTAAGGGAGCCCATCATCAAGTTGAGCTTGTTTTTTTAATAAGTTTTGTATTAAGGTGGTTGATCCAGAAGAGTTAAACAGTTTGCAAGAAGAATTAGTGGAGACATTGTGCAAATTCGAGATGTATTTTCCACCTTCTCTCTTTAACATAATGGTTCACGTGATGATACACCTTGTTCGTGAAATTAAGATGTGTGGGCCTATTTTTCTACGATGGATGTATCCTATTGAGAGATACATGGGGTTCTTGAAATGACTGGTTAAAAATCGGGCAAGGCCCGATGCAAGCATGGTCACAAAGTACACAGCTGAGGAGGCTTCAAATTTTTGTGCTGCTTTCTTGGAAAAGGCTAAGGAAATAGGTTGTCCAAAGTCTCGTCATGAGGGTAGACTTTAGGGTTATGAAATCAATCGCCGTGATGTTATACCTCCTACGGAGCAGTTCTGTATTGCTCACTATTGTGTTCTATAACATTTTTCGGAAGTTCACCCTTACTTGGAAAGTCATATGTCTGAATTGCGCCGCCGCCATCTAAGTTCCTTTGAATTAATGCAACAGCACATTTGCACAATGGTTTCAACAGAAAGTGAATCTTGCATTGAAGGACCCTAATCACAACATTTCCGATACAATTCACTGTTTGTCTAGCGGTCCACGACAATATGTTACTGCTTTTGATGGTTATGACATTAATGGATATACCTTATATACTATGCGCCAAGATGCAAAGAGTGTCCACCAGAATAGTGGTGTTATGGTTGTTGCTTCTTCTACAGAATATTCAAGTTCCAGGGATACCAACCCAATGAATTCAACACAAGTCTACTATGGGTTTATTGAGGAGATATGGGAGCTTGATTATATTTATTTTCAAGTACCCATTCCAAGATGTAAATGGGTAAATAATCGACGGGGTAAGAAAGTTAGCGATGATGGGATGACACTAGTTGATGTAACTCGTTTCATTGACACTAAGGAACCTTTTGTGTTGGCATCACTAGCTAAGCAGATTTTCTATGTCAAAGACAACATCGACCCTCAATGGTTGGTAGTGATTCAAGGGAAGAGAGGAATTGTTGGAGTTGAAGATGTGGTAGATGAGGAAGACTATGATACGTGGGATTCCACCCCTTCACTGTTTACCGGTGTTCACATTGTTCAGAATGGCTATGACATTGAGGAAGATGCATTGTATGAGCGTGAGGAAGGGGTTTATGTTGATGTTGAAATTACTCGCACCTAGAGTGTAACCGTGCAAGTACATGGAGTAGATGACTTACTTGGACAGGGGGTATTATATTGTAATGGATGGTATGAAAAACATTTCAAGTATTAATAAAATAAATTATCATTTTTTGATCTATAGTAGTCTACTTAATTACAAAGCAGGGATTTTTGGAATTTTTTTTTTTTAAATTTGGAATTCAAGGCACCATTCAAAAGGGTAATGTTGCATGTATGACTACAAATCAACGAATACGATGAATTTTCTTTCTTCAGTAATTTATCTTTAATTTAAAACATTAAAAAAAAATGTTGCATTGATGACAGACTACCATTTCTTTTTGGAGCCCCCCATTAACCTTAAAAAAAATTTCAATTACATATATATGATTCATGTAGTTTTGTTTATGTTTTAAAGATATTAAAGATTACGATGGGCTCGAAGGAGGCAAAGAATTATGAGAGGCAGAGGGCGTTAAGGATGGCCGAGAATAAGGCAAGAAAGAAAGCTATAAGTTTGTCAAAAATGGCAAATGCATTGATGGGATTAAGACAAAAGGTGACACAAAAAAGAGTAGAAGTGAATGAGAAAGTCGATGTCGATTATGAGCCTGAAAGTGATGACGACTTTCCTACAACGACAGTGATGATAGTAGTGGTTATGATTACACGTGCGAAAAGGTAAAAATTTACCTGTAGTTTATTTAATGATGCGTTTGCGCTTTATACAAGAGTCTCATCATGGGAATTTGGGAGTTTTGATATTTTTTGAGTTTCTTATTGTTTTGATTTCTCAATTGCAAGTTGTTAAATTTGAATTTTTATTACATGACCGCCCATAAGACTGAATTATTTTTATAAATTTTTCCTTTGTTTTTTTGACTAATGTGTCATTTGTGTATTAATTTTTTAGGAAGTTGGATCTATGGACCCGAGGAATGATGAAGTACCTGATGAAGTCGAAAGAACAGATTGTAGAGAGGATGATGTTCCTCAAGAAGAACAACCGTCTACTTCACAACCAAAAAAGAGAAAGACAGTGGGTAGAGGTCCATCTAAACCGGTCCGACCGTCAACACCAATGCTCCTTGAATTTGATGAGTATGATTTGTCGACGGGTGACTATGAAGATAAGTATGGCAAACAAGTAGGACAATGTGCTTATAGGATTAACATCAACATCCATAAATGAAACCATGTGCAGCAAGTGGAAACGGATGGATTGCAGGCTGTGACGAAGGTGAGTACAATATTGTGTGTCCATTCTAAAGTTTTGTCATAGCTGTACTATTTTTAGGTAAACTATTTAGCGTCGTTTGGCTTCAACTTATTAGGATTGATTTAGTTTGTATTTTGTGAATATTGGGCTTGAGTACGTCATTTCTTTGTGTGTTTGTTGATTGAGCTTCAGTTTGACGACTTCAGTTCTGGTCTATTTTGATCAGATCAATTGTTTTGATCACCATCCATAAATACCATACATACTTTATTTATGATTTATCAATGCTTTCATCTACCAGTTTGAACTTCTTCTAGGTAATATTTTCACAGGATATTAGCACAAATTAGCAATAACAATGAACAATAACAATGAACAACTATATCTATGCATAGCAATAACAATGAACAACAATATTAGCTGTTATACTTCTTAGCAAATACAAAAATCCTGCCAAAAATCTTATCAGGTATGTTTTGATCAGATCAGCTCTGGTCTATTTTGCTAAGATCAGATCTGGATTTTAATTCAGATCAGTTTTTGATCAATACAGTTCAGTAGCTATGACAAATGGAATCATTCTCAGTAGTTCATACTTTGTAGGAATGGATTTTTTTTGGATTTTAATTAACTTACACATTATGTTGAACTAAGAAACTCTTCCACATTGAAGACCCAAAAGGTGCAAGAAAGAAGAATTTCCTAAGAGTAGTAGCTGCTTGCTTTCGTCACCACAAATCTGACTTAATGAAGCGTTTTATTCGTAAAATCACTGCACCTACAAAAGGTAATCCAAATGCGGATAAGAAGCCTTGGGAATTGTATGAAGGCTACATAACAAAGGAGCAATGGGAGAAGTTTGAGGATTACGTTCGATCCCCTGAATTCAAGGTAACATAACACTTGAATTGAGTTTTTTTGTAGATTACTGAGTTCATATGGGTAGTCAATTGTGATCATATGGAACCCGAATTTTTGATGTCTTGTTAGCTAATGAATGTAGTTTACCATTGTTTGAAACAGAAAAGAACAGAGCAATGTCTTGTTATATTTGGATATAATGATCATGTATTTTGATTTTGGTAGCAACCACTGGATTCTCATGGCCATTGATTTATGTGACGGCATAATTTATATACTCGACCCATTGACACAACAACCACCTCGTCAACTGAGCTACGAAAACGTGTTTGATCTGTAAGTAATTATGAACCCTCAATGTTTCAAATTTTTTAGTAACATTGTTAGTATATTTGTAATCTGTCTGTTGATGTCACTTTACTCTGCGACATCGAGTCCTATAATGGTTTTGGAAGTCACACGAGTCGAGGTATATGTGTGACTCTTGTATTTTTCTCTTATGTGAATACTATAGAAATTTTTTTTGTACAATGCTCACAAGAGGTATCTTGTTCTTAACCTACTTTTTGCAATATTGTTAGTGCGCCTAGCAAACCGGTGGGATGGATTGTGGCTACTATGTGATGAAGTACATGAATGAGATCGTGAAGAAAGTTGGCGAATGTAAGGGTGATGTACAGCAAATAAAGGTAAGTTGGGTCATGACTTAATTTGTTGTTTATTAATTAGTTTAGTCTTTGGGATGCAAGTAATCATAGACGAAGGTTTTTTGGGAATTTGGTGAAGTTTCGGAGAGGAAGTGATTATGAACACCACTTCCTTTTATTCTTGTGTTGTTCATTGTATTTGGAGGTTGTGCTTTGACTTTGATTTGGTATTTCTATGGAAAATGTGATGTTGGTTGTCTCTTCAATTTATGCAACCATAATATGACATTATTTGGATGTATATTTCCTCCCACTAACTTCTTTCACTGATATGCTGCGCCCACGAATATATATAACATGGAACTTTGTCACCTTTAGATATTTTTTTGGTCTATTTCATGTCCTTGGCCAAAACAACAAACACCTTTGGAGTGTAGTCACCCACCTGAACCCACCTTATTTTGGTGATAGATTCAACCTCTGATAAAAAAGATATACCTTGGCCATATTTTATCTGACGAAATCGACCATGGATCACTTCCCTTTTCATTTGGGAGTATTGAATTCACCCATAATTCTGCTGAAAAGATCACTAGAGAAATACCACATTTAGTAGCTTACTCACACCATTCCAAGTATATGACTTTGAGTCCGACTGCATTTCCCCCTTCCTTCTACAAAATATCCGTTTTTTTTTTTTTGTAAAAGGTTAGCAACATTTTACTACCAAAAAAATCAAGTTTCAGCCAACCTAAGACCCCCCATGGACAAAAAAACTATAAAAGGTTCAAACCATCTATACAACAAAACATTTTTGTAGTATCACAATCGATATATCACAAAAAAAGCTATACACCACTATACAAAAGAGACCCTGCATCCATGATACAAGGTAACAATCCAATGCTGATCACTAGCTTGTGATCCTAAACCACATAATCATCTTCAAATATATGCTCTGAACAGGTTATCGCACACCTCTCAAAAATAACCAAACAACTCTAACTAATACAGCTAGGAAAGTAGGGATCGAATCCTCAAGGAAGCTATTAAATTCTACTAGTTCTAAAAAGCCTAAAGTGTGTAAGGGGCCTTGGTGGAAATTTCGGTAAATGATTTCTAAGACTAAGAAGACTAAGAATAAAACTAGGCAAATGATGGGAAATTATGGATTAAACTCTATTAATGGGAACCTAGGGCTATCGGTTCACTATGATCAATCAACAAACTCGATTAACGCTCACTAATCAATTCATTGGCATTCATTGAACTAGGGCTCACTAATTCTCTCGAACTTAGACTCCCTCAAAACTCCTTTACCGGCTCTCGCTCGCACAAATTCGTTTTTGCCTATTGTTCAGTGGTTTAATTGTGGTAATCTTACCTCTCGGCCTCGATTTCAACAATAACCTAACTTACAACTAAATCTGGTCACAATTTAATTGCAATGACTAGAGATCAATAATAGGAATTCAATTAGAAGCCAAGAACTAATTAGAAACATAAATTAAATTCACACCATGATCATAGATCTCCTAACCCTAGAGAAAATGCCTACTCACTCATAATTAAGGGAACAAAAACAAAATTGAAATCAAACAACATGATCATGAACAAAAACCTAATTAAAACTAAAATAACTACTAACAAAAGTAAATTAAGAATCAAAAGATAGAAGATTAATTAATCTAAACTAAGAACTAATAAAATAAGGAGAATCATAAATTTAAAGTAATTGAAAAGCATAAGGAAAGAAAGTACCAAATTAATGATTGAATTTGCATTGATTGAAAGCTTGAATTGTTGAACAAAGTAATTAATTCTAAAATTCTAGAGAGAATAATCAATTTTGGATTCCTAGGTCTAAAAGTATGATAAAAACTAGGTAGTGTCGTGCCCCCTTTACCTAGAGTATATATAGGAATTGAGTTTTATTAAAATAAAACCCAAGAAGCAAAACCGCGTGGAAAAGTCAATCGGGGTGAGAAATCCTTCACCTGCGCCCGCATAGGCCATTTTGGCCTTGTTCCCTGCGCCCGCAGCTAGTGTATTTTGGGACTTTTGAAGCTGCTGTTTTATGTTGCGCCCGCATAGAACAGGGACGCCTTGGCCTATGCGCCCGCATCTATTAAATCGAGCTACCTTTTGACGATTTTTATTATTTCTTCGCTCGATCTTTTTCAATCTTGTTCTTAGCTTCTCGTAACTTGACACGCATCCCGAGACAAGTATATTTTGACCCGTTTTAGCTTCTAATGACTTCATAACTCCCTATTACGCTCCTGTAACATATAAAACAAAACCGAAAACCACGCGTTATAACCGAAAGAGTATAAAATAACCGAAAAAAGGTTCTAAAAGTCAACTAAAGATGCTAAAACCGTTCCAAAACATAACTTAACATCGAAAGACGATATTTAATCAAAACAAAGCCACAAACTTAACTATTTAGCATAAGAATCAACCGAAAATGTGGGAAAAACACAACATAAAACACGTATATCATGCTCTAAATTGTGAATGCTAATCTGAATGACATCAATTGTTTAAGAAGTAATGGTTCATCTTTTTGTTACGTTCTTCAATTACAATAATTGTTATTGTGATGTTGAAGGCTTATTTATAGTGCATTTGAAGGATAACATGCGTTTGTATGTTCTCTGATGCAATGGAATCATTACTTTGTTGTTAGTGCACTTCTATAGCCGATTCTCTTAACATTTAATATCTCACATACCTTACTTACATCGTTTTATTTTCAATATAATCTTTTGAAGGACTATATTGGAAGACCTGCCCCGTATACCAAAAGAGAGTTGGATGAGGTTCGCGAGCAATGGGTGAGGTTCTTCAGACTAAATTTCTTATTGTCCGATCCTAATTAAATAAAAAATGTATTTGATTACATTATTGTTCATACTTTTAATTTATTCATTTCGTAAACATCTATTCAACCTATCGTTGTAAAATATATTTATATAAGAACACAAAGTGTATTGTATATATATGAATCGTTTACACTTTTTAATTAGTTAAAGAAATATTTATATTAATGTTGTAACCTATACAGAATCGATAGGGGAATGGCGGGAGGATGCACATATATATTATTTATTATTAATATACATCCCTAATTGCCATTTCAATTTTTTTTAAAAAACAGCACTATTAGTATCGTTTGTTACAAAAATGATACTAATAAAGTGTCTACTTGTATCGTTTTTTAGTAAAAATGATACAACTAGGCCACCTATTTCCACTGTTTTTTTAAACAAAGGATACTAATAGAGTACCTATTTGTATCGTTTCTGTAAATAAAATGATACAAATAGACAACCTATTAGTATCGTTTTTAAACAATACAAATAGTTTGTATTACCATCGTTTCTAACAAACGATACAAAATAGGATTTGCTATTTGTTACGCCTCCAATTGTATCGTGTGTAAAACGATACAAATAGGTAAAAAAAAAAACGATTCTAATAAGCTATTTTTTTTTAATAATTAAAACGGTATCATTATTTCATACATTTTAGTATGCGATCATAGTTTTTATGTATGGTTTTAGCGAAATTAGCATATTATCATAGTTAATCACATGCATTAGCGATTATGACTGTACAAGTCTTCTTTTCTTACTTTGATCGTTTGCCTAAATTCATTGGAGTGGTCGTTGTCGTAAGATAACCACTTTCGAAATTTGAGGTGTCCCGTCATTAAATATTCTTTGTTTTACAACGGTATCATTATTTTATAAATTTTAGTATGCGATCATAGTTTTTATGTATGGTTTTAGCGAACTTAGCATATCTTCATAGTTAATCACACACATTAGCGATTATGATGGTACAAGTGTTCTTTTTTACTTTGATCGTGGTCTGAATTCATTTGCATGGGCGTTGTCGTAAGATCACTACTTTCGAAATTCGAGGTGTCCCGTCATTAAATAAATTTTTTATTTCAACGGTATCATTATTTCATAAAATTTAGTATGCGATCATAGATTTTATGTATGGTTTTAGCGAAATTAACATATCATCATAGTTAATCACATGCATTAGCGATTATGACCGTACAAGTCTTCTTTTTTACTTCGACCGTTGCCTAAATTCATTGGCCTGGTCGTTGTCGTAAGATAAACACTTTTGGAATTTGAAGTGTCCCATTATTAAATATTCTTTTTATTACAACGGCATCATTATTTCATAAATTTTAGTATGCGATCATAGTTTCTATGTATGGTTTTAGCGAAATTAGCATATCATCATAGTTAATCACATGCATTAGCGATTATGACCGTACAAGTCTTCTTTTTTACTTTGACCATTTCCTAAATTCATTGGCATGGTCGTTGTAATAAGATAACCACTTTCGAAATTTGAGGTGTCCCGTTATTAAATATTCTTTTTGTTACAATGGTATCATTATTTCATAAATTTTAGTATGCGATCATAGTTTTTATGTATGGTTTTAGCAAAATTAGCATATCATCATAGTTAATCACATGCATTAGCGATTATGACCGTACAAGTCTTCTTTTTTACTTTGACCGTTGCCTAAATTCATTGGCTTGCTCGTTGTCGTAAGATAACCGCTTTCGAAATTTGAGGTGTCCCGTTATTAAATATTCTTTTTATTATAACGGTATCATTATTTAATAAATTTTAGTATGGGATCATAGTTTTTTTGTATGGTTTTAGCGAAGTTAGCATATCATCGTATTTTTTAATTATATTAGTGAACTTGGTTAATCGTTTATTGTTTATTAAAAGAGAAACGAAATAATGTAATTGGCAATATGAACACGAACTTGGATTTAAGTTGTTCATGTTAATCCATAATTATTACAACAACTGTGTGTTTGTAATAGTAGTCCCGTATCAAATTACTACATTGAACATGGGTATACAACTTCACAAAACATTAATGTTGGTATTTCATACAAATTGCCTTCTCTCGAAACATGTAATTTGTTTCCAAGTAGTGCAATAAATGCTTCATAATAGCGGTCCACATCACTGTGATATTTTGCTTTTTATAATTGATGTGTGTACCTATGCAATTGCCCAAGTTGTGGTTGGTGTCTTTGTGTGTTGTCACATCAGTTAGAACATTGAATCAACTTGCATATTTTTTTTCTATCTTTGGAGCTATTTACACATCAACTGAAATTTATGGGTTACTGCCTTGGGACACGGTTCATGAAGTGTAGCTGTTGGCATGTAGTTGTAGGTTTAGGTGTATATAATTACATATGTATACTTTATATAATATTTCACATCAACCGAAAAATATTATAAGATCTCATATGTTGATACTTGCCCTTATATTGATGTCGATCAGATTTTCGATTATACAGTAGTGATCGAAATTTCTTTACATGTATTGGAGAAAATGAAAGTTTTTTTGTAATTTCCGATCTATGCATAGCACCTGTGGTTTAGAGGAGGCTAGTTTTTTTCCTTTTTAAAAAAAAATTTCAACTCTGAAATATAAGCTTTCACGTCAAAATGGATATATTTGAAGTCAGAAGTTTTATCAAGTCATGATTGAAACTATTCAATTCAAAAAATTAATTTTAAGTTCAAGTCAACGATATGATTCTATCAAGTCCGAATGTATATTGATATTATTCGAATACTATATAGATATATGCTTTGAAGTTCGATACATGTATTCGAATCATATATTGACATTACTTTATTTTTAATCGCTAATTTAAACTACGAAATACCGAGGGATTGTACATATTTTATTTTTTAATAATATATATATGTATATATATATATATATATATATATATATTTGAAGATTATTTTTAAAAAGTTGTGTCAGTGTCACTAAAATTAAGATTAAAATTAAGGGATTGTACATATAATGAAAATAAATAGTGACATTACTAAAAGTTTGAAGATTATTTTTAAAAAGTTGTGTCAGTGTCGTCGTATGTGGTTGTATGACACTACTATTGCATTGAAGCTGTAGAAAACTACAATGCCGACGATCCATCCTAATCCCGATATCTGTAAAATTCGAATCTATGTAATTAACTCATTGTACAAACGTACAATGCCGATAGGGCAGTGTAATCTCGATTCAATCATATCATCGCTCGACATGCAACCCGTAATTGCAATCCAATCCATCATTGTTAACACACCAGAGGTCTTTTCCAATCTGCAGCAATAAAATGATTGCACATGCAATTAGTGGTGCTTAACGAGTTTAGTCGCTCGTGAACAGCTGTAGTTCGACTTGGTGAAAGATCGGTCAAAACCTCGGCTCGAATTAAATCGAGCTACATGGTATTACCTCGAAAGTCAATATTACTACGTAATTCTTCTAATATTACCTTGGCGCGGACCGCACCTGGGTTCGTTATTTTGCCCCGGAGGCAACCCCTAAGGCGTGCCTCCTAGGCTAGGGGAGTGGGCACGGGATGATGAGTTAGCCCGGAACCCACCCCCCATGCATGAATAATATGTTCGTTTGTCAATATTCTAGGCAGGTTTCGACAGTGATCCTTCAGCAGGTTCACCTACGGAAACCTTATTACGACTTCTCCTTCCTCTAAATGATAATGTTCAGTGAACTCTCGGCAAAATATTATTATGTAATTCTTCTAATGTTACCTCGAAAGTCAATAAGTCAATATTATCATTCCATGGCAAACGATTGTACTCCCCAGGGGTCCATTATAATCCCGAGTGAAAAAGGACTCTACGAAGCCATCATATTAACTTATGCGTTGCTGTAGTGAACGACTACAACCGTCGAGGTCCATTGTAAACACAATTCATTTAAGTCATTGTTGTCATCCATAGTTAATCCCGAAAGCTCAATATAGACCGGAAAATCATTTTGAATCGAACAAGTAGGCAAACGATAGTCTCCTGAATCCTTTTCGATAAAAAAACAGAATCGCATTCCAGTTAGTATAACGAGATATGTATAAAAGTTTTCCGTTCGTTTAAATCACTATATCACATATCTGGATTTTCCGAATGTAATGTTACATATTTGATGGTGAATTTTGGAATTTTAATTTTTGACACACCCTTTAAACTGTACATACGTGTAAATAAAGTTAAAGTGGAGGGAAAAGTTGGCGCCACAAAATATTGGTCAACCTAAACCTATGTTAAAAAGGTAGTTGGGATCATTTAATGTTTCACCAACAACACAAGCCAAAACGCCCCTCATGTAAAATGACCAACTTAAGCTGAAATCCGCCCTGCTTCACTCGTTAATGGCATTGGCATTGCATTAAATACTCATTCCTTCCCATTAAACGTCCTTCATTTCTCCACAAATACTTCAAAGGAAACATCACTTCAGTTGCATTTATTAGTTCCCTCATTCCTCTTAAATATGCAGGGCCATAAATCTGTTAAAAAAACTCCAAAATCTGCTTCCCCAAAAATTTGTTACCAAAAAAAAAGTCCCCTGAAAAGGTATGTTTTGGGTCCTCTTCACCAACAATTAAGAAGTACTTCATAAGAAAGAAGGTACAACCAAAGGCACCACGTCCTATACCAAATGACATTCCTGAAGCGACTCATGCTAGCATTTCGTCCTTTGACATTGTTGCACTATCTAAAGAACCGACTTGTAACGTAGCTAATGAGACTGAAAACCGCGACAGGGAAAACCTTGTCGTTATTAGTAGTGACGAAGACAGTTCCGATAGTGAGGAAATCGTTGCTGTTGAGGAGGGTGGGTCGGTAAACAGTAATGACCTAGCCATTGTAAGCCACATGTGTAGTGGGTGTAACCTTGGTTATCCAATGGCTAGAATCGTTAAGCCCGAAAATAACGCTGACTCACTTGTCACTCTGAAAGTGAAGAGCCGCAACCCAGGTGATGAAGGTGTAACTTACTTCATGACTGGAACTTCAAAGTTCAAGTATTTGTACCAATACCCAGCTGAACTGTTCAAGTACCCATTTGATGACATTTGTGTCCATGTCAATGACGGGAAGGTTGAGCTTGAGTTCACTGCTAATGAAGTGAGACTCAAAAACACCTCCAAAGTCACTGTCCACAGCACTGTAAGTTCATTAATAATACACCACTCGTATATTTTCATGTTGGAACTCTGTTTTCTAGTTTGTGTATGTATATCGTCAATTTTCCACAGTGATTCATCCAAACCCTTCTGTTTGCATGTTGCCAAATCATTATTAATGCATGTAACATAACGTTACTTGTTACTGTTGTGGATAAATAGTGTTTTATTAATTCCATATTGTTGATGTTTTTAGTTTAATATAGAAAATTTATGTTGATGGTCTGTCTGGTTGTTATGAATTATTTGTAGCGGCCGTTCAGGAATTTTTATACACGCTTCAAGTTATTCAACGTGAAAAATGTTACTAATCATCAAATGGCGGTAAAGATTACGGTTTCTGTGAAGAAGCCAATATACCACTTGTATGAGACAATTGGGGAACACCTTGATCAGCATCCATCAATGTTTGATCTTATAGCAAATGGGTTCAAGATTAAGAAAGAAGGAATGATAAGTGATGATCTACTTCAGAATGAGGATGACGTGTACACGGTAGTTGCAATAATAAGTGATTAAGAAAGAAGGAATGATAAGTGATGATCTACTTCATGTAAAGTTTCAATGACAGACTTGATTCCCTGGACGACAATATCGGTAGTTGCATCAAATCCATCTTCTAAGTCCAACATCGGCTCAATGGCTTGACGCATAAAATTGTTACACTTGACTTTCATCAATTTCAGTGGGTCAACAGAAGCGACAACTATGTTGGAGTGCTTTCGAACAACATCCCTCCGCCAACGTCGAATGATATACTTTTCCGGTATCACTTTGACGTAGTTATGCTCAAATACTCGTATCACATGCCGAAAAAGGATCCATGAGTCTCAAATTTCTTGCAATCACATGAAGCCTCTTTCGTGGCGCTGTCAAAGTGAACACAATGCATGCGATAATACTGTTTTACAACCTCATCATTTTTCCCCTTCGGTACGAAATAAACTCGATCTGATAAGACAAACACGTAATTGGTTTCTCCTACTTCCTTCTCTTCCCTAACAGTGCAACGAAGAAGGCGTTCAACTTCCCTTTGAATATCCAAATATTTAGCATCAGTGTATAATGTGATAAATGTATTTTTCCACAACCAACCCATACATAACCCTTCTACGCCATAATCCATCCTTTCGTCAGCATGTTTTTCATCTTTCACTCTCTTGCGCACCGCAGCGCAATACAAGTCCCCAAACTCAAACAATTTTGTATGCCTACCAATGAATTTGTCAAAATATGAGTTGATGCTCTCAACTCTTTGGGTTGTTCTCATTCCTGCCCAAAAAAAGTTCCTCGTGAAACAAGACACCCACATATGCCTTTCCTCAAACAAATTGCCCAACCAATCATGCTCCTGTAGTTGCCATTTGTTAAGAAGTTCATGCCAACTACTCTCATATTCTGTTGCAGTGTATAAATCATAAACTGATTTCAACAAGTCCTCTTTGATATCCTAGTACCTGTAAATCATAAAACAGTAACAAGGTTTGACCATTTACAAGGATTGACCAAAAAGATGAAGGTCAGTGTGTTGAATAGAAATGTCAAATACAACATTTCAGTGGTTATATATTGTCACCATAATAATCTGCCCATAATAATAACAAACTACTCTGAAATATCAAACTTAGTAGCATATGGAAATTAAATTAAAAAAACCATTAAACTTATGTTATGCATTACAGCTTTATACATCCAACTATAACCAACACACATACATCCATTATACATACATATTTTCAAAAAATTCACATGTTACTCAGAACAGACATTACCTTTTATCACACCAAACATTATGGGGCAACTTGGTTAGTATGTGCCATATGCACCAACGATAAAAGTGTGTTAGGCATCAATTCCTCCATAGGCCTCCGCATTGCAGGCGCTTGATCAGTTAAAATCCCAATCGGGGCTTTTCCTTTCATGCACAATAACCACTATGAGAACACCCAATGAAACGTGTCACAATCCTCACTTGAAATAAGAGCACAACCAAGCAACACTGTTTGGCAATGGTGGTTAACCCCCACAAAATTTGCAAACGGTAAATCGTACTCATTACTAAGGTATATATGTCATATCAAAACAAACTACATCACCAAATTCCTCATAGGCAACTTGGCTACGCGCATCAACCCAAATTACATCTTTTAACACCCCATTTTCATCTAACCTATGAGCATGATAGAAGTTTTTGTTTTCACGTTGCATCTTTTAAAAGTATGCCATAGGTGCCTGAGCATCACCCCCCTCCATTTGAAGCTTCCTTTCTTTATCCACGGCATGACGCATATCCTTCTCTGTCATAGGTAGGGGTGTCAATTCGGGTTGATGGTGCAGGTTTGGGTTGACCTAGTCGGGTTCGGGACATTTCAATTCAGGTTAATGTCGGTCGTTTTGACCTATTAGTTCAATCCAATTCAGTTCAGGTTATTTTGGGAAATCTGTTCCTACTTCGGGAGCATTTCAATCCAAACTTGGGTCATTTTGGTCAGACCCACTTCAATTCAATCAAAAACAGGTCAAGAAAAACCAACTTATCAAGAAGTCACGGTATTTTTCAGGTTATCATAGGATTATTTCAAATTCTTTTCAATAGTCAAAACTTTCGTCTATTTGAAAGAAAGTTGAGAATTGTGTGATGATGCTTTTTCTCCCTCTCTTTTTATTTACTTGCTATATCGGCTCTCGAATTGCATATTTATACATGACAATAATTATATGGGGACCACAACTTTACATAATGATTGAAAGAAAAAGTGGTGGATTAAAGAAAGAAGATGATAAAAATAAGGATAAAGTAGGAATAAAATTAGTAAAAAGATAACAAAAGTGACGGTAAAGTTGTAAAGGTTTGTGTAGGGACCACACTACAAAAAGAAAATGCAGCAAGCAATTAGAGTTTTCTTTTTTGGGTATATGTACCAAGTAAATAAAAACGGAGGAAGTATCAATTTGATTAAACTTGTTCAAAAAATAGTCCTATGATCTCTTAGCGTTCGTAAAGAAATATGTCTATTATTAGTTGGAAATTTTTATTTAAATATAATCATGTTTATTAAAAGTATATTAGTAATATTATATACATATTAATTTATTCCTTGTTATGCTATTATGCAACTTCTATATTGTGAATCAGTGATAAAATAATAACTTTATCAACTATTCAAGTAAAACCAATTCACATATGGTGAAGGACAAATGATAAACAGATACAAAGTACAATATAATAACAAGTTATATTTAAAAAAATGTAACGAGTTAATGTTATAATGCATTAATGTAAACTTAACATGTTATATCACATTCTGATTTGTATATTCATACGTATATATTACTACATAAATGGAGTTAGTAGTTAGTTAGACTACTTTGAATAACATTATCGATTTACATGAGTATATTAGATCAACATGGTAATACAAGTTTACATTATTGTAATCAAATTAGAGTTTTTATAGTCATATGTTTAGTTAATATAAAGTGAACTTGAAATTTAATGTTTTCTTAAATGATGATCGTTGTCTAATAGAATTATACTTTATAAAGCTAAGTTTGATCTTATTTTATGTCTTATCAAAACATGTTCATATATTAGAGTGCTATATATGTTAACTACAAGTAAACCTATAGTCACCTATCCCCTCTGTTTCTAAATGTTTGATAGGTTCATATAATCTTAGTACTATTTATAAGATGGAAGAATCTTTTAATTTATTTTCAATATATAAAACATAATATATTTATTTGGAGACTTGTTTGATTCGTCTCAATGAGTTCGTTATTAATATCTAATTATTATAAATTTTACATATACACAACAAAATTATTTAATGTCAAATAAATATATTGACTTATGTGCAAGTCAAAAACGTATTAAACAAATGGGAACGGAGGGAGTAAAAAATTAACAAAATAAAATCCTAATTACATTATTAATGTTGATACTAATTCTAGAAAAGGAGGGAGTACTATTTTGATAAATCCTAAATACATTATTAATGTTTATAATAAAAATATATGAATTAGGAAATTATAAAGAAGTCTGCAAGTCATAGTCGTTGGATCAACATTGTTTGCAAATCTTATCCGTTCAATGTACCATATAAATTGCCATACCCTAAATTTTTTCTTCACCACTTCCTCTTTCCTCGCACACCTTCTTCTTATCAACCTCACAGTTTCACTATCAAGTATCAACTTCTTTCTCTATTTTCTAAAAAAGCACACAAAAAAAATAAAAAATAAATAAATAAGAAAGAAGATTTAGTATACATCCACCTCATCTCCCACCTAACCTGGTCCAGTTTTTCGGTCAAGGCATTATCGATCTATTTTATCTAATCATCTAATGACGAAGGGATCGATCTAAACATAAAGGTATTGGATAAGAAATGAGTTATACTCAAGGGAAAATCGCTAAATAGATTAAAAATATATGGAATTTATTTTTTTGGTTTGTCAGAAAGCCTTCTTACAGTGATACTAACAAAAGGTTTAGAATAAAATTTATGGTCTTTTGTTTTCTTTTGACTTTATTAAGAATTGCTTCTCTACTACTAGAACTATAGAAAGCTTAATACAAGTGAATTATTGTTAATTCGTGGTTGCCTATTCAAAATAATGATTTTATTTGTTTTTTTAGTTAGGTTGTTATATTATGTGATTTTTACATTTATTTATTCCTAGTTATGGAGGATCTATTTAATATGGAGTTGGATGCACACTCGATTAGCTTAAATTAGGTATGCGATTTAAACTTTACCTCTTTATCCTTATTTTAAATGCTCTCTACTTGCCTATACTTTTAGTTGAAGTTGGTCAGAATGAACATAATCACTCCCGTAGATGGTTCTGAGACAGTACAGAATCAACCTCAACCAAAGAAGAGGAAAACTGGTGCTCTGACTCCTATCGTGACTCACCTGTGTGGAAACACTACCAGTGGACGAAAGATGACAATGGTCAACTATTTGCTAAATGTAAGTATTGTGGCACTCTGTATAAAGGTTGGGTACTACTACTATTGGTAGGCATACTAAGGGTTATAAAAAATATCTTTAACCCCGAAACAGTTTCTGAGTTTGTTCGCCGAAGCATTCCCATCCTCTTATAACAGTTGAACATGAAGGGCTTAGGAAGTTGCATAAATACTTGAATCCTCTAATGTTGGAACTATAACTAGAAACACCATACTAAGGTATTGTTGCATTGAGCACCTCAGATTAAAAGCCATGTTGCGTGATACATTAGATAGTCTAACTAGTAGGGTTTGTTTTACTTGTGATTGCTGGTCTGCATGCAATACACGTGGTTATCTGACTTTGACTGCACATTTTGTTGACAATAATTGGAAATTAAAGTCTAAGATTTTGACTTTTTGTTATTTCCCCCCACCTTACAAGTCACAATGGTGTTGACATTTATGGTTTTGTGATGGGATTATTAAAAGAGTGGGGTCTAGATGTGAAAACATTTACTATGACTGTTGATGATGCAACTTCAATGGATGTAATTATGAGAATGATGATGGAAGTCATCAATTGATCATTGACTCTTATTTGTTGTTCCTCAAAACAAAGAAGTTGAGTTTGACGTGTTAATTTATTGGAAGGCTCAAAGCACAACTTATCTTGTTATTTCTCGTATGGCGAGAGGTATATTAGCCATTCCAATAACATCAGTTGCATCTGAAAGCTGCTTTAGTTTAGCTGGAAAGATCATAAACAAATATAGGTCTCGAACGCTTCCTAAAAATGCTGAAGTAAAAAATTGGTTGTTTGCATATGAGGATGATGATGAGGAGGATTTAATTGATGATGATAGTTTTATGTCCGATGTTGATAATGACTCAGTTCTAGATATTGGTATGTTAATTGAAAATTTTAGCAAGATTATAAATTTTATATATTGCTGTCTAATGTCCCATGCATTGCTTATGATTTTTTTCTGTTTTCGATTTGCAGGTAGGGTGACGCCCCTGTAGAAGTCCAATTATGAATGAAGTGGGATTTTTTTAGGATATTTTTGGTGGCCTTTTTTTGATGTGTTGTGGTATTTTGGTGCCTATATTGTTATGAGGATATTCAATGGCGTTTGGTTATATGTTTAGGGTTATGTGGCTTTTTTTAGCATGATTTTTGGTGGTTGCTAGTATACCTAGTAATGAGTTAAAATATGAGAATGCTCTTTGGCATGCATCTTTATTTATTTGAAAAGGTACATTGAACTCATTGAGGAACTAATGAATGCGAAGGTTTATATCACTCTTTTTTTTTGGTGATGTTTGATTCATTCTTTCTTTCTTTGTTGCTATTTTTCTTTCTTTTTTTGTACAGCAACTCAACAAGCCCTACTTTCGGTCAACAGTGTTATTCATATGGAATATTAACAATCACACAATTGAGGACTACATAGTGGGTAACTTTACTTTTCTTCTTTAATTTGCATTACAAAACAATACTTGTTTCCCTTCTATCTAAATCATTTGAAAAATCTTAATCCCCAACATCTTCTAAAGGGATTTTTTTCAATTCCAATCTCTAAAAGAAATAAAGCTTCTAAAAATCTATATATTTGTGAAATTTTTGATTGATTTTTGAATTGTACAGAGAAGAATGGTTTCTGAATAGTGTGAGGAAGAGTCAGAGGAGGTGGAGATCGTGCTCGTAGTTTGAGCAACGCTTGAGCAAATTCGCCATATTTGATTGGAGGTTAGAGTTAGTTACCTTTTTTGTGTGTTTTTTTTTTTTATTTCAAATACAATTAAGTGTAGTTATGAGCTCCAATTTGATTTTTATTTGATTTTTCTGTTATTTTTACTTTGGATTTTTGGTGCGTCTTTGTCATTGTTTCATTTGATTTTGATTCTTCATTATTTGTAAGAATGAGGTTCTAACCTTCATTGCTTGGAACCTTTGTTGGATGATGTTGCTAGAATGCTTGCATAGGTAGATTCCGTAGATAGAGCTAAATTGTTACACAGGTTGAAATGCGAACAAAGTGGCTCATGGTCTAGAAGCTTTTGGAATGATTATGGAGTTACCAAAGGTTTTTCACCCTCACCCACCTCAGGCTGTCATGGAGGATTATGCTGATGACCTTCATAGTGCTCATGTGTAGTTAACTATAGCTGTGTATTTCAAGCTCAACCTGTTAGCTTTACAAGACTGTTTTAGCTTTGTTGTTTTGGACTTCTACTATTTTACGTATGTTGTTTCAAACAATGCTAGTAGCTGTTGTATTTGCTACCCTCTCGTGTTTATCAGCTTGAGTTTTATTTAATGAAACTATTTCTCCTTTGAGTTTAAAAAAATATCAAATAATGAGCTTCTAGTAATTTTAAGAAAATTTTTGATATCAGAATACAATTAGCTCAGTTATAATGGATTGAACTTCATTAATGTACTTGGTTTATTTGGTGGACTTTATTGTGCTTGGTTTTATTGTTAAATGATGTACTTGGATGAATTGTTAAGCTTTATTGTTAGAATGAAAGTGATCTTTACTCTTAATATGTTGCATATTAAAATTTTATACATTTTTATTTGTAATATTAATAGTATTATTGAAATTTTGTATGATAAGAGAGAAAACCACTAAAGTTATAATTGTTAGTGTATTCAAATACAAAATAATTCACAAAAAATTATGACATGTTGGTTGTGTTATCAAGTAGATCTGTACAAATTTATTTTTAAAAAAATTATGAAAAAATATAATTAAATACTTTGTATTACATTTTTATGTTAGCATTGTATAATAATGTCATAAATAGACAAGTGTTAGATTAATAAATTATAAATAAGTACTTCATATTATACTTTTTTGTTTGTAAAATCCAGAGCCATACTCTCATACTTTAACCAACATTGATGTAATATTTGCCAAATTTATTTGTTGAATTTTTTTTATTTACTAGCTAGTCATACATATCGAAATATTATATCAATCATTATCAAAAGTCAAAAGCTTTCACTTTAATGATTTCAATATAAACATACAATGTGTCGTGTTGATCAATTTTAAAAGGAAATGATCAAACTCAAATTAAGATAAAATATTATTTCATTTTTTATAAAAGAAATGGATGAATCACAGCTTACTCTCAATTCAGTTCGGGTTAGGTCAGGTCAATTGTTCAAACAGGTTGCTTCATATTCAATTGAGTTCAGTTTGATACAACGTGTTTTCAGGTTTTGTACAGGTCAATTTCAGTTTAAGTCTTTTTCAGTTCAAATTCAATCTATTGATTTACAGGTCAAAAACAATTTAGATCACTTTCAATTCAAGTCATTTTTAGGTTACGGGTCAATTTCAGTTCAGTTTATTTCAGTTTCAATCAAAGACAGTTCAGTTAACCCAACGGGTTCTAACTCAAACTGACACCCCTAGTCATAGGCATATTTTCCACTTCGCCTCTTTCTTGACTTAGGCAATCATATACCTTTGGAATTGACACTCCAGCACTAGTGTCATTCCCAACAACCGTCGGCGCACATTGGCATAAAAACTTTCCATTCTATACGGTTTAACCCACCTACAATCCTTCGGGTTTGGAGTGTGCACAACATGTTCAAGAATTAAACTCCTAATTACCCATTCCTTACTTTTATTCAAACTTGCATACACCTTAACTGGGCAATGGCATTTAATTGATCTATGTTTCCTAACAATCCCCTCATCAACAACATTAGGTCCACCTATTTCCATTTCACGACACTTTTTTTTCTCCAACCGCTTAGATAACATATTAGAATCACCCCAACGGTGGCACCTCCATGTCATTGCTATCCTATGTGTCTTATCTTTCGAGTTCGCACCTTGATATCTAGACCATTTAAACCCAATTCCCTTCGCATATTTCCACAAATAGCCTTCCAACATCAACCAAGTGTCAAACACGTCATCAACTTTTAGTGGTTGTACTTTATCATTCAATTCATAAGCTTTACCAAAATCGTCACCTTCCTAGACAAATGGTTACGTTCATCATCCCCATCACCATCATCAATGTACTGATTGTTTCTACTACTATAAGCTTCTACTACCATCCGATTTTCTATAACAACATCATCACTCTTAACTTCAACATCTAAACCCTCCAAACACCCTACGACAAATCCTTTGTCAACCGCATGTATATCATTTACCTCAGTAGACATCCCTGTTTATGCTAATTAACTATAACTGAAATTCAAATACTGACGAGTGAACTAAAAACAGATCCACCACAATTCAATTTATTAATTTACAATTCAAATCCAAATTAAACAATAAAATTTAGTAGATTACAACTATACAAATTATACTTCACCAAAAAACCCTAACCCAAAACAAACCACAAATTATCCAATACTCCATAATTTCCAAATTAATAATATAATAATAATAATAATAATCTGCAACTACAAATTGAAACACAAGCATGACCAAATCGACGTGATTTGGTTTATTTACAGAACTACATTATACAATTTACAACTTCATACTACCAGACCAAAAGCAAACTAAACATAAAACAAATTAAACAATGAAGAGAACATTTACCTGCACACCGTTGGGATGTACACTGAGCAAGAAGGGAAGAATGCCAGCAACCCAAATCAAGAGGGGTAACAGTGACGAAGTGAAGGCGAGCTGAGAGCACCTTCTTTCGAAACAGATACGGAAAGGAGAAGAGAGGGGGGAGTAACTGGATATTACTGAGTGACGGATAGGGAAATTAGGACATATTTACACAATTGCCATTTTAGATCCCACCTAAAAAACTAAAATTTTAGGAATCAGGCACTCCTATGGACTTTGTCCATGTTTTGCTCACTAAGTATAGAATCATGAAGCCTTCATCAAACAATCTATTGCTGCTATACATACTTTCATCCTACTAGGAGGACATGTACTTGTATAAAAACAATAATTGAGAAATTAAAGGAAGGCTTATGAGATTCATGTTAGAGCATAGTGGGGCGTACATGCAATTTATTTTAAATTATTATTTAGGGCCATATTGTGTATTATTTGTTCTTAACAAATTTAAAAGTAACAACTTCCCGTTAACTATAAAAGTAGCATAAGAGTATTTGGTGCATAACCAAAACTTAATAGGGGTACCCCATGCAACCTGCTAAACCTCAAGGGTACCCGGTGAAAAGGTCATATCTATCTATATCTATATCTATATCTATATCTATACAATAATAAAAAGCATCTATCCTTAACCATTCAAATGAATAGTTGAACGGTGTTCTCACACGGTTCACACGCGCGGGCTGCATATTTGTGCCATGTGTCCCGCTACTTCCTCTCCCAACCGTTGATCTTCACCTTCATTTCCACCCCTCAATATTATATCCTATCTCTCCTCTTTATCTCTCTTCCGCCACACTCTTTCTCTCTCTTCTGCCACAATCCTTTCCTCTCTTCTATCTCTCACTTCCTCCGTCTTCTTTGCTATGGGTTAGGGTTTTAGTTTCCTTGCAATTCAATTATTCAATGGCAACTGAATTGCAACCCTTTCCTTTTGTTTAATCCAATTTAAAGTTGAAATGCAACCCTTTCCCGTCGATCTATTGAAAATCGATCGTTTTTTAAAGGTAGCTACGGAGAAGGAAAGCGAAGCAAAGGCGATCATCTGAATTCAGTAAAAATAATGTTTTTAAATGAATTTAGTTTTAAGTAAAAGTTTTTGAATAATTCAACTAAATTTTTCATTATTTCGGGGTCTTTATATTTGCATGAATGTGGAAGTTGTTGCAATATGAATTTATGATTGGGAAATTGTTGCTGTGTTAATTTATTAGTTGCTTCTTAATGTGGCATATAAGCTGGGTTTTGTGTTGATAACTTCTTTTGTGGTGTTTGTTTGGTTTTATTTGATGATGGTGATAGTGATGGTGATTTGTTGTTTGATGTTTCAGAGGTATTTCACGAAATATATGAAACATGGATTTTATTTTGGTGGCAGTTCTCAATTTTCCCAATTGTTGCTTAGCTTGATTTGGTCAATTCAATTATGTTTCGAGTTTGGTTTTAGGTTTATGTTTGAGTGGTTTACCTCCTGAGTTTACTTGAGTAGTTAGGGTTTTTTGATTTTGGGTTTCTTCAATTCTTTCCCTAATATCTAATCTAACGGTCGATGTTATTGAGCGAGTGTCTGTTAAAACAAAATCGTTTTATTTGTTTATATGTTTAGAATGCTTTCCTTGAATCCCCTTTGATTGCATATGGGAGTTCAGTTGAAGTCGTGTAATTGTGTAAGGAAAATGATGCTAGATGATGAGGTGTGGTAAATCATGTTATGCATTGAGAGATGAGCTTTTACAGGCTGTCAAACCATAGAGAAACTGAAAAATGTTTAGATGTCTCTTACTATGTCAAAGGATGGGACTAGATCATTAACTCTCGATTTTTATGTCAGACTACAACTACAGCAGCGACCACTGTTGGTCAGAAATTGTATCTCTGAAGACCGCCTGCATAAGCTTTCCAGATAAAAAAGTAAGAGATGCTCAAGGAGAAGCTTTAGACGGAAAATTAAGGTAGACATTATGACGTATTCTATACTGTTTTTCTCCATGTTAAGTAAAACAATACCTTCCTTTTGCACTTCAAGTATAAATGATCACGGCTCACTAATGTAATGACTTCAATATGTTATATATTTCACTTCTAAAAATTGTTTCAACTTGTAGTTTGATTATTTTAGTAATTCATTTATCTTCCTACTAGAAGTTCCTCTAAAATTCTAAATGAGTGGCTGCTTTCTTCATTACACATTTAAAGTCTGATTATTATTTAATAAATGTTACCTCTTCGATATATAGTTGATCTTATATATTAATGAACAACCGTTGATAAGATCCCAGTTGTCAAATAGATTAAACTTTGCTAACATATGGCAGAATTAGTCTAATCATGACGCATTAATTAGACTCAGGAAAATAAGGGGAATATCTACAGGTTGACAGTGTATGACTTTTTCTTCCCCTTTTTTTGACATTCTGATATTTGATTGTTTGGTTTGAAATCAATGTTTGAATTTAGATAGGCAGTGCACCATGGCTAGAGGGTAGGCAAATTTAGTTTCGAAGAAGATGTAGGTTTCCGGAAAGGAAGATGTAGGTTGAGGGAAAGTGCAAGATAAAGTTCGGAAGAGTGGAGGAGAGGGAGAGCTTGACAAAGAGTTAGAGAGCTTTGTTGGATTTTTTGGAATGTAATATATGTCATTTGAAGTTATATACTCTTAATTTTGGGCTAAATGTTTAGGGTATTTTTTGCGCCTTCATAGAAAAACTCCCTTTCTTCTTTTTTGATCCTTAACAGATTATGTTTTGTATTTGAGAAGCTCTTGAATTTTGATTTAGTTTTCTAATATATATGAGTGCTAATATTATGTTTTGTATTTGAGAAGCTCTTATGTAGTACTAACATTATATATGAGAGTGTGAAATTAATTAATCAAAACTTAACTTTAATCAACTCAAAAAGAGTGAATTAGTTGGTAAGGAGGTTGAAATCAACCTATTGCATGATTCAACAGTTATCATAGACATGAATGATTAGTTAATTATTGATTTTATTTGGCTTGTTCAGTTGCCTTACATGAGAAACGAGGCAGGAAGACTAGGAATATATGAGGATCAGAGGAAGTGAAAGAAGAGAGTGGAAGTGTGGCGTTTAAACTGCGGCTTTGATGAGTAGCGAGTTGGTTGGTGTAGATTATATGCAGCTAAGTAACAATAAGCCAAAACTTCACCATGACAGTGAGATTTTTCATTTAAATGCAAGTGTGGAAGGTGAATTCAGAATCATTTCTGAGGTGTATATCTATACATTATTTTTTTTAGTTGCAATGGTTATTGAAGAATCCGAAATGCTTATTGATTGTTAAGGATCACATTAATTGTTTAATTTTTTTGGTTGTTGTACGTCTTAGATTATACAAATGTGTGGCGAGGAAAACAGCAGGCAAGGGAGCATTGGATGTTATTGAAAGTGTTTTGTTTTGATTTTGAAGCTTTTGTGATCATGATTAATGGATTTTTGCTTTGTGTTCTCAGAAGTTCTCTCCCTTGTTTGCTTATTGTGTTTGTTTTTTTGGTTTAGATGATATTAGTTTTGATTGTATCTCTAAAGTAATGACTTGGGGTTTGACCATGCTCTAAATTATGAGCTTATTATACTATAGAAGTATATATTGTCTACTTTAAGGGAAGTTCATATCTCAATTACTCAAGTTTTATGGCAAACCTTCATAATTGTGATATTAACGACTATTGGGATACGATATTTTGTGCATCGTGTAACTTGTCTATGAAAATTTATATTGTGATGTATGTGGCATTAAGCTACACTTTGCTCCAACTACTTTATTATCTCCCTTTCTTTACTATCCAATAATTTCAACTCAAAGATTACGCAGTTTACAAGCAATCACAGATTAAGCATTTGGAGCACCGCACGCGTAGCGCGTGTGCTTTCCACTAATTATTAAAAGAATCAAATCTTTTGCTATACATAATATTTTAATCCATGTCGTGTACCCGTACGTGTGTCTAAAAAGAGGACAAAGTCCTTATGTCCTCAAATTTTAGGTTAGACATGTTGGACACATGGGCACATGCCTGATACTTCTAGACGAGTCCATGTAACATAGGCTGTGGTCTAGTTTATAAGAAATAATAGCTAAGGTTATGAAATAAGGATAAGGTTATGTAATAGAGATATGCGGTCAAGATTTACGATTCATATTGTAGTAGGATAAAGTTTATCAGATGGTAAGAATTTCGATAAGATTTTGCAGCCACGATATGTAATTAAAATTTACGATATAAGTTGTATGAAGATAAGAACGTTGATAGGATTTGTCACATAAGATAAAATGGATTACAACAACAATAATACAAAGTATAAAATACATGTTACAACCGTAAGCAAAATTGCTAATCATTACAAAGTGCAATTTCCAAAACTAAATCAAAGTGAAAATCTAGTACTTAATTCATCTCTCAATTTCTTGTACATTTGTAGCTCAACATCATCTAGTACGGGTTTTTGCATTAACCTTTCTAACATTTTAAACTTCATCTCATCTTCCTTTTGGTTTTCTTTTATCGTCAACTTGACTTTTCTTTAATTCACCTCGCTCCTTCAACTGATCTAGCAACTATTTACTCAACTCGTTCCTCTTCTTGCTTAATTCTTCAAAAAAAATTTATTGGACGATTCCAACTTTATACTTGAATAAGAAGTGGTCGATGTTTTACCTTTCATCTTAGTTTGTTTTATGCCACCCAGTCTTTTGGCTCTTCCCCCAACATCATATGGTGAATCAGGTAGTGATCTTTTACCATTGCCCCCACTTTTAGTAGATGGTTGTTCCGTAGGTAGCATATTGAAAGTGCAAGTGACACTCAAGAGGGGTGGGTGAATTGAGTGTTGTAAGATTGTTGTAAATTTTTCGATTGATTGTAAGAACAGTTAAGAACCAGTTCTTAAGCAGCGGAAACAAAAATGCAATAAAATAAACAACACCAAGATTTAACGAGGTTCGACTTCTAAGAAGTCTACGTCCTCCACTCACTCACTCCTTTTATTAATCAACTCATAATAACAAAAAAAATTACAATCAATCACGTATGCACCTATGCACAAAATGGTTCCTCAACTTCCACCTATGGAAGTTCGACTCAACCTTCAACTATGAAGGTTCAAATGAAGATGATTCCAGATTAACTTCCCCAGCAAACTGAACTCACAGAATGCTCAAATTACAACACTTTGTCTCTTAATAATAATCAGCCTAAA
Organism: Suaeda aralocaspica; assembly: GCA_016808085.1. Lineage (NCBI taxonomy): Eukaryota > Viridiplantae > Streptophyta > Magnoliopsida > Caryophyllales > Amaranthaceae > Suaeda > Suaeda aralocaspica. Next base: position 818,751 of record PYUH01000061.1, on the reverse strand, counting down.
CGCTTACAAAAGAGAGTAGATTAAGACCTTAATGTGGTAATAGGGTTTATGCTAGGTTAAGACTTAGAGAGAGAACTTTTGCAATTAGTGTTCTTCAATTTTTGTTCGTGCAAAAGTGTTAGGTTTGTATGCCAGCAGATCATTTAAATAAGCCTTTGGCTAGTATGCTATGTAATATTGTAAGAGTATATTTTCCTTAGAATTATGGAAGTAATTCCACGGAAAATATTCTCACTGATTTAATTTGAGATCAAATAAAATCAGTATAATAAAATATAACATACTTGCCATACTTAAGAATATCTAACTTGCATAACAATCCAAGCATCCACATAATTTTTGAAAACAATTTTGCACGGAAAGAAACTTTCCTAAAATATGGATGTATGAAGTAAACTCGAGAGGACTGGTCAGCACTGTTCCCAGATTGTTCCAGTCAGCCAAGGTTACTTATAATTATGTATGACAAGTAACTTAAGTTCTTTGTCATCCATAATTAGTTCATCTCTCTAATATCAACCTTTATAGTTTTTATAAACCTTCATACCACTTACATTGCATCTAAGACTTAAGAGTATGACTCTATGTACTTGGTCTTCATGCAAACTTCAAGACTTGGCTTCATAAGCTTCATCTTGTCATCCATTGAACTTGTTTCTTTAGTACTTGCACATGCAAAAGAAACTTGCATACAATATAATAGTTCAATGTAGTCTGTCATCATGCAAAACATAAGCTAGAAACTCAACACATATTACATTGATCCTTGGCCAATGACGGATCTTATTTCGAATATTTTCTCATAATTTCAAAACAATGCAAGATACAAAGCATCTTATTGTTAGTTTCATAATACAACTTATGAGCACATCTCAAATTTTTGTTCTGATTCACCACTACTCGTAGTTCGACATTGATAGCTATAAGCGTCCACCCATTTACCAACGTATAAGTTAACGTGATCCCATCGATTTTACGAATATTACTTAACGTTTCTTACCTTGGGTAGGGTTTTCAACTCTAGCATATTCATAGAGGTTATAAATTTCAGTTCATAGCCCGAATTTCTTTGTCTTGGTTCCTCATATCATGTCACCCTTCTGCATTTATGTAAGCTGATACTGGTGCGTTATCTTCGACTTTGCTCCATGCTTGGTTTTTCCTTTGCCCAAATGGATTGCCTACTTCTTATGGAACATGTTGTACCTCAATGTCATCTATGTCTTCTAGATGTTGTGCTTCCACTAATTCTTCTACATGTTCACCACCACCCTCTATTGGAGTTGCGTTACTACTACCAAATCCTCTTGGAGATTGGTCCATGCATTGGGTAAAATGTTTTGAAATAGGGGGGAAATGGTGCATGATTTTGAACATGTTGTTAAGATGATGAACTAATTTGAGGAAAAAAGGATTGATATTGGGGCATATTAATAACATTTATCGGTCTTGATTGATTACCACACCATTGTACAACGGCCTGAAACTGTAGATTATTGAAAATGTTTAGATCAAAGGGAGGATTATTTAGATTATATTGGAAGTTTGGATTATTTTCAAAATTCATATATCTCCCATAATTACTCACTTAAAAACAGGTTTAGTTAAATTTAAGAAATTTTAGTGTCGGGAAGTATGAAAAGTTTAGGTTCCATTTATAGAGAAAAGTAAATAAGTTCGTTATTAAAAGATGTCTGTATAAGTTAAATTTTAGAAAGAAACATAATAATACTACAACTAGCCGTTGCAAATGCATGACCAACAATTGCACACAAAGACACAAAGCAACATTGTTCATGATTTATTTTGTCATCTTACNGAGAACTTTTGCAATTAGTGTTCTTCAATTTTTGTTCGTGCAAAAGTGTTAGGTTTGTATGCCAGCAGATCATTTAAATAAGCCTTTGGCTAGTATGCTATGTAATATTGTAAGAGTATATTTTCCTTAGAATTATGGAAGTAATTCCACGGAAAATATTCTCACTGATTTAATTTGAGATCAAATAAAATCAGTATAATAAAATATAACATACTTGCCATACTTAAGAATATCTAACTTGCATAACAATCCAAGCATCCACATAATTTTTGAAAACAATTTTGCACGGAAAGAAACTTTCCTAAAATATGGATGTATGAAGTAAACTCGAGAGGACTGGTCAGCACTGTTCCCAGATTGTTCCAGTCAGCCAAGGTTACTTATAATTATGTATGACAAGTAACTTAAGTTCTTTGTCATCCATAATTAGTTCATCTCTCTAATATCAACCTTTATAGTTTTTATAAACCTTCATACCACTTACATTGCATCTAAGACTTAAGAGTATGACTCTATGTACTTGGTCTTCATGCAAACTTCAAGACTTGGCTTCATAAGCTTCATCTTGTCATCCATTGAACTTGTTTCTTTAGTACTTGCACATGCAAAAGAAACTTGCATACAATATAATAGTTCAATGTAGTCTGTCATCATGCAAAACATAAGCTAGAAACTCAACACATATTACATTGATCCTTGGCCAATGACGGATCTTATTTCGAATATTTTCTCATAATTTCAAAACAATGCAAGATACAAAGCATCTTATTGTTAGTTTCATAATACAACTTATGAGCACATCTCAAATTTTTGTTCTGATTCACCACTACTCGTAGTTCGACATTGATAGCTATAAGCGTCCACCCATTTACCAACGTATAAGTTAACGTGATCCCATCGATTTTACGAATATTACTTAACGTTTCTTACCTTGGGTAGGGTTTTCAACTCTAGCATATTCATAGAGGTTATAAATTTCAGTTCATAGCCCGAATTTCTTTGTCTTGGTTCCTCATATCATGTCACCCTTCTGCATTTATGTAAGCTGATACTGGTGCGTTATCTTCGACTTTGCTCCATGCTTGGTTTTTCCTTTGCCCAAATGGATTGCCTACTTCTTATGGAACATGTTGTACCTCAATGTCATCTATGTCTTCTAGATGTTGTGCTTCCACTAATTCTTCTACATGTTCACCACCACCCTCTATTGGAGTTGCGTTACTACTACCAAATCCTCTTGGAGATTGGTCCATGCATTGGGTAAAATGTTTTGAAATAGGGGGGAAATGGTGCATGATTTTGAACATGTTGTTAAGATGATGAACTAATTTGAGGAAAAAAGGATTGATATTGGGGCATATTAATAACATTTATCGGTCTTGATTGATTACCACACCATTGTACAACGGCCTGAAACTGTAGATTATTGAAAATGTTTAGATCAAAGGGAGGATTATTTAGATTATATTGGAAGTTTGGATTATTTTCAAAATTCATATATCTCCCATAATTACTCACTTAAAAACAGGTTTAGTTAAATTTAAGAAATTTTAGTGTCGGGAAGTATGAAAAGTTTAGGTTCCATTTATAGAGAAAAGTAAATAAGTTCGTTATTAAAAGATGTCTGTATAAGTTAAATTTTAGAAAGAAACATAATAATACTACAACTAGCCGTTGCAAATGCATGACCAACAATTGCACACAAAGACACAAAGCAACATTGTTCATGATTTATTTTGTCATCTTACAAACATTTCATGAATAAGACATAATACCAACTTGCATGACCCACAGATTAATATTAAAAAAAAAAAAAAAAAGGTTGATTTTTGAACTTCACGTGAATTTGTTTAACTCTTGCGTCACCAAATTGCACTCCTTTCGGTGGAAAGGAAATAGAGCATTCCTTTTCCTAAAGGATCCTTTAAAACCTTTCCACAATTATAAAGTAGATCAAGATGTCCTAAAAGGACACGAGAAAGGAGAGGGAAAGGTCGTATTGTGTATGATTTTATACAAATAGACCATAATAGTCTATGTGCAAAAGTAATTGCATAGTATCTGACAATTCGACTATTTCACTATTTCATACCACGTTTCAAGTAACAAACTGATGAAACTGGGTTCATCAAAATTGACAAAATTTGCAATTTAAATTGATAAAAGTTAGATTTTCTAGCAATACATTATTATAAATTTATCAATATATGTTAAACTGTTAAAGTATTATGGAGTATACTTTATGAGTTGCCTGGAATTATATATTTGATTTGTATTGTGTTTGTTTTTCAATTATTTTAAACCATGTAAATATTGTGTTTTGTGATTATTCTTAATTAATTATAGACATTGCAAAGATTTATTTTTGTTGTTATTAGGCTAATTTGGAAATACTTAGAGCCTAGTTTAATGTTGTTTGGTTTTTAAAAAATTAATTTTTAATTAGCTTGAGTTAAAATTGAGTTAAAGGGAGGTTAATTGGCCTGAAAATTGGTTAGAGTATCCAAAAAGTGACAAAAAAATAGTGAGCACTCAAAGAGTGAAAAAAGTAAAAAGTTAGGGCCTAATTGTGTACTTATTCTCTAGTTTCACTAAATTAAAAGTTTAATTCTTATAATTAGCCAAGTGATCAATGATGTGTTTCATTATCTAGATTGTGCAACTACATTGGGAGAAAACTTTCTAGTATTAAATTCATTACGTTCAATCAAAAGACTATTAAAGTAAGTACGATCATCATTAACAATTGTTACAGCACCTTGACTACAAAAAAACACTGCTTACACACTGCCAACAATTGAATTCACGGCGCAAAGCTCAACTAGCTTTATGCCCTTGAGTCCTTGACAACAGTTTTGCTACATTCTATACTGAACACAAATAATGAAGTGCAAATCACAAAAATTACAGAGTAAAGTGCACAATAATTCTCAAAGACTCCAATGCAATCTTCTATTTCATCTTCAACAATTTCAGCTCTTGATTATACCTGGTAGATTAGCATGTCGTTTAGTTCTAGACGAATGTCTTTTCTTCGGTACTTCTGTGGTCAATGCATAAATCTTTACAGGAAAGAGTTCCTCAGGTAAATCTTTCTGAGCCTGAAATTAAAAGTTCAAATCAGAAAGACATTGATAATACTAGGGAATCTTACGTAGCCCTGAGTTTTGGCTTAATACTTTATGGCTATCCCATTTCGTAAGCATTAAGGGCATTTCAGACTCAAAATAGTAATCTTACAGGGAACCTGAGTGATTTCTCATTTTCTCAAACCACAAGGATATTATGGCTATTTGGCCAAACCTTAGGGGGAAACCTGAGGAAAATAAAATCTTACAATAATATTTTTAGTATTCAAAAGTAAAACAATGGCTCCTTCTATCAACAATAACATCACATTACTCACAACACTATAAACTTTACTGACAAAAGGTTTACGTATTAGACACCAGGCGTTATGCTGTTACAATACTGTTCCCAGCTCATGAGTATCAATTATGACACTCAAGTAGGGTTTTAGGGTAGTTTTAGGTGTGTTTTGGCCATTTTCGACTCGTTTTAGGTTAGTTCTTGGTATTTGATAGGTTTTAGGTGTTTTTGTGCGTTGCAGTCTAGGGGCATAGTATGTCTAGTTCAATCCCGGTTCTTTACGAACTTTGAATCGTTCCCGTGTGGTCATGTGTAGGTGTAAGGGCAAAATTGTCATTTGGCATTTATGAGGGACCCATCCCAAGTTAATTGAAGATCGAGGCAAAAAATCAGAATCCCCAAGAATGAAGGCTGCCCACCAGTACCACAAAAAAAGCAAGAAGGGGTCCTGGCATCCGGCGGTACCCCCCACCGGTACACTGCCAGTTTCCAGTATCCCCCTCACCGGCAAGGGTACCGGCAGTCCTACCGGTGGATCCCGAATCTTTTTTGCAGGTTTTCTCAGGTTGATTTAAGTTATGAGTTATGTTTCTCGGCCCAATTTTGATGCCAATCCACGACCCAAACTCACTAAAAATTGGGTTTAAACACCCATTTGCAACTTTTCATTCGTTCTACAAAATTTGAAACAAATATTTACAGAGAGAGACAGGGAAAGTAGAGAGAGAAAGGGCCAGGGGTGAGCTGAAAAATAACTGAAATAAATTGTTTATGAGAGAAGAAAATTAGAAACTAACCTCATTGGAGTTGGACTAAACTGATTAGAGCTTAATGAACTGAAACGAAATGAAATTAAGCTAGAATGAATAGGCCCAAAGTAGTTTTATTGTTGATTTCTTACGATTTTAGCTTGTAATCTTTTGTTCTTTTGCAATTCCAAATTCTAATTCAAGTAATTTCACTAGTTTTGTTCTTGTTTTCCTTTGATCTTGCTTATTTTCATAGATTTGCACTTTGAATTTCTAGGTTTTTGCGGTTTTAGAGAAAAATTGCTTAGAACTTCAATTTCTTGTCTGATTTTACTTATTTTGCTTCAATTTGAGTTGTTGAACATGAATACTTGTTGTTTAGCTTCGTTTTTACACTTTTCCCCAAATTTCTCCATGATTAGTGAGTAGTCCACTAACTAGGGATATGTAGAGATGTTAAATATGATGTTATAACTATACTTTGGGGATGAATTTAGGTTTAAATTGCTTTGTCAAGACATAACCAAATGTTCCTTCAGAGTCTTGAAGGATAGGAGTAGCTAACCTTGAATTTGAGATGAATTTGGGCATGAACCTTTGGAACAAGTCTTATAAGTTATAATGACTGACCTTAGGCTATTGCATCACGGCTTGATAACAATAATGAAAAACATTTAGTTTTTAAACCATCTGTGTAATTACTAGGTTTTCTCACTAAATAAAATTTTGTGACCTCGAAAGAAACACAAGAGTATACGACCAAGAAGCATTGCAGATTATGCATTAGCCTTTTATGCTTAGTCGATTCCCCAAAGCGATAGTTACAGCGTTATATTTGGTTGGACTACAACTCCCTGGTGCTTTATTTGCTTGAGTAGTTGTCTTAGAAGTCCCTTAGCTTTAGTAAATTCTCAAAAACGAAAGTCTTCGAGCTAGCTTACGTTAAAAACAACAAAAAAATTACAACACTCCCAAGGGACCGACCTTTGCTTACCACTAGCTAGTCCATAGCTAAGGGAAGTAAAGTAATCTTTTAGAAATTTGTTTGAAGGGAATTGTGTGAGAATTCCAACGACCTTGCACAATTTCTCGCCTTCACCAGCACTCACAGATTTGTTGTGGGTCCTTACAGATTACCTTCTATCTTTAGTTCAAATGTCAGTAGAGATTTAACCAGTAGTATCCGCAAGCCAAGCACCAGCTGAACTTAAGTTTCTTTTATTTTAACACTTTCTTTCAAATTTATTGTAATGCTCAGCTTTATTATATTTTTTTGAGATACCAAAATTAAACTTTAATGCTAAAATTAAGAATTCAATAACTACATATGGTTGTGGACTTGTGGATGCAACATTATTTCATGAACTACAGAGCTAGATCGTTGGCTGTCGTTATAGAAGGTTATTAACATAGCAATTAAGACACAGACCCACAGAATCAAACTTGCAAATCTGAAATTAGCTAGGCAGAAGATATATTAGACCATATTTCAGGAAACATGCAAACTTTCAAAGCACAATGCCAATTGCCAAGCACCATGAGCAATGTCTACTGTCTAGGGATAAATATTACTGTACAATAATATGATGCTCAAAAGTGACTTTGCAATATTGATTTCCAGCCCAATGAATGATTTTACCAGAGCAATTGATAAACTATGACCCTTTGGACCCCATGATTATTTAATAATGTCATTTCTCATACACAACCATGGTGCGCTCACATTATTAGATACTCTATTTTTCAATTGCATGTCAAATTATCTATTACGACAAAAGAAGGATAGCAATTAAACAGAGGAATTAGATGGATTGTAAAAGATTGTTAGAGGGGATGATTTTCTTTTCTTTTTTCTTTTTTTATTTTATTTTTTAAAATTTTATAATATTCAAGCATTTCAGCAGACCTGACTTCCAAAATATTTTGTGTTTCTATTATTATTCCCCCTCTTTGTTTATAGGAAGCCACAAGAACAGTGGTGGACATGATTTGATCCCATGTCTTGGTTACCACTTTCTAATACTTCAATCAAATAAGCTCCATTAGGATCAACTTTGAATTTGCTTCTTTGATAAATATTTGGTCTTATCAACAGCATTTTTCATTCTTTTTAAAGTACTGAACATCACTGAATAATACCTGAAATCTATATAGATGCAGCCCACATCTTTGGAAAAGTTCCTTAAAATATGAATGCGATCTTGTTATGCTGCAATCGTTCTTGTCTAATACAAATCCTGCAAACAGTACAGCAGAAACAATGACTAAGCAAAAAGAAGATATGTTAACCAAACTGGCTTTATATTCATATCTATGATTAATGTAGAATAAACAATGGACCTTGTTACATGTTTATCAAGAACCCAAATTAGCTTTTTAATAGTTACCAATTCAGTACAAGAAAACAATTCAGAACTACCAAATTCATTTTTAAACCAAACCTCAGTCAAATTGCACCAAAATATCTAATAAGCCTCAATAAACTATAAGCTCTCCGAAAAGCTATCTCCCAAAGTCCAAACACCCCCAATGAATACAATTGAGATTATTTTATATTTAACAAATATTTTTTCCAACTTACATGGTCATATCCTGCACGTTATAATCTCGTTCATACTTATCAACACAGAAACCCTTACACTCTTACTCTTATCACTTTTGACACCAAACCCCATCAATATAAATTCTCTCCTCTATCAAAGAAAAAGATTGGGTAACAATACATATAACACATGTGACTAGCACATATTTTTAATGAGCGTTTTTATTCTGCTATACTGTGTTTTTCCCCTCCCTTTTCCCATTCCCTATTAAAGTTTTGACATGGAATCACCAGCTCTCCATCCTTCAAAATTAGCAGCGATGCACCTCTGTTACTGTATTCAATTCATTTTGCTGTTCCAACCTTCTTTACTAGACACTGAGGCGATGCACCTCTGTTACTGTACTCAATTCATTGCGCTGTCCCAAACAGACCTTCTTTACTAGACATTAACAGCCTTGTTAGCTAAGAGCTGGGTAGTACTTATGCATATGTTTGCTCAACTTTATTAACCAATTTAAGCTTGACATGGCCAACTCTACTTTGTTTTATTGCTCACATTTACACACTTGGACACTTGGTATGCATTCTCACAACCTATTTTGATTGGTTTTGTACAACATTCTTCTCAAATAGAAGCATTCTATATGTCTAAGTACATTTTTCTCAAAGAAAAAGGACAGAAAAGCAGACCATAGGAAATCATGGCAAGGGAGTGGAAGAGAAAGAAGGAAAAGCAAAACATAATTTTTTTTTATGTATTATATACGTACTAGTAGGTAAATAGGGAAACTAGTCCAATAACAGCAAACATATGTGAAAGTCTAGACCAATGAGAAATAAAGAGACATAAGACTGTTTATAGAAGATTGCCAATAGTTAGGGCCGCTTTAATCAATTTTTCCAAAACAATTGTCTTCCATCCTACAAAATATAGAACTAAAACACAAGGCTGCCAAGCTAACATTGAATTTCAAGAATTATTTACCATGCGCTTTTCAGCCACAACTCACACCACACTTCTATTCCAATTATTCATCCATCTTCTATAACCATTATTTTATACTCCTCTCTACACCCCGCCTCCTTTGCTCACCATAAGGAAAAAAAGAATGAATGGATCATTGTTGCGAATGTACAACAGAAACTAATCCCTAAATATTCAGATAAATAAGATAAATGGCACAATGTAGGTAGTCAATTTGGTAAGCCTTTTGAGAATTAAATAATAAAAAGAAAAAAAATCAAATATAAGAATAGAGGAGATAATAATGTAGTAAAGATTTATTGGAACAATGATACGACCTCTTAGAAAACAATACAGATGGTCTTCTTTGAGTGTTTCAAATTATTCAACCCCGAAGTATTTTGAGACAGAGGCTTTGTTGTTAGTCATTCGAGTATTGATACGGTTTGTGTAAGAAAGTCCAAAGAAAAATAGTTGCATGAAAAAAGAGTATTGAATAAAAGATCACAGATGTTCATTATAATATTTTGCATATAAATAATTTACTAAAAAATTTCTAGAGATTATCCGCTTTTTTTTTAGTAGAAACAAGATCACAACAATAACAACAAAGCCTTAGTCCCAACTTAATTTGGGTCGGCTAGACATGAATAAATACAGACAAGATCACATAAGGAAGAAAACAATAATGGTGCAAAAAAGCTTCCAATGAAACAAACAAAAGGAAACAAAAAGGGCAATGTAAATGCTTGAACACAAAAGGACATATATGCTACCACAGCCATTCTTACCATTTCTGGCAGTATTTTCCTTAAGGACAAAAAATCCACCGGGTTTAAGACCTGCCTAACATATTTTCAAGAAGGAAAAAATTAATAAGTTTGCGAACCATGCTTTCTCAATTAATCAGGAAAAAAAAAAATTATAGAGAACATGGCTTGAATAATGAAACAGGAAAGAAAAGCAAAAATACAAACAAAAACAGAGCTTTTTGATTTCCGAGACAAACCCCCCCCCCCTCTCTCTCTCTCTCTCTCTCTCTCTTCTCTTCTCCCAGTCATTTAACCTTATTTCTACATTGATGTCCAAAACACCAAATAAAAGGCTGTTGCACCACTTGCGATGTATAATCATATAGTTCAATACTAATAAATAAGTCCATTTGGGATTAGATGAGTTCAGTTGAGTAAAAATACGTTTAGATTAGCTAAAAAAAATGACAAGACCAGGGCCTAAGAGTGACACAAACAGTTGCAAAATGATACATTGAATTGTAAGGGAACTGGAAATGTTTTAATGATGTTAAAAGTCTATTAGAACTTTGAGTTTTTTTATATATTTATTTATTCAATTAGTTGTGAAATTTGAGTGTCTCGATTGAGTTCGTCTCCAAGTGAAATTAAGGTTGTTCTGCAATTATTCGATTGGTTAAGTTTGGGGTTTCCTTCATACAATGTATTGATTGGAGAAGCTCAAGACACCTCCTGATGACATTGTTGTTTATAATGAGGCGAAAATGAAGCAAATTGTTAAAACTATTTCACACACAAGAAATCATCCAGTGCTAATTGCATATGCAAGAGCCTCACTTCAGACAAGCATATTGGAAGAAGACATAAAAGGGGTAAAAAAAGAGAGACACAGAGTAAGATGGAGAAGTAGAGAGGAAAGTGGGAGATAATTTGCTGGGAGAGTCAAAGGCAACAGCTCTCTAGCTCTCTATTAACCTGGTAATACATGCATCTACAGGTTTTTGTAGGTTGAAGTTAATGATTAACTGGTTTTGTCAAAATTAAGTCCAAGGTGGGATTATTAATGATTTAATCTAAGGTGTCAAAATATGAAAAGGTTTTAAATCTATTTTTCCTGTAGCTTAACAACTTAACTTTATTCTTTATCGAGGCTGGGTTCCTCCACTTCCTCCTACAAATTTTTATTTTCAAGAAATGGATTAACTAGAATAAATTCTTTCGCTTCTTCACTTTCTACTAGTAGCATAATGATGTCTTACGAATTATCCCCAATTACAAGACTTGTGCGCCTCTTCACAAAATATAGAGATGTGCTTACCAATGAGGGTGAAATACAAACAATTAAGTATTGACATTATAATGGCAGATGGTATCTTACCCACAGTTATGTCGCAATACAACTAATAGAGACACTAGAAGATTGGGAAAACAACTTAGATGATGAGTAGGGTGAAGTTATTCGTGCAGAAATAATATAAATGTAGAAAGCAAAAGAGATGAGGAATAATCTGTTCAAATGGATCTACCTGAATGTGCACAACCCATAGAACAAGTAGAACCCCTTGATGAAGAAGACATGAAAGAGGAAATAGAGGAACCTAATTTGAGGAAGAAGAGATGTTGGGATGTTATCTTATTTTCAGAATTAGTTATTAATATACTACAAAATATATGTGATAGAAATCACCCTTGGTTTCATCTTAGGTTGTAATTAATTAGTATTGTCTCTCCCCTTTCTTACTTTCTATTGTAAGGACATCTTTAGATTGAATATTTAATTGATTGGTAATGAAATTCACGTTTGGATACAGGTATCATGGATTGTGTGTGGTGGTAAATTGAGCAAGTATTTACAAAATTTGTGCTTCTGAAATAAGTATTAAAAGGTTAAAAAATGGAAATTCAAATGCAAGAACTAGCAAATAGCTAGTCGTGATCAATTTGCTTGGCATGGCCTTTTAGGGTTCGAGTCCAAAACTAAAGGAGATTTCATTATCAACAAAAAGAGAACTATGTAATTTCCTTCTACTAAGTTTGTTAACAAACACCAACTCACCTTGGCTTTCATAAAGAAAGATACAAAGTCGTCATCAGTTAAGTGTCCGATGCACCATTGTACCCATATGACATCATATCTTCCAGAATCTGGCGTAAACTCCTGAAAGGTTAAAAACCCATAATTTCGTCACAAATGACACAGATAAACGAATACATCCTACCATATTAAAACAAATACAAGACTTCAAGAGATCTTGTGGCAATAAAGTGCAAAGGCTTTGCAACCACCACAAACCAGATTTGAATCCTGAAATTTCTATCTCGGGTCAGGCCAGGAGAAACCACCTTGTCCCATTAATACATATGACAAATTATTCTGAAGCTACAAAATTTATACATACGAAGTGACACAAATTTGCCAAAAGCAGTTCAAAAAATTCAAGTTCTAATAAATTTTTATAAATAACATGTAAATAATTCGCACCCGAACATTCAACAACAGTCACCCATAAATTTGATCAAATTACCTGGAGGGGGACGCAATAAAAATTTGTAGCTCTATGCTCATCTGTGGAAGTCACAGCTTCAGGAACCAAACTCTGTCGTGCTGCCTCTAGGAAATGAGATACTGGCTCAAGAAGATCAACCTGGATTTGATCAAAATTTAAAAAGCAAATTAGAAATTAAAAAAAGCAAAGTGACCTGAATCACAATAAAGAATAATTCAAATCATGAATTGACACCAAAAGTCCAAGAAAGAAACTACAGAAAGTAACACTCTTCAAAACATAATGGAGCATTCTTGGATGCAATCTTTTAACAGACCAGTTATAATGGTGATTGTATATGCAGGAATTGAGTACACTTACAAGTTACAACAGTTGCAAAACAAACATATTGTTTCCAACATATTAAAATATATCAGATCAACAATCGAAGCAAGTTAGCCCATCAGGCCACCAGTATTACACATTTTTTATCACAGTACTTGAAAAATCTACCAACATTTTGATTATATCATACGTAACAAACTTAATTGCTATACATAGTATTTGTCAATGCCTAAACTTTCTCTTCCACAAGAGACACAACCAAATGTTAAATTGTTAAGCTAATTACCTTTCAGCCATTAAGTAGGATACAGTTCTGCTATACCCCATAAAATAAAACAGACGCAATGATTAATTTATACAAATGCTTGGATTGAACAGATTTTACATAGCACAACTAATGAAACTTAGCTTCTCACATCAGATAAAATTGTCTCTGGAATAATATACAATAAAGTAAAAAATTTCACCAGCTTTAGGTTGCATAATAGTATAGTTATCAAAAATACAAGAGAAACAATTGCATAAAGGAGTTCAGAAAATTGTACATCACAACTTTAATTGCTGACAATATAAGTTCCTTCATTTTCCAAGTACTGCACATATTAAAGTCAATGAAAATTTCACGTACATGACAAAGGCACATAGGCAATAGTCAACAAAAGCTTATTTTACAATTCAAGCAGATCAACAGTCATCAGGGTAGATAGAATTCCTTTACATTATTTGCAAGTTAGCATATCATCTATTTAAGCAAGATAGAGTATTGCAGCACCATTACAATTTTTGTCCAAAGATATAGAGAATATTTACGCAAACATCAGTATCTAAACTTTCTATTTGGGTTTAAGACTAGATGTGAAATGTTTAAACTGAACAGCCATCTAAGGCCACAAAACAAACCTGTTTTTCAGTGGTTCATATTCTGACAGGAGGATCATACAAGTCATTTAGATCTCCAAAAAACTACTTAATTTAGGAGCTGATAATAGACAAATAAAATATACCATCTAAATTCGAAAAGCAAACTCTTACCTCATTAAAGTATCGGATAAGGAGATTCTTGGTCACTCTACCGATACCGGAGCCACAATCTGCAACAAGATAATGATTTAGAAAACACAACCACCCTAGCATGATTCTCCATCTTACAGTTGAAACATGTTAAAAAGTGATAAGCTAGACTTCGGACTACTTTAATATCTTTATACCCTTTAACGTAGTCCATTTTGTTGGTTCTAGTCCCTATTTCTAGTGTATTTGTTTAGATTTCTTTATTACAGCGTCATCAACATTTTTTTGATTTTACATGTTTTTGGTTATTTTACCCCCTTATTATTTCTCATTTGCATCCCATGCTTCTACATGCCATATCCTCATAAGTGGTACAAGAGACGTATATTGTGAGCCAAGGTTGCAAGAAAACGCTTCAAGGACTTGGATGCAAGGACTTGTGAAGCAAAAAAAAAAATGATTTGGAGATTAGTTGGATCTTCTGTTCTAGAACACTTCCACATTTGAAGATTTGGCATAATTTTCAAGAGAAGTTGGAGGCCTTGGACCTCCTGCTAACATCCAGAGCTTCTGCTCCAAGGGGTCCTAGAAACACAACAAATTTATTGGAGTTGCTGCTCCAAAGTCCAGATGCCCTTTCACGAGAATAATGTTAGAGAACTCTATAATGGACTCAACACCAGTACGCAACCAACACACACAAGTCAGGAGAAACAATAATTCAATGTCAAAAAGGTCAATTACAGCACCAATTTGAGGTCACCAATCTCTGAGTGACTTGAGGATACCATTCTCTAAGGTTTTCTAAGTTATTTCTGCCTAACCTCCTCCTCTTTCCTTTTGTTTATATACTACTGCTACTACTTATATCCCTAAGTTGATGGCCGTTGTGGGTGTTGCCTCTTAGTGCTTAGGTGTCTTTTCTTGCTCTTGTCCAGCAATTGGTTGGTGTACTATGATAAGGGGTGTGACTGTGATAGTACGAGGTTTGTCTTCATGTATTACAAACTTATGTATAACTCCAACACAAACATTAGTTTTCTTGCTTAATATAAATCCTTAACTAGGTCGATATACTAACGAGACAACACCATTCCCATCATTATCTACGAGGCTACGAGCAACTCTTTCGATACCTTAAATTACGCCGATGCTAAATCAATAAATTCCATGTGCAAATCCTTTTTCACACCCTATAATATACTATCATTTGCCTTGTAAGTTAGATGACTTTAGTAGTAGAATGTCCTATACTCCAGTCACAAACCCAAATTGATCTTCTCAAATAATAATTTAAATTCTCTCAAGCAACGATCTACCACTAAGAATTTGCATGAGACCACTTGTCCAACTCTTCACTCCCTTCCTAAACATTACACGATTACAACAAATAGGTGAAAGATATACGAATCTTTGATTGAATTATAAATTATGACAATCATCCCATAAGGCCCTAACCAAAAGTGATCATGCATTCATGCCCGCATTGACCCATTCTTTGATGGCTAACCCTATGTTTAGGATACCCTAAAAAGGTTTTTAAGCACATCCATTTCATATATCGTTAAAAGTTCTGAAACTCTTTTATGGAAGCTTCATCACAAAAGATCATGGTCAATTCTCCACTCCATCTTTTTTCTCTAGTTTCTCATAACAATAAATGAAGAACATATAAAAAGGTAACTTTATGAAGAGCGACCATTTGTATTTAATTTGTACATTACCTTATCATCTATTCCTTATAACCAGTATTCTTCCCATTGTTTCATTTGAACCTAGTTGATCCCCTTGCACTCAAGCATGCATAAGTTCTAACAATACCGATTATAAGTAAAATTCCATATTCAACAATTGCAAATGAACCACGCTTACTTTGAGCACTTCATTTCAAAGGCATTCAAATTCTATAAACAGCAAAAATTACACAACTTATATAAACCACCCTAATTCAATCAAGCCTTTGCCTTTCTGGGGTCAACTACATGAATCAAAAACCACCTTAAAGTTTAAGACGAAGCATTTTGATTGTTGAATGATTCTTGGGAAATTCATGGAAAGTATTCAACAAACTAAGAATTATCTCTAAAACCCACTTCCTACTAGAATCATATCATTCCAAAAGTTAACTTTAACATTCAAAAAACACCAATAACAACAAAATAAAAAAAATGCAACTTAGAAAAACCATCACAAATCAATCAATCAAAGCCATCAACCCGCAAAGTGGGGTCACCTACATAAACCAAAAACCACCCCCAAATCAATCAATCAATCAAAATCATAAACCCGCAATGTGGGGTCGCCTACATAACCCAAAAACCACCAAAAATCAAACAATCAATCAAAGTCGTTAACCTACAAAATGGGGTCGCCTACATAAAACAAAATCAATCAATTAATCAAAGCCTTTAACCTGCCAACTGGGGTCGCCTACATAAACTAAAAACCACCACAAACTAAACCAAAACTCAAACATAAAAAAAAAAAAAAAAAAAAAACCTTACCAAGAGCAACAAGGTGGCGACTTTTAGCATTATCAAACAATTCAGTAAAAAGAGCTTTAAGAAAAGCTTCACTTCCTTTAATATCAACATCATTTACACTTCCATAACCACCCAACACACCTTCAACGGATGCATCAACATCCTTAAAAAAAACACCATTAAAATCAATCAATAAGAATTTTCAACAACAATTGTTGAAATTGAAGAAAGAAAGAAAGAAGGGAGTTTTCTTACTTGCCAATAACTAACACCATTGCGGTACCAATCAATTTTTTTGTGGGAGTTGGAATCTTCGCCAATTTGTTCCCGCCACATTTCTGATGCGCTTGAGAATTGGCGGCCATCGGAGTCTAGCCCTCCTACCTCCATTTGTTTCGAGTGGAGATTATTAATAACTACAAAGGTGAGAAAGACTCAAGGAGTTAGTCCATATCAGAGGTGGAAAATTGCCAGTTCCTCATATTTGCAAAATTNAAACCAAACCCCAAACAAAAAAAAAAAAAAAAAAAAAAAACCTTACCAAGAGCAACAAGGTGGCGACTTTTAGCATTATCAAACAATTCAGTAAAAAGAGCTTTAAGAAAAGCTTCACTTCCTTTAATATCAACATCATTTACACTTCCATAACCACCCAACACACCTTCAACGGATGCATCAACATCCTTAAAAAAAACACCATTAAAATCAATCAATAAGAATTTTCAACAACAATTGTTGAAATTGAAGAAAGAAAGAAAGAAGGGAGTTTTCTTACTTGCCAATAACTAACACCATTGCGGTACCAATCAATTTTTTTGTGGGAGTTGGAATCTTCGCCAATTTGTTCCCGCCACATTTCTGATGCGCTTGAGAATTGGCGGCCATCGGAGTCTAGCCCTCCTACCTCCATTTGTTTCGAGTGGAGATTATTAATAACTACAAAGGTGAGAAAGACTCAAGGAGTTAGTCCATATCAGAGGTGGAAAATTGCCAGTTCCTCATATTTGCAAAATTTATCACAGGGATAAAATCGTCTTCTCCCAATTAAATAAGGGGTAAACCTGTAAAATGATCGAGGAAAGAAAATGGTGGGGGTAATTTTTCTTTGAAGGATACAACGAAATTTCAAACAAAATCAAAAACAAACGCAAACGGCAAAAGAGGAGAAAGACGCAGGTTGTTTGTTTGAATTAGAGGTGTGCAAAAAAAATTTCGATTCGGATTTGATTTGGTTTTCCTTAAAATATTGAATTTGCAAATGTTATAACAATCAAGCTAGGGAAAGAGTTAGAAGTCGACGAACAAGTGCAGGTTAAAGAAAACCTACAAGCAGACAAAATACCAGCAATTCCCTCAACTTTTTCATTCCTATTCTTCATTAACAAAGGAAGTGAGTTTACAGTAAACTACAACTCTACAAGAATACATACCTTTAAGAACCGAATATACAAGAAAAGGCCTTTGGAATCCACACCCACCGCCTTTCGGATTTTCTGGTGAAGATTAGTAAGCATCAGCGATCATCACATTGTCAATTTTGAAGTAAATTCAAACTAGTCAATAAATTTTTACTTCATATATCCTTTTTAGTCCAAAAGAAAATTACGAATTTTATAACTATAGAAAAACATCATTTGTTATATTGATTACTTAATTTAAATTCAATTTATAATAAAGAACCTAATCATTGAGAAAAATCTTAGTACTAAATTAATCAATTTTGCAAAAATATAAACCCTAGAATTACTAGAAAGTGAAAATGAATTAATATTGGAACAATAAACAAATGAAATTAAAGACAGCAAAAGGGAAAACAATGTTTAAAAGCAAAATTATAGTCGAAATTATTCAAGAAAACAGAATTAGGGCTGAAAATTTACGAATTTAAGCTTAGAAAAATTACCTTAATTCAATGGCTTTCACTTTTTTTTTTTTTTGGCGGAGAATTTTTATATCAAATGCAACTGAGTTTCTTCGAGTTTCTGTCTAGAATTTGCTGCTTTGAGCTTCGATTACAGAGCAAAAATGGAGAAATTTTTAAATACATTTTTTTTTTCTAAAGAAATCTTTTAAAAAAAAATTTTGCCAAAATAAACCTTAAATAATTTTTTTTGTAATAAACCTTAAGCCCGATTTTTGATGTGACAACCTATTTCCAGCATTGACCAATACTCCATTTTTTTTAATCTTAACAAACTTCCTCTTCTTCACCTTAACCAACACCACCTAACAATATTTGAACCCAAAAAACTCTTTCACAGTCTTGAAATTCCAACAAAAACTATTTACAAAATCACTTTGATTAATAACAATCTCAAATTCTCTCATATTTATCAACAATTTCCACAAATTAACACTTATGCACTACATAAAAACTTCAACTTTCTACGAAATCGTGTTTCTCTTGTCAAAGCTCACGATGCTTCCACTGTTTTCCAAGAAGAAGAATCATCTGCTACTAATATTTTCAATTTCGACGCTTTGGAGCCAGGTTTGTGGGTCCCTTACACTGTTGAGATCAAATTTTTTGAATATTGGATGAAAAAATTAGACGGTTTAGTTTTTTTTAAAAGAAAAATTATAGGTAAAAAAGAGGAAAAATGGATTTGTAAGTAGGAGAAATTAGTCGGTCAACACTAGAAATGGGTGGTCAACACCGGAAATTGGATCAAAGGTTTCGTCTCACAAAAATAAATTGTTTAAGGTTTCTCTTGGCAAAAATATTTATAAAAGGTTTCTTTTGGAAAAAAAAAAGTTTATAAAAGGTTTTATTTGGCAATTTTTCCTGATTTTTTTTTTTTTTGCAAGAGAAACCTTAAACTGATTTTTTTTTTTTGCCGGTTAAAATCAAATGGTATATTACTAGGTATATTCAGACGTTGATCATCATGCTCAAACTTTGACCACTCAAATTAGTCTATTACCACCCTTCTACCTTTACTTCCTGCCATTACACTTTCCATTTTTTTTCCAAAATTCCCTCTAAATCTTTACCGCCAACTCTCTAAATCAGACTACATTGCAACAAGGCAACTACGACACTACTCGATCTCACGTTCTCTCATGATTTTGGCAAAGAACTAAAGTACAAAATCATATTGATTGTTATTATGAAATATACATTAGGAACATATGATCAATTAGTGAACAATTATTGGTATGTGCAACAATTATTGGTGCACACAATATATTTTTGTATGTACACTAATCATGTGATAAAATTAGAATAAAATATATTATGTAATAGTGCATTAGTTTGCCTATAAAAGAGCTTGTTTTCACCCATGTAAAATACACAATACAATCAATATAATTCATACAATCTACTCCTCTACATCCTCTACATATCCATCTTTCGCTTACTTAATTCTCTTGCTCAATAATCAAGCTTCAAGTAGCTAATTAATTCCTTCAACTCATAACACGTTATCAACACGACATCTCTAAAACGTAAGAGCTAATTACTTACATCTTTATATTCTAAACTTAATTTGTCACAAATCTAAATAACAATCATTTTAGGTGTATGCTCTAAAATTGTCAATAGTTCGGATCTTCTATGCCAAAAACCCACAAATGATATAATTTCACTTTATCCTACTTGATATAAGAGCATGTTTAGCCCCAAATGACATCATCAAATTGGGTCTTAAGACTTGTGCTTAAGACTTGTCCCATTTTTCTTTAATGATCTCAACCAAATCTAGAGTTGAATCTTGAAATTCCAAGACTCAACTTAAGACTTAAGATTGGAACCCACTCAAATTTTATTTAGCTTTGTTCATTATGTTATTATTATATAGTAAATATAAAATTAAAAAAAATATGTCATATATTTGAGTCTTTAAGGCTAAAGTGATAAATTTGATCAAGTTTTAATAAGTCTTAATCCCCCAAACCGAACCTTTGCTCGTCCCGAGCAAAACTCAACGAAATTGACCACACCCCATAAAAACAAAATAAGCATCATAACTCAAGAGAACATCCGAAGACACATAGATCAAAGCCAGCTAATCAAGCACCCAATTACCGTCCTTCCTGAATACGGGTCAAACAAAACCAACCAAGCAAGTTTAATGAATCGATGACTAGAGTAGCTCACGGGTTGTCACTCCACACAATTAATGATGAGCTTATAATGAAGCTCTAACTCTCACCTCCCAACCAAATATAGAATGCAATGCAAAAATGTGTTTAAATGCAATTTTAAGAACCCGAAACCCACATCTCACACCTCATGCAAGTGTTTAAAGGGTATCCACTCATCCTAAATGTCGACTCGGAATGCAATTAATACTCTACAACCTTGACCAAAGATTCACTTCACAATAACCATAGCATGGGCACGAAGATAAAAAAGAACTTTAATAAATTTGTAACGTGGCTAGGGTGATGGGTAGAATAAAAATTTGGGATAATGTGGTGGAATGCGGGGTATACTCATATAAAATCAAGGAAAATCGTCAACAACTTCAAAAATTATTAACATTCTCCAAGACCCAATTCAACCAAATCAAACCAAACTTTTCTTTATTTTTCACATCAACACCATACTTCTCATAATTCAATCATCAACCACTACTTCACAAACTTTAAACTTCTTTCTTTTTATTTCATCTTTTCTTTTTCAACTTTATTATGCTTTCATAAATTTTTCACTTTATTTTTCATGCATAATAAAACATAGTTTCACGACTCTTAATGATTTGTTTTTGCTTAAAATTCAATAAACAATAAACGTAATCATCACACATACATAACTAGGCCATGAATAAAATATGACTTTTTAATTAACTACAATAGCCTAGACATTGGTATGCAGAGCCTTGTACGCGAAACTTTATAATTTAACTTTCATCAATAACATTTCCACTATTTCAGCATCAATCCATAACACCCTTCAAACGTTTATTTTAACAACATCACAACTACTTCAACTCCCCCAAACCAACTTTGGGCATATAGTGCATTATGTAGCAGGGCTAATAGGCTTGTAATGTGGCTAAAATACAAATGAAAGGGATAAAAGCTCAAAATATGGGATCAAGGGAAAATTTAAATGTGGGAAATGAAATTCTGAAGCTCAAGGGAAGAAATGAGAACCTTTTATCATGCACAACATGCACAAAATCCATAATTAAAGTTACTAGAATCCAAAGTCAAACCCAAGATCATAATTGCACCAGGAACTAAGCACACTTGAAAGGAAAATATGAATGAATAAAAGTGGCTCAAATCCTCCCGTAAACACAGTTCAAGTCCAAGACCCAAGCAAGGTTGAGAAGAGTTGACCAATAAAAGGAAATCAAGCAATTAAATTCAAATCATAACCAACAAATCACACATGTGGATCCATCCACAGTCAAGAGTCATAAAGTTTTCAAAATAAGCACAGGGGTCCAAAAGTAGTTAATTCCAACAATAAAAATCAATCGGGACACGAATAGTCCATTAAGCCAATTCTCTCTAAAATTAAACCTAAGAAAACATTACAATCTTTTTGGTCGCATGTAAACTCCCATTCCTAACGAATAGTACAAACCATGCAACAGTCCTAAGAAAGCAATNAACAGTCCTAAGAAAGCAATAAAATTAAGCTAATAAAGCAATAAAACTAACTAATAAAATAGGAAAGCAATAAAATACTTACCTCCCCCAAGCCAAACTTAGCAATGTCCTCATTGCTAGAGGGAGAAAGAAACTACTATCCTACAGGTTGCCTCCCGCAAAGCGCTTGTTTAAGGTAATTAGCTTGACCGTAATTACCTTAGAACTCAAGGTGGATCAAAGAGTGAACATGAGCCCCATGTAGTTAAACACCCAAAGCAATTTGGGGTTATTGTCTGTTCAAATACCCCATGTTCCTTGCTAGGAACCTCATTATTTGTTTTCTTCACTTTACAAGCATGTGAGGATGACTTTCAAGGTTTATAACGCTTCTTAGGGCGCGATTTCTTTTTCTTTGGATTCTGATACGTCTCATTATTATCACTATCTCCGTCACCTGCAATAGAATCCAAACACAGAGAGGCCTCTAGAAGATCTTTAGCAGCGGATCGAGGCAAGTCATTATTAACAATCTCATTAGGAGTGTAAACTGCATTGCATGAATGTACTATCATGGGATTTTTCATTGCATTATTAAGATTAAATGTTACTTTATCATCCCCTACAGAAAGGGTTAAACTTCCATTTTTAACATCAATGACGGCACCTGCAGTATGTAAGAAAGGTCTACCTAGAATAATAGGGATATGAGCATCCTCATCAATATCAAGGACAACAAAATCAACTGGAATGAAAAATTTTCCTACTCTAACAGGTACATCTTCTAAAACACCCTTAGGGTATTTTACAGTTCTATCCGCCATCTGCAAAGTAACATTAGTAAATTTAAGCTCTCCCATGTCAAGCTTCCTGCAAATTGATAAGGGCATCACACTTACACTAGCTCCTAAATCACAAAGAGCTTTATCAATAAATAAAGGACCTATATTACATGGAATTGAAAAACTACCCGAATCCTTCAACTTAGGAGGAGATTTGTTTTGAAGGATCGCACTGCACTCCTCGGTGAGTGCAACTGTCTCTGTTACATTCAACTCACGTTTCCTGCTCAAAATATCTTTCAAAAATTTAGTATAAGTAGGCACTTGAGTAATTAAATCAGTGAAAGGCACAGTGACTTGCAAATTTTTAACTATTTCAAGGAATTTACGAAAGTGATTATCATTCTTACTCCTGATTACTCTGTTCGAAAAGGGTAACGACACCTTTGAGGGAGGAATTGTATCAGTAACTGAATCTGCAGCTGGGGCTTGCTTCCTTGGTGCTTCCTTCTCCTTTGAGACTTCATTCTCCTTTTCTGCAGCTACTTCCTCAAGGTCTTCAATAACAACCGAACTAGTCTTCTTTGTTCCATCTGCAGCCTTGTTAGCATCATCATCAGGCATTCTAGGACCTTCATAGTAAGTACCGCTCCTTGTTGCAATGGAATTGCAATGATCACGAGGTGGATTGCTTGATGACGCATTTGATGGAGCAGGTTGAGGAGGAAGTTGGCCTTGTTGCCTTTGAGCTGATGATTGAGCAATTTGGGCTACTTGAGTCTCCAAATGTCGATTGTGGGCCTGCATAGCTTCCATGGCTTTCTGCATCTGCATCATCATATTCTTCAGTTCTGAAATCTCATTGCTAGATGGCTATGGAGGTGT
The DNA here is from genome assembly GCA_016808085.1 of Suaeda aralocaspica. NCBI lineage: Eukaryota > Viridiplantae > Streptophyta > Magnoliopsida > Caryophyllales > Amaranthaceae > Suaeda > Suaeda aralocaspica. The sequence continues at coordinate 795,014 of PYUH01000061.1, read as the reverse complement.
TGGGAGTGGTGCTGGAGGTGGTGGTCTACTGAAACCCGGTGGTTGAGGTGGAGCAAATCGTTGAACCTGCTGTTGTTGTTGTGGTACAAAATGTGGCTGCTGCTGTTGATTTTGAACATTGCTAGTATTCTTGTAGGAGAAGTATGGATGATCTTTCCAACCAGGATTGTATGTGTTAGAAAAGGGGTTATTCTTATAAGCTTGAAATGCACATACTTGCTCCATAGAAATATGACATGCTTGCATACTATGCCCAAAAGAACCACATAAATCACAAAAGACATCTGTAGCTCCCGAATGTGCAGCTATTGCAGCTACCGTCATTGGATTGGAGGATGGTGTGTTGATCTTGTCTAGCTTCTCATGAATTGCATTGATTTGTGAAGCCAAACTCTCATATTTGTCATCTATCACATGTTTTCCTCCTCTCTTAGCATGTCCTCTAGGATTACCAAATTGAGAATTATGAATGGCAATCTCCTCAATTAAATCATAAGCAGCATTGACTTCTTGGTTCATAAATCGATAACTAGCAGGAGAATAAAGCAAAGTTCTACTTTCATTACCCAAGCCATTATAGAATGATTGCACTAAATTAAAAACCACTTCTCGAGTCCGTGATGAGGGCACATTCTCAATAAATCCTTAAATCTCTCCCATGCATCATAAAGAGTTTCATCTGTTTCTTGGTTAAAATTCGTAATTTGACTCCTAAGTTGTGCAGTTCTCTCCGGAGGATAGTACTTCCTTTGAAAAGCAAGAGCCAAGTCATCCCAACTATTGATAGTATCCATATTTAGACCATTCAACCAAGATCGAGCTTTCTCCTTTAATGAAAATGGAAACATCGTACGTCGTATATAATCTTGAGATACACCAGATTGCTTGATCGTATTGCAATACCGAATGAAGTTATTCAAATGTAAGTTCGGATCTTCCTTCATTGTGCTTGCAAACTGATTCCTTTCAACCATGTTCACCAAAGCTGGCTTCAACTCAAAATTCAGGGCCTCTATATCAGGAACTCGGTATCCACCTTCCACTGTTGCAGAACTCGGCTGAGAATAGTCTGTTAAGGACCTTGCTAGTGGTGGCGGCGGCGGCGGTACATCATCCCGTGGAGGGTTGTTCTCGTTGAACTGTGATCCTGACATCTCTTCCTCTTTATCTGAATTATCGGAAATATTCAACTCAGCAAATAATTGTGTCAAATCAACCAGTGTTCGTTCGGAAAGAATGCTTCTTCGTGATCTCCACTTCCTTCTACGACTCCTATTATGCAACGATCTTTCCGGTTCAGGGTCAATCCAAACCGGCATACAACCTAATACCTGCACACAATCGAAACTCGAAACCAAAATGAGAACTACCTCAAAGAACGTGAAGGTTCCTTGAGGTGAGAAAATAAAACCGAAAATAAAGACAAGAAAACACTTTAAACCCGACTAATAGAATTAAAAATTGCCTCCCCGGCAACGGCGCCAAAATTTGAACAGGCTATCGCACACCTCTAAAAAATAACCGAACAACACTAACTAATATAGCTAGGGAAGTAGGGATCGAATCCTTAGGGAGGCTATTAAACTCTACTAATTCTAAAAAGCCTAAAGTGTGTAAGGGGCCTTGGTGGAAATTTCGGTAAAAGACTACTAAAACTAAGAAGACTAGAAATGAAACTAGGGAAATGACGAGAAATTATTAATTAAACTCTATTATTGGAAACCTAGGGCTATCGGTTCACTATGATCAATCAACAAACTCAATTAACGCTCACTAATCAATTCATTGGCATTCATTGAACGGCCACTAATTCTCACGAACTTAGACTCCCTCAAAACTCCTTTACCGGCTCTCGCTCGCATAAATTCATTTTTGCCTATTATTCAGTGGTCTAATTATGGTAATCTTACCTCTCGGCCTCGATTTCGACAATAACCTAACTTACAACTAAATCTGGCCACAATTTAATTGCAATCGATAGAATTCGATAATAGGAATTCAATTAAAAGACAAGAACTAATTAGAAAACATAAATTAAATTCACACCATGATCTTAGATCCCCTAACCTAGAGAAAACGACTACTCACTCATAATTAAGGAAACGAAAACAAAATCATAATCAAACAACATAATCATGAACAATAAAACCTAATTAAAATTAAAATTAAAACTAAATTAACTACTAACAAAACTAAATTAAGAATAAAAAATAGCAAAATTAATTAATCTAAACTAAAAACTAAGAAACTAAGGAGAATCATGAAATTAAAGGAATTGAAAAGCATAAGGATAGAGATTACCAAATTAATGATTGAATTTGCATTAATTGAAAGCTTGAATTGTTGAACAAAGTAATTGATTCTAAAATTCTAGAGAGAATAGTGAATTTTGGATTTCTAGGTCTAAAAGTATGATAAAAACTAGTTAGGGTCGTGCCCCCTTTACATTGAGTATATATAGTATTTAGGTTTTATTAAAATAAACCCACGAGCAAAAACCGTGAAGAAAAGTCAAACGGATCAAAATATGTGATACCTGCGCCCGCATAGAATAAACTCAGTTTGTTCCTTGCGCCCGCATGATGAATAATGAGCAAGTTCTGATACTTCTGATCTATGTTGCGCCTACATAAGTCAAAGAGGCTTTTAACCTATGTGCCTGCGTAAGGCATAATGAACCATAGTTTGCCGATCTTGCTTGAATTCTTTGCTCGATTCTTCGAATTTCATTCGTGACTTCTCGTGACTTGGCATGCATCTCGAGGCAAGTGCTTTTTGACTCGTTTTAGCCTCCAATGACTTCATATTACGCTCCTGTAACATATAAAACAAATCCGAAAACAACGCGTAATAACCGAAAAAGTATAAAATAATCCAAAAAGGTTCTAAAAGTCAACTAAAGACGCTAAAACCGTCCCAAAACATAACTTAACATCGAAAGACAATATTTAGTCAAAACAAAGCCACAAACTTAACTATTTAGCACAAGAATCAACCGAAAATGAGGGAAAAACTCAACTTAAAACACTTATATCACTTAAGAAGAATTTTTCCACATCATTTTCAATGGAGACCACAAAAAATGATGTCTCCCCCAAGTCTGCTAAACATGCTCTAATATAATGGAATACTTAGACTATATCCCGAAAATAATTATTCTCTTTGGACAAACGAGTTTGGATATTATGGACATTACATTTAAAAATGAATAGTAATAATGATAACATTTATTACTAACATTAATTATGACTATCTATATTCGATCTTTTACTACTATCATGTTACTGACTTTCACTACTAATGATGACATTTATTTTATTACTCACATTATTTGTTAATATTAATGTTTTGTTTCTACTAACATGCTACTAGCTTTTACTACTAATGATGCCATTTACTTTATTACTAACATTATTTATGAATATTTTTTTTTGCTACTAACATATTACGTAACTTATATTTTTGTAATATGTTTCTATTTTTGTTCACTATATGTATTCAAGCCATCACCTATTTAATCATTAACTGTCATATTATGTTTCAATTGTGAAAAATGGTAGTACGTAAAATAAATTGGAGTACATGTTATATAATTGGTAAACCTTTTACCAACATACCATAAAGAAAAATGATGCACCCCTTTTTGGGGGCACATCAAATTTAATTTTCAAACCCTCGACTTCTTATTAGATGAAGGATCTTCAGACCACTAAGACTTCATTCCAGTGTGATATTATTTCGGTATTAAAAATCTTAAAAATTGTATATTATACTGTTCTCGATGTTGGTAAACTGTAAAATTACTTAAGTTGGGATCCTAGAAAACCTGCTAGTTTGACCTTTAAAGTGATGATGCCATCACCTCTGTACGTTAATTACCTTATATTGTTTATATATATAGTAGATGATATATGAAGGTATGAAGCCTCATTGCTATACACATATATCGATATATCATTATGATAAGTTCATTTTATATTCATTATTTGCCCCCATTTTATATTGGTTTTTGGCTCTAACAAGGCTCTTTTGAGCCTATTCTACTAACTTCGGTTGCTTTTAGTGCTAGCTGCTTTGGTTTGTCATTTATTGTAGGAGTTGATGCTTTTGTGTCAATTTTCGCTTTATCTTGAGCACTTGGCAAATTAGTGAGAGTCTTGACCACTTCAAGAAGCTTTGAGAAGGCTAGGACATAATTTAGAAGCCTTTGGGAAGTTTAGAAGTCGAGTTTCAGAAGTTACGAGCGAAGCCGGAAGCCTGAAGGCTCCCCGATCAGCCCGCCCGGCCCGAGGTCACTGTGCCCGGTTCGGGTGCATCACGCCCGGCCGACCAGTGATTTCTACACGTTTTTTTGGCTCGTTTTCTCCTAATTTCGACTATGTACTTAATGTAATTTTCCCTAGGGTTTTCACATACATTCTCATTATTCTAAAATCCTAGTTTTAGTTAGTTTCTCTCTCTAGAAGTTCTCTTGTGGAATTCTTTCAATCATTCAATTCTATAAAAGTTCAGGTTTCTATTCATTCTTTAATTTTAATTCTTTTAATTCATGTTTAGTTTTAGTTTTTGTTTTAGTTTATGTTTTTAGTTTTAGTTTTCTCCTTCCTTTATGCCCTAGTTTCTTGTTCTAGATTTATTTTAATAATTGTTGTTAATTTATTAGTTTCAATTATGTTTATAGTTTTGTTTTCTATTATTGATTTAGTTTCTTTAATTTCATTCGTGTGTGAGTAGTTTCCTTTCTAGGACTAGGGGATCTATGGATCGTTTTTGATGTTTTGTTCGTAGTTGTTAATTTGATTGTAGATGTTCTTGAATTCCTGTTGTCAATTATTATTGCTTTCAGTTAAATACTGGCCAGGTTGAATTGTTAGTCTGATATTGTCGAAATCGATACCGAGAGGTTAGGTTACCACAATTAGATCATAGGGACAATAGGCAAAACGAGTCTAAGTGAGCGAGCGCCATTAGAGGAGTTTTGAAGGAGACTAGATTCGAGAGAACTAGTGGACCTTAGTTCAAGAAGTCAATAATTGGTTTATTGATTGTGTTGCAATTCATTGGTTGATATGTGGTGAACCGACATCCTAGGCTTAGTTATAGAGTTATTTCCTTAGCTTATTTCATTCCTAGTAGTAGTTAAATTTTAGTCAAATCCCAGAAATCCAAAGGCCCCTTACGGCAGAGTAACTTTTTAGAGTTAGTAGAATTGCTTGCTTCCCTGTGGATACGGTCCCTACTTCCATGTCTACATAGTTAAAGTAGTAGGTTACTTTTTATAGGTATACGATTGTCCCTACGATATTACTCTTTTACTCTCACCTTATTCACCACACATATCTCATCTTATCTCAAACTTATCATTCACTACTTTCTTTACAAAAAAAAAAAATCTTTTCCTCACACCCCAAAAATCCCCCGGCCACCATGAACAACCACCAAAACCACCATCTAACTCCTCTCCGTTGAAGAAGATATAAGAAAATTAGAATTTTACTTATTTCTAACTGCAGCTCTATTTGTATTACTTGTAACTTTCGTGTATTTTATTTTAATTCACAAGTAAGTATTATTTGTTTTATTTTATAATTTAAATACAAATTGCACGTGATCTTCATTTTAATTATATGTCTTTGTGTTCACTTATTAACTTCTTACAAATAATTTGTTGTGGTGAATCTATTGATTAACTTATAAATATTAAATTAAGAGGGAGATAGTACAACATATGCATAATTTGTTAATTATGACACACAAATTTACCCAATAAATTATTTTAACATCATCCACTAATTCACCTAATATCCATTTAATTTTGTAGTTAAAAATATGAGAGAAGTAGTGAAAAAGCAATTCAATCCTATAGATTTGGCTGGGCTAAATTTTCTACACTAGAAAATGGATACAAAACATATTTAAAAGCTCAGGGACTCGAGCATGCTATCGAAGTAGTGAAACACACTACTTCTACTTCTACGGAGGCCTCTGCCATAGGTAGCCATGTCGAAGCTCCATTTGAACGAGAAAAAGCTCAGGCTTTGGTTATAATCAGACATTATTTGATCAATAGCTTGAAAAATGAATATTTGACGGAAACCGATCCAAAAGAATTATGGACAAAATTACATGAAAGATTTGATCATCATGAGAGGGTATTACTACCCAAAACAATTTTGAATGGACGAACTTACGATTCCAGGATTTTAAATCCGTTAATGAATACAATTCGACACTGTATACAATAGTAACCAATTTAAGATTGTGTGGAGAAGAGGTTTCAGATGTCTAAATGATAGAAAAGACAATGTCTACTTTTCATCCAAATAATATTGTTCAATCATCCATGTAACGTGATCGAAGATTGACAAAGTACAGTCAACTTATCTCGCTCATGTTAATCTCTGAACAAAGTAATGAACTGTTGATGAAAACTCATAACATGAGGCCAACTGGGTCCAAAGCGTTCCAAGAAGTGAACGCTATTGAAAGCTCACGCCACCTAAATGAATTCTATAATAAAGGGCGTAGATAGTTCAATAACCGCGGTGAGAGTGCGGTAATTTTCGTGGCAGAAGACGTGGATGTGGACGGGGCAAAAACACTTACTTTGCCCCAAGAAATAATAATAATTTTAAAAATTATGACAAATCAAAGGGAAAAGAAATTGCATAGTCATATTCCCAAAAGGGAAGAGACACCTGCAATAGATGCGACATGAGTGGTCATTGGGTGCATACTTGTCGTACGACCAAACATCTGGCAGACCTTATCAATGAAGAAGAAAGGAAAAGAGCCAGAAGCAAAATTTTGTCAATGACACCGATACGACCATGCCCAGTCTAGATGTTTTGGACTTCTTTATGGATAATGAAATTATGATTAATGAAAATGAAAAAAAAATCACGTGTAATTGCTAGTACTAACTTTGCTTAGTTATGATTATCTGTTGTAATTTTATTTTGTGCCTTATTTATGTATTATAATTAATGATAATAATAATATACATCCTATGTTAAAACTAACCTTTTCATGTTTATTCATGAAGATATGGATTTACTAGAAGTTGGAACAAAACACTAATGTTTTTTTGACAGTGGGACAACACATACTGTTTTAAAGGACAAAGAGTATTTCTCAAAAATCACTATAATTCAAGCAAATGTTAACACCATTTCTAGAACTGTGAAATTAATAGAAGACTCTGGAAAGACTTGCATTGTGCTTCCTAAAGGAATTAAGCTCATGATAAACAATGCATTGTATTTCAGCAAATCTCGATAAAACCTTGTAAGTTTCAAAGTTATAAGACAAAATTATTTCATTTAGAAACCATGACACTAAGGGCCTGTTTACTTCAGCTTAAAATCCATTCAGTTTAGTTCAGTTCAGTTCAGCTCAGTTCAGTTCAACTCTTCTCCTATTTTGCTATTCATTAATCCTTAATAAAAAACTTTCAGTTCAGCTCAGTTCAGTTCAGTTCAGCTCAGCTCAGTTTAGCTCAGTTCAGTTCAGCTATTTTCAGTTGAAGTAAACGGGCCCTAAATGAAAGGGAATATTTATGCCTTACAGCTAATAAATATGACAAGAAACACCTTTGTGAAAAATTGCCAGCATATTCCTTAGGATTGTACAAAACTGAGATACACCAATACAATTGAAATAAATATGATGTCTAACAAGAAGTTAGATGATAAACAATTGTTCATCCTATGGCATGATCGTCTGGGACATCCTGGCTTGGGGATGATGCATAAGATCAATATAAATTCAAATGGTCATATAATGAGAAATATTAAGATATCTCAATCGAATGAATTAGGTTAGTTAGCTGTTTCATCAGACAAATTAATCACAAGACCATCTAAAAACAAAATTGCCACTGAACCTCCAATGATTTTGGAGAGAATACAAGGAGATATTTGTGGTCCGATTGATCCAGCATGTGGACCATTTCGCTATTTTATGGTATTAATTGATGCGTCAACAAAATGGTCCCATGTGACTCTTTTATCTAGTAGAAACATGGCTTTTATAAAACTGCTTGCCCAAATCATTCGATTGAGAACTCAATTCCTAGATTATACAATAAAGAAAATAAGACTTGATAATGTTGGGGAATTTACATCACAAACTTTTAACGAATATTGTATGTCCATTGGGATCATTATAGAACATCCTATGCCTCATGTCCATACAAAAAATTGTCTTGCCGAATCATTAATCAAAAGATTGCAACTAATCGCAAGACCATTATTAATGAGGTCAAGCTTGCCTTCATGTGCATGGGGACATGCTATTTTACATGCAGCATCCCTAATCAGGCTAAGACCGACGGCCTATCACAAGTATTTTCCATTATAATTAGTCTCTGGTCGATAGCCAAATTTATCACATTTGAAAGTATTTGGATGTGTTGTATATGTACCAATTGCTCTACCCCAACGTACAAAAAATGGGTCGACAAAGAAGGATGGGAATTTATGTTGTATTTGAAACCCCATCAATCTTCAAGTATCTAGAGCCAATGACGGGTGATTTGTTCACAGCTCGGTTTGATGATTGTCATTTTAATGAGACAGTATTCCTATCCTTAGGGGGAGAGAAAGTGGACCCACTTAAAAGGGAAATAGAAATAACATGGAATACATTGAAAATTTTCAAAATTTGACCCACAATCGAATTCTTGTGAACAAGAAGTCCAGAAAATTGTTCACTTGCAGAGTGTTGCAAATAAAATGCTCGATTCATCCACAGATAGTAAGAAAATTACAAAATCACATATACCAGCATAAAATGCCCTTGCACGCATTGAAATTCCTAATGATAAAAAGTCTAATGTTTTAATTTGTTGAAATTTAATTGATTTATTTATGTATACATTTTCCCTATGTCTGCATGCCATCAATTATGCCTTTAAATCAGCACAACCTTCATACATAGGTGATCCCCTTGAAAAAGAGGATGTGTGCATGCCATCAATTATGCCTTTAAATCAGCACCCCCTTTAATTCTCTACCAACTTTATTCAGCTTCAAAATATTGTTCATTTGATACTTGATTTCGATATTAGGGGTGAATGGTAGATGTAGCGAATTTTGCGATTTCTTGATTTGGTTTTGTGGTGGCTCGTTTGGTTGATTTGGTTTTGTAGGTGGTTTTTGATATTGGATAGGTTTTATAGCTGGGTTGTAAGTTGTCAGTGGTTTTTGTTGGTGGGTGGGACAGTTTTATGGGTAATATAGCGTTGGCGGTTGGTGGGTTTTGTGGGTAAGTGATGGTTGGTTTTGTTGGGTGATTGTGCGGCTGTGGGATGATTTCGTTTATAGTAATGGTGGTGCATGTTTTGTGGGCAATAATGGTGGCTTTAGTAGTTGGGTGGGTAGTGATAGTGGGGATGGTAGCATGGTGTTCACGGTAGGCCTGGTTATTGGGAGGGTCGGGGCGGGTCGGTGCAAGTCGGTTGCGATTAAACACTTAAATGGTCAAAACCCTTTCATTTTAAACCTAACCCTGTTGCCATTGGGCAACCCTACCTATTCACCAGCTCTAGTTAACGGTGGTGGGTTGTTGACTTTTGCAGCGACTTGATGGTAGAGGGTGGTTTGGGTTTGAATTGGGTTAGAAATCAGAGGTTGGAGATAATTGCTCTTGGTAGGTTGAGCATGATAATTGTTCAATCCAAACTATTGGTTTTGAAGGCATGGTTTAGGAGACCTGGTATATGACTGATGTTTGATCTTGCAGCTTCAATGTTTGATCTCTTGTTTATATCTTGTAGCAAAAGAGAAAACGGGACAAAACTAATGATGCATTTGGCCCTTGCAACAACTGCGACCATCCAGTTGTTGTCCCAAAGAGAATTCCTTTTGCAACAGCAACTAGAACATCGAGGGTCGGGAGTGGCTCAACATCTCAGTTTCCAAATGTAGTTTTCGAACACTCTAATGTCTCAACGAGGATCGCTGACCTTGTTTCGAGGAAGAATATTGACGTAAATGAGGTTTCTGTGGCTATTCTGTGGTTGGAGGAAAATAAAAACTATAGACAACACTATTACATGAATTTATCCGAATTAGATCTGATTCGTGATATCAAGGAAAAATACGCTTCCGTTGGTGATAGTGTTGAGCACAATGATTGATGATGGTGAACTTCTTCTTCTTCTTCTTCTTCTTCTTGTTATTATTATTATTATTATTATTATTATTATTATTATTATTATTATTATTATTATTATTATTATGAACTTGTATGGATTGGACTTTTATTATCATGTATGCTTCAGTTTGATGTAACACTAGTAAGGGTTGTTTGTGCTGCCATTTTTAAAAATTAGGACTAAAGTTTTTGCTATAGTTGGGTGTATATATTAATTTCTTGTTGTGTTATGCAGTATGAAGAGTTGCTTGCGTATAGTCCAGCAGGTTGATTCAATAATTCCATTTGATTAGATTCCATAATAATCTTTAGTATGAAGAAGGTTGTAAGAAGAAAGGAAAAGCATTACCATATATTAAACATCAAGAAGGGAATGAAAAAGGTTGTATACATGTTAGTTTGTTAGAGTAATAATAATAACTTTATTTAGGTAGGTAAGTAGCTTTTTGGTCCCGGTGCTTCCCGGGTTATAAACTAAGTGCTTCTAAATCTTAGTTTTTTATTGCATAATAATAATTTTTATGTATGCAAATTTATGAAGATTGTTATATAAACAAAAGGGAAAATTTTATTATACTAATTCTATGTTGACTATAATGTATCTTAAAGATCATAAGGGTCCACAAAGAAGGATGGGAATTTATGTTCGATTTGAATCCCCATTAATCATCAAATATCTGGAGCCAATGACTGGTGATTTGTTTACAACTCGGTTTGATAATTGTCATTTGTGGAAAGCTTTGTGTAGGATTGGTGGTAGTTTAGTTGATGCTTAGTACGTTGGAGGAGATTTTAATAATGTTCTAAATCTAGAGGATAGAATTGGATCCCCTGTCACTTTAACTGAGGTTGCCTTGTTTAGAGATTGCTTATTGCAGACTGGTCTTTCTAATCATGCTTCTATTGGTTTTTTCTTCACATGGAGTAATAAGCAGGATCTTAGTCATAGAGTGTGCTCTAAGACAGATAGAATGCTTTCTAATGATGATTGTAAAGATATGTTCCCTAGTTCTGTCACAAATATTCTACCTGAAGGTATGTTTGACCATTGTCCTCATGTTATGTCATTATTTTTGAAGTTGGCAAATGGGAAGAGACCTTTTAAATTCTATAATATGTGGACTTTGGTGCCTCAATTCTGTGATGTTGTGAATGATGTTTGGGAGGTGAATGTTAGAGGTGTCCCTATGCTCTCTTTGATTAAAAAATTGAAAATGCTTAAACAACCATTGAAAAAAATTAAATAGAGATATGTTCTCTGATATTGAGAAGGTGGATGATTGTGCTTTGCTCTACTTAAAAGAGTGTTAGTTGAGAGCGCATGAGAATCAGAAGGATGTTGTGGCAATTGAGCTTGAAAGAGATGCTAGGGTTGCTTATGTTTTAACTCATAAGGCTAGAATCCAGTTTTTGAAGCAGAAATCAAAACTTACATGGCTGAGAGTTGGGGATGCTAACTATGCTGTGTTTCATGCATCTTTAAAGAAGAGAAGGGTCTATAATAGAGTTTATTCAATTAAGGATATGCATGGTAATGTGAAGGATGATCAGGATGGTTTTGTTACTGCTCTCATTGAATTTTGTAAATACATGTTGGGTACAGAGTTGGAGAGGAGAAGTGTGTATACTGATTTGATAGAGAAAGGGCAACTTATGAACTTTAAGCAGCAAATTCAATTGTGTAGATCTTTTTATGCTGGTGATGTTAAAGATGCTTTAGTTGATATTGATGTTAATAAGGCTCCAAGCCCTTGATGGTTATTCAAGCTGCTTCTTTAAGGAGGCATGGAATGTGGTGGGGGAGGAGGTGAGTGCTGTTGTTTTGGATTTCTTTCAATCTGGTAGATTGCTGAAGCAAATAAGTGCTACAATTCTTACATTGGTGCCTAAGGTTGAGTGTCCTGGAAATGTGACTCAATTTAGGCCAATTGCATGTTGCAATGTGGTTTACAAGATTATCTCAAAGATGTTATGTGTTAGATTATCCGAAGTTTTACCTGGTATCATTAGTGAAGCTCAAGCTGCTTTTGTGGCTGGAAGAACTATTTTTCAAAATATTCTGGTATGCCATATTGTAAGTCAACATAATAATGAGAACAGGCCTCAGAGATGTACTATAAAAATAGATTTGAGGAAGGCATATGACTCAATATCTTGGGAATTTATTCATGAAATGTTGAGAGCTTTGCAGTTTCCTTCTCAGCTTGTTACTTGGATTATGGCTTGTGTTGCTTCCCCTAGCTATTCTATAGCTATTAATGGAGGTGTTCATGGGTTTTTTCCAGGAAAAAGAGGAATAAGGCAGGGAAATCCCTTATCTTCATTACGTTTTGTTATGGCTATGGAATACCTATTCAGGTTATTGCAAGAGGTGGGAGATAGTGTTGGATTTAGGTTTCACTATAAATGTGCCGATTTGAAGGGGAATCACTTGATTTTTGCAGAAGACTTGATAATCTTCTGTTATGGGGATATTGGTTCTGTCAAGCTTGTTCAGGAGGCATTGGATAAGCATTTTAATTGTTCTGGACTTGCTGCTAATATAGATAAGACAACAATTTACTTTGGAAATGTTCTTGATGAGATACAGGACAATATTTTGAGTCTAACTTGTTATGTTAGGGGTACTTTCCCTTTTAGGTACCTTGGCATTCCTCTTAGCTCAAAAAGGTTGAAAGTGCAGAATTGTGACAGACTTGTGGAGCATCTTATTGGAAAGATTAAGATTTGGTCTAGCAGGTATTTATCCTATGCAGCTAGAGCAACTTTGGTGAATGTTGTGCTTACGGGCATGCACTATTTTTGGGCTCAGGTTTTCCTTATTCCTAAAACTGTCTTGTATAAGGTGGTTAGCATTTGTAGAGCTTTTCTATGGGAAGGGAAGTATGCCAGTACTAAGTTTGTTCCTATTGCTTGGTCTGCTGTTTGTAAACCTAAGAAGATGGGTGGATTAGGTATAAGAGATTACTTGAGATGGAATGAAGCTGCACAAGGAAAAGTGATTTGGCAGATTTCTCTAAAGGCAAATATTTTGTGGGTGAAGTGGGTGCATGCAATTTATCTTAGGTAGGTGGATTGGTGGAACTATCAGCCTAATTACAAGGCTAGTTGGTGTTTGGGGAACATGTGTCAAGTAAGGGACAAACTTAAGGATGGTTTTCAGTGTAATAATTGGGTGAGTGGTAGGAAAAGGTTCAAAATTGCTAATTGTTATAGATGGTTGCTGGGGCAGCAGAATAGAGTACCATGGACTGTTTGGGTTTAGAATAGGTACAATGTGCCTAAACATGCTTTTGTTTCTTGGTTATGTATGTTGGATAGGTTGAAAACTAAGAGCGAGCAGGCTTATGAAATGTAATATAGGGAACAACGATAGCTGTGTGATCTGTGGTGGAATGCTTGAAATTGTTCAGCATTTATTCTTTGCCTATGAGATCAGTGCAGACTATTATAAGTGCATTTGTCAGTGGTTAGGCATTGCAGAGCAGGGTTCACCTGATATTTACAGAGTGTGGAAGAGATGGGGGAGAAGAAGTCAGGGTGCTGTGAAGAGAAGGATTATGTACTGTGTGTTAGCTTGTCTGGTGTACAACATTTGGACAGCTAGGAATGTTGTTTTATGGTGTGTAAAGAGCATCTCTACTGGTAGCATTTGTAGCAAGGTTAAGGCTGATGTTTGTGGAAGATTGCAGGGTATACCTAAGCATAAATGGACAGAAAGTGATGTGAGTTGTTGCATAAACTACAAAATACTTAGGCCGATACTGAGGTTGTAATTAAGTTGCTTGTTTTCTTTGGTTATATGGGGTAGGTGCTGTTTTGTTTGCTTGAAAAAGTTTTATGCACTGTCAAAGTTGTATGTAATCCTTTTTTTGGTATTAATAAAATTGCTTACATTTTACCAAAAAAAAATATTCCTATCCTTAGGGGGAGAGAATGTGGAACTGTGGACCCACTTAAAGAGGGAAATAGAAATCACATGGAATGCATTGCAATTTTCAAAATTTGACCCAGGATCGAATTCTTGTGAACAAGAAGTCCAGAAAATTGTTCAATTGCAGAGTGTTGCAAATAAATTGCCCGATGCATTCACAGATATTAAGAAAGTTACAAAATCACATATGCCAGCACAAAATGCCCCTGCACGCATTGAAATTCCTAATGATTTAATTTGTTAAAATTTAATTGTTTCATTTATGTATATATTTGCTCAATGTTTGCATGCCATCAATTATGCCTTTAAATCAGCACCACCTTCAATTCTCTACCAAGTTTATTCTGCATCAAAATAATAAAATTAAACTATTAAGGTTCGTTGCAATAGTAGTAAGTTTTGACAAAATTGACATGAAACTACTTTACTAAAATAATCTAAAATATTAATATCAATAAAAAAAATCAAAAATTACTTTTTTTTTTAATTTTGCACAAGCTACCAAAAATTATTAAATTAACAAAATCATCAAAATCCCATGCAATACTAGCAAACTTTAAAATATTGGGATCTCATGTAATAGCAGTTTTATATTTAAACTATCAAAATCCTGTGCAATAGTAGCCAACTTTAGAATATTGATATCCGTGCAATAATAATTTAATAAATTAAGAAAAAATTGACATGAAACTACTTTACCAAAATAATATAAAAAATTAATACCAATAAAAATTAAATCACGAATTACTTTTTTTTTTTTTTTTTTAATTTGGCATAGGGTACCAAAAATAATTAAATTAACAAAATTATTAAAATTCATTCTTTTTTTCCTTATCATAATTAGGGGTGTGCAAAACCGTATATCGGAATTTTTCCGATCCGGAACTTCGGATATCCGGATTTTCGGAACCAAAATAATTGGTTCCGAATATCCGAAAAAACCATATCGGAAATCTGGATATCCGGTTCCGAATTATACACCAAAATTTTCTCTAAAACTTACAATTTTACCCTTCAAAAACCGGATCGGAAAATCGGAAATCTAGAAAAATTCAGAAAACTGGAATTCCGGATTTTGTTTTCCTTAAAAATCCGGAATCCAAATTTATAAGAATTCATTCCGTATCCGATCCGGTTTTTCGGTTTAAAACCCGGATATCCGGCCCAGTTCGTATATCCGGATTTTCGGAACGGAGAGTCGGAAAAACAGACCGGAAATTCGGAAACGGAATTTTTTGCACACCCCTAATCATAACGGAACCTTATTTTAAAATTAATACTTTAATTGATCAAATTAATAATTATTTATTTTGTTCCTTATTATTAAGATTTAATAATTTTGTTTCTTTTAGTATAGAATATTGATTTTATTAATTATAATGGAACCTTACTTACATGTCCACCTATTGAAAAACCTATATTTATTTAATTGATCAAGATCTTCTCTGTAATGTCGTCTTGAGGAATGTGTGATGACCTTATCATAACTACAAATATTAGGCCACTTTAATTTTTGAAAATGTTTATCTTAAATACAGAGTTATTGAGTAATACTACTATGTATTATACATAATTTGAGCCCAATGACATATAATAAGTCTTCATTACTTGATAAAATATACATTATTTCTTATGTAACTGTAGAAAAAAATGATTATATTTTAGATAAATAATCAAAATAAGAGTAAACTAGGAAAGTAAATCAATGAATTTTGATATATACTACCATATAATTGGATTTTAAAAAAATAAAATAAAATAAAATTGATGAAAATAAATTAAAATACAAGCCAATGAGGAAGTGACAAATGTCAACTCCACATCAAGTGGCTTGTGTTTTAGTATAGTATATTGATTGAAGTTAGTATTAGTCCCATAGTTAGTGTGTTTTAGTTTCTCTTTCTTGGGATTGTTGTGGTGATAATAGAGGACAAAGAATATTTTAACCAATTATCTAATGCTGGTAGGTTAAAGTCGTGCTTGGTGATTAGAGTTTAAAGTTAAATGAATACTTTTTTACTTAGAAGATTTGACTATTGATCCGAATAATTATTGTGTAAAAGTGTTTGGTAATGATAGTTGTTTAAAATGAATAGAATTTTGTACTTTAATGTCATGTAAAATAGTAAAATAATATTTATGAATATTTTTATTAACACAATTTGTTAGTTTTAAGTATATGGACAAAATAGTCGATTATTTTTTCTCTCCAAAACTCTAATGAAAAACTCTTTTGTCCATCTATATTTCAAAAGAGAGTATTGATATTATTATTATTATTTTTTTTTAACCAAAAACTCATTTAAACCTCTCATACACCAAATACCAAATTAGAATTTTTACCGGTCAAAACTCTAAGCTCTTTCCATTAAACAACCCAAAATGTGGACATAGATTTTTACATATCAATTTAGATATGGGTTTTGTCCATTGTTTAATTTATACACTATGCTAAATTGGTTATGTTCCAGTATCCATTGTGCTAGTTTTGTTAAAGTCAAAAGGATGTATTGTGTCAAACGAGTCTAACGGTCATATGCGTCGAACGACATACCACCACCGCCAACCTTCTCCTTTCTCTAGCGCCCACATCCTTCTTCCCCTAACACTAGGGGTGTTCAATCGGATCGCTCCGATCCAAAAGGTCGAACATCCGAATAATCCGGATCGGCTAAAATGTGATCCGAATACGATCCGAAATATGTTGGATCAGATAACTGATGATCTGAAAATATATTTATAAAGTAGTAAGCTTATTAAAAAATATTAAATTCCAAGAAACAATACGATCTGATCCGAGTGATCCATTATGAAATACATGTGATCTGATCCGTTATCCAACTGATCGAATCCGATAAGGCTATTATTTCATGCATTTCGGATGTCCGACAATAAAAAAGTTGCAATCCATATTCGATCCGATAACTATCAGATATTTGATCCCATATATCCGAAATTAAAAAGTTGTAAAAACTATCTGACTTTCTCGGATAGAATCGCTCAGATTGGATTATTTAGAATAGCCCTACCCACCACCATCATTACCACCAAAGCCTCCATCGCCAAGACTAGTCGAGGTGGACGATCAATAGTGTTACGTAGGTGACCAATGGTGGTATATCAACCGATGAAGATCAATGGTGATGATGATAGATGTTGATAAATAATTAAACATAGATGGTTGATGATGAGGATGAGGATGATGATGATAAGTTGAAGATAAATACTACGTAGAAGATGATGAAAATGTTCATACGAAAGTGATAAGAGCTTAAAGATAGGGGTGGTTTGGACACCCCCCCCCCCCCCCCCCC
>PYUH01000061.1:750368-777583 GCA_016808085.1 Suaeda aralocaspica | reverse complement strand
CTCTCCGACCGGCAGCCGCATAGAATAAACTCAGTTGTTCCTTGCTCCCGCCCATGATGATAATGAGCAAGTTCATTACTTCATGATCTAGTGACGCACTACACATAAGTAAAGAGGCTTGTACATCCTATGCGCCTGCGTAAGGCTCATGATAACCATAGAGTTGACGATCTTGCTTGAATTTTTGGCTCGATCTCGAATCTCATTCGTGAATTCTGTGACTTGGGATGATCTCGAGGCAAGTGCTTTTTGGATCGTTTAGCCTCCAATGACTTCATATCGCTCTTGTGCGAACATATAACAACCAATCCGAAAAAAAAACGACGTTAATAACGAGAAAACGTATTACAATAATCAAAGGTTCATAAAAGCAATATAAGACGCTTGTAAAACCGCCCCCAAAACATTAAGCTCCTTAACATCGAAAGACAATATATTAGCGTCGAAAAAAAGCCACAAACGTAACTATTTGCCAAGAATCAATCGAAAAATGAGGAAGGGAAAAACTTAAACTTAAAACAACTATATCACTGTAAGAGAATTTCATCCATGAATCCTTTCAGTCACTAGAGGACACCAAAAAAATATTCGTCTCCCCCACGTCTGACTAAACATGCATCTATATAATGGAATATACGTCTATTACTCCGGAAAATTAATTATTCTCTTGGGCAAACGAACGTTTGGATATTATGGTCTACATGTTAACTAAATGAATATCTGGTATGTATATTGAAACATTTATCTAATCACATTATATCGACTCTATATTCGATCTTTTACTTACTACATCATGATTTAACTGACTTTCACTAGACTAATGTGACTTGAACATCTGTTATTGACTTCACATTATTTGTTTAATATTAACTGTTTTCGTTTCTACTAATACTGCTCTAGCTTTTTACTACCTAATGATGCCATTACGTTTATTCTAATAAATCTATTTATGAATATTTTTTTTGCTTACTAACTATTACGTAACTATATTTTTGGTGAATTGTTCTATTTTTACTTATTGTACCTCGATCTACATTTAATTCAAGCATTACCTAGATAACATTAACTGTATTGTTTCAATTTGGCAAAACAAATGGTAGGTACGTTAAATAAGATGGAGTGCATGTTATATGAATGGTAAGACCTTTTAACCAACCATTACCATAAAGAAAACTGATGCCCCCTTTTTGGGGGAGCACATCAAATTTAATTTTCAGAAACCTGATCTCTATTAGATGAAGGATCCTCGGACCACTTAGATTGAATTCCAGTGAAGTGGTATTCTTTCGCGTATTGAAAAATCTTAAAAGAATGGTACATATACTGTTCATCGCATGTGGTTAAACTGTAAAAATTACTTAAGTTGGTAGAATCCGTAGGCCAAAACCTGTTAGTTTGACCTTTAAAGTGATGAGTGCCATAGCACTCTGTACGTTAATTGCTTATATTGTTTAATATTATAGTAGATGAATACTGAAGGTATGAAGCCCTCTATTGTATACACATATATCGTTATAGTATATCATTATGATAAGTTCATTTTATATTCGGATTATTTGCCCCCATTTATATTGGTTATGGCTTCTACCGAGGCTCATTTTGGCCGTATTCTTACTAACATCGGTTGCTTATTACGGCACTTTAGCTGCTTGGTTGTCATTTATTGTAGGAGTTGGATGACTTTTAGTGTCACAATTTTCGCTTAATCTTGAGCACTTGGATATTAGTGAGATCTTGGACCACTTCGACAGCAAGCTTGAGGAGAAGGTTAGGACATAATTTGACATGCCTTTGGAAGTTTGAGAAGTCGGAGTTTAGTAGAAGTTACGGCGACAGCCGAGCCTGAAGGATCCCCATAGCCCCCGGCCCGAGAAGGTCACTGTGACCGGTTACGGATGATGCATCACGCCCGGGACCGAACATGTGATTTCTACACGTTTTTTTGGGTGTTTTCTCCTTAATTTCGACTATGTACTTATGGGTATTTCCTGGAGGTTTCAATACCTTCATTCATTATTCGAAAATCCTAGAGTTGGTTAGAGTTTCTCTCTATAGAAAGTTCTTTGTGAATATCTTTAATCATCGACATTCTATAAAAGTTCAGGTTCTATTCAGTCTAATATTTTCTCTTTACACTCATGTTAATAGTTATTAGTTTTTTGTTAGTTTATGTCTTTTGTTGTGTTTTTTGTCTCTTCCCTTTATGCCCCTAGGTTCATTGTTCTAGATTTATTTTAATTAATTGGTGTTTAACCTTTATTAGTTTCAATTATGTTTTAGTTTGTTTTATATTATTGATTTAGTATTCTTTAATTTCATCGTTGTAGTGAGTAGTTTCCTTTCTATGGGGACTAGGAAGGAAATCTATGATCAGTTTTTTTGAGTGTTTGTTCGTGGGATGTAATTTGATTGTAGAGTCGCTTGAATCCTCGTGTGTCATTACTCTATGCTTTCAGTTAAATACTGGCCAGGTTGAATTGTTAGTTGCTGTGGTTTGCGAAAATTCGAAGCTACGAGCAAGATGGTTCAGCGGTTACACAATTAGGTCATAGGCGACAATAGTGCAGCAATCGAGTCTAATGTGAGTACAGGCGGAGCGCCATAGAGAGTTTGAAGAGAGACTAGATTCGATGAGAAATACGTGGAGCCTTAGTGCAAGAGTCAATAATGGTTTTATTGATTGTGTTTGCAAAATCATTGGTGAATGGGTGAACGAGATCTGGCTAGTCCTAGGCTTGTGTTATTAGCAGTTATTTCCTTGCTTATTTATCGAGTAAGTAGTTAAATTGCAGTACAATCTACTCGAAATCCAACGGCCCTTAGCGGCAAATGTAAATTTTAGAGTCAGTTTGTTTTAAACGCAATGAGCTCTTGCGTCCTCTGGTGTAGCGGATCCTGTATCCTATCGTCAGTCTACAATCGTTAACGTAGTAGGTTTATTATTTTGTATAGGTATATCGATAGGTCCCTACGATATTAGTCTTTTCGCTCACCTTCATTCACCACAACAATTCATTATCTCAAACTTATGCATTCTACTTTGTCGTTACAAAAAGAACAAATCTGTTCACATCACCACCAAAAACTCACCGGCGGCCGACCACATGAACAACCACAAAACCACCAGTAATCCTACTCCGTTGAAGAGCAGATATAGCACAACATTAAGGGGGATTGTACTATGGTTCTAACGCATGCTCTATTTGTATTACTCTGGTAACTTTGTGTATTTTATTATTACTTAACACGTAAGTATTCGTTTGTTTTATTTTATCAATTTCTAATCCAATTGCCGTAAGATCTTCATTTAATAGCTATGTCTTGTGTTCTATTACTGTGAACTCTTACAAAAATCTTGTTGTGTGGGTAGGAATTACTATAGTACACTCATTAATATTTTTAATGAGAGGGAGATGACAGACAACATATGCATTAATTTTGTTGATTATGACACCACAAAATGACCCAGATAAATGAGATTTGTTTGAAGCAAATCCCACATAATCACCGACCATCATTAACTTTTGTAGCGATTAAAACCTCTGAGAGGGATAGTCGTGAAACCCACCGCCAAATTCAATCTCTATAGATTTGCGTGGGCTATACCTTTCTCCTAGCCGACCACATGGGTATCCCCAACATATCTGTACGCTCAGGGCCTCGAGCTGCCTACTCGGTGCCTGAAGCACCCACCTACTTTCTTCTCGGCGGCTCTGTCCAAGGTGCCATGTCGCGAGCTCCACTTTGCCCGACGACAGTCAGGCTTTGGTTCTAATCGGACATTATTTGGATCAATTAGTTGAACCTGGGACATATTTGACGGAAGGAACCCGACAAACAGACCTAGGCCAACCATGATTTGCACTTGCTCCCTGAGGGGTATTCTTACCCAACACATTTTGATGGACGAACTTACGATTCCAGGATGTTTTCTCCGTTAATGAATACAATTCGCCACCGTTAAATAGTAACCAGATTTAAAGATTGTGTGGGAGACGAGGTTGTTCAGTTATGTCTAAATGATAGAAACAGACAATTGTCTTACTTGTTATGCCAATAAATTGTTCATCTCTCCAGTCCTGTAACCGTGTCGAGATTGACAAAGTACAGTCACTTATCTCGTCATGTTAATCTTCTGAACACAGTATGGAACTGTGTGATGAAAACCATAACATGAGGCCCAACTGGGTCCAAAGCGTTCCAAGAGTGAACGCTATTGAAAGCTCACGCCACCTAATGATTCTATAATAAAGGGCGTAGATAGTTCAATAACCCGCGGTGGGAGAGCGCGGTAATGGGTCTTTTCGTCTGGCAGAAGACGTGGATGGGACGGGGCCAAAAAACACACTTTGCCCAAGAAATATAATAATTTTAAAAAATTAATGACAAATCAAAGGGAGAAAAGAAATTGCATAGTCATATTCCCAAAAGGGAAGGACACCTGCAATAGATGCGACTGAGTGGTCATTGGGTGTCAACTTGTCGTACGTACGACAAAACATCTGGCAGACCTTATCAATGAAGAAGAAAGGAAAAGAGCCAAGAAGACAAAATTTTGGTCAATGACACCGATGTACGAACCATGCCAGTTTAGATGTTTGGACTTCTTTATGGCTAATGAATTATTGATTAATGAAAATGAACAAAATCAAGGTGTAATTGCTAGTACTAACTTTGCTTGTTAATGATTATCTGTATCTGTTGAACATTTATTTGTGCTTATTAGTTTATTATAATTACTGATAATAATAATTACATCCTATTGTTAAAATCACCTTTTCATGTTTTATCATGAAGATATGGATTTTACTGAGAAGTTGGAACAAAACACACTATGTTTTTTGACAGTGGGACAAACACTCAGCTGTTTTAACGCCAAGACGTTTTTCCAATACACATCTAATTCAAGCAAATGTTAACGCCCCATTTTCTAGAACTGTAGAAATAAATAGAAGACTCTGCACGACTTGCATTGGCTTCCTAAAGAAAAAGCTCATGAATACAAATTGCATTGTATTTCAGCAGCCAAATCTCGATAAAACTTGTATGTTTTCAAAGTTAGACAAATATTTCATTTAGAAACCATGTGCACTAAGGGCCTGTTTACTTCAGTTTAAAATCCATTCAGTTAGTTCAGTGAGTTCAAGCTTCAGTTCAGTTTCAACTTTCTCTATTTTGCTATTCATTAATCCTTAATAAAAAAAACTTTCAGTTCAGCTCAGGTCAGTTCAGTTCAGCTCAGCTCGGTTTAGCTCAGTTCAGTTCAGCTATTTCAGTTGAAGTAAACGGGCCCTAAATGAAAGGGAATATTATGCCTTACAGACTACTTAATATGACAAGAAACCTTTGTGAAAAATGCCCGCATTTCCTACGGATTGTACAAAACTGAGATACATCAATAGCATTGAAATAAATATGATGTCTAACAAGAGTTAGTGATGTAACAATTGTTCATCATATTGGCAAATCGATCGTCTGGGAATCCCTGGCTTGGGGATGATGCATAAGATCAAACAATTCAAATGGTCATATAATGAGAAATATTAAGTATCTCAATCGACATGAATTAGGTTAGTTGGTTTCATCAGACAAAATTAATCAAGACCTCTAAAAACAAAATTGCCACTGAACCTCCACAGTGATTTTGGAGGAGAAACAAGGAGATATTGTGTGTTCCGATTGATCCAGCACTGTGGACATTTCGTGCATTTTTATGGTATTAATTGATTGCGGTCAACAAAATGGTCCCATGTGACCTTTTTATTAGTAGAAAAGCCATGGCTTTTATAAAACTGCTTGCCCAAAATCATCGATTGAGAACTCAATTCCTAGATTTACAATAAAGAAAAAAGACTTGATAATGTTGGGGATTCTAAATCACAAACTTTTAACGAATATTGTATGTTCCATTGGGATCATTATAGAACATCACTAATGCTCTCATGTCCATCATACAAAAAATTGTCTTGCCGAAATCGCATTAACGCACAAGATTGCAACTAATCCAAGACATTATTAATGAGGTCAAAGCTTGCCTTCATGTGCATGGGGACATGCTAGTTTAATCGAGCATCCCATCAGGCTAAGACGACGGTCTTATCACAAGTATTTCCATTATAATTAGTCTCTGGTCGATAGCAAATTTATCACATTTGAAAGTATTTGGATGTGTTGTATATGACAATTGCTCTACCCCAACGTACAAAACATGGGTCGACAAAGAAGGATGGGAATTTTTTGTATTTGAAACCCAATCAATCTTCAAGTATCTAGCAGCCAATGACGGGTGATTTGTTCACAGCATCGGTTTGGTGATTGTCACTTTTAATAGACCACAGTATTCCTACTGTAGGGGGAGACGCAAAGCTGGACCCACTAAACTGAAAGAGAAAGAAATAACAAATGGAATACATTGAAAAATTTTCAAAATTGACCCACGATCGAATTCTTGTGAACAAGAAGTCAGAAAATTGTTCACTTGCAGAGTGTTGCCAATAAAAGGCTCGACTTCTCCACAGATAGTAAAGAAATTACAAAATCACTAGTACCAGCATTTAAATAGCCTTGCAGGCATGGAAAATGTCGTACATGCTAAAAAGTCAACTGTTTTAAATTGTTGAATTTTACAATTTTTTTTATGATATTTTCCTTCTGCATGCCACAATTATGCCTTTAAATCACAAACCTTCATACATAGGTGATCCCCTTGAAAAAGGGATGTGTGCATGCATCAATATGCCTTTAAATACAGCACCCCCCCTTTAATTCTCTACCAACTTTATTCAGCTTCAAAATATTGGTCATTTTGATACTTGATTTCGATTAGGGGGGAATGGTAGATGGCGAATTTTGGCGATTTTTGATTTGGTTTTGTGGTGGCTGTTGGTTTGGATTGGTTTTGTAGGGTGTTTTGATATTGATAGGTTTTATCGCTGGGTTGTAGTAAGTTCGCCAGTGGTTTTTGTTTGGTGGTTGCTGGACAGTTTTATGGGTAATATAGCGTGGGCGGTTGGTGGGTTTGTGGCTGGTTTTGTGGTAAGTGGATGGTGGTTTTGTGGGTTGATTGTCGGGGTGGGATGATTCGTTTAGTATGGTGGGCATGTTTGTGGGATAATGGTGGCTTTAGTAGTTGGGTGGGTATGATAGTGGGGATGGTAGCATGGTGTTCACGTAGGGGCCTGGTTATTGGGAGGGATGGGGCGGGTCGGTGCAAGCGTCGGTTGCGATATTGTTATTTATTTGTTACCACCTTCCATGTCACCACTTTCATATTTTTAACTACCGTAACCGTTGCCTTGGGCAACCCTACCTATTCACCAGTCCTAGTAACTGGTGGTGTTTTGACTTTGCAGCGACCTGATGGTAGAGGGTGGTTTGGGTTTGAACTTGGGTTAGAAATCAGAGGTTGGAGATAATTGCTCTTGTGGTTTGAGCATGAAATTGTTCAATCCAAACTATTGGTTTTGAAGGCATGGTTAGTAGAACTGGCTGGTGTATGATGATGATATTGATCTTGCAGCTTTCACATGTTTGATCTCTTGTTTATATTCTGTGGCAAAAGAGGAAAACGGGACAAAACTAATGATGCATTTTGGCCCTTGCAACAACTGACGACATCAGTTGTTGTCCCACAAAGAAATTCCTTTTGCAACAAGCAACATAGAACATCGAGGGTCGGAAGTTGCTCAACATCTCAGTTTCCAATGTAGTTTTCGAACACTCTAATGTCTCAACGCGGATAGGTCTGACCTTGTTTCGAGGAAAAAGTGACGTAAATGAGGGTTTCTGTGGCATATTCTGTGGTTGGGAGGAAAATAAAAACTAAGACAACCTATTACATGAATTTATTATCCGAATTAGATATGCTGATTCGTGATATACAAGGAAAACAATCACGCTTCCGTTGGTGATAGTGTTGGAGCACAATGATTGATGATGGTGAATTCTCTTCTTCTTCTTTCTGTTATTATTATTATTTCTATTATCTATTTTTTTTATTATATTATTATTATTATATATTATATTATTCTTATTATTCTTATTGAACTTGTATGGTTGCCGTTATTATCCGTTGTATGCTTCGAGTGTTGATCTGTAACACTAGTAAGGGTTTGTTTGTGCTGGCGCATTTTTAAAATTAGGACTAAAGTTTTTGCTGTAGTTGTGTTGTTGGAAAATATAATTTCTTGTTTGTGTTTATGCAGTATGAAGAGTTGCTTGCGTATAGTCCAGCAGGTTGATTCATAATTCCATTTGATTAGATTCCTAATAATCTTTAGTATGAAAAGGTTGTAGAAGAAAGGAAAAGCATTACCATTTTAAAACATCAAGAAGGAAGGGATATAAAAGTTGTATACATGTTAGTTTGTGTTGTTAGAGTATACATAGCTTTATTTAGGGGTAAGTGCTTTTTGGTCCCGGTGTTCCCGGGTTTTATAAACTAAGTGCTTCTAATCTTAGTTTTTTATTGCCTATTCTATAATTTTTATGTATTTTGCATTTATAAGATGGTGTATAATAAATACAGGCGAAAATTTTATTATACTAATTCTATGTGACTATAATGTATCGTTAAAGATCATAAGGGTCCACAAAGAAGGATGGGAATTTATGTTTCGCTTTGAATACCCCATAATCATCCAAATATACTGAGCCAATGACTGGTGTTGTTTACAACACCGGTTTGATAATTGTCATTTTGGAAAGCTTTTGTGTAGGATTGGTGGGTTAGTTTAGTTTGAGCTGCTTGGTACGTTGAGGAGTGATTTTAATAATGTTCTAAATCTAGAGGATTGTTTATGTCCCCGATTCACTCCCTTGTCCCTTTAACTGAGGTTGCCTTGTTTAAGAGATTGCGCTATTGCGACTGGTCTTTCTCCCTGCTTCTTTGGTTTTCTTCACCCATGGGATACGCAGGATGTTGTCTCTAGAGTGTGCTCTGCAGTCGCTATTCCTGCTGTTTATGTTGTAAAGATAGGTTCCCTCAGTTCTGTCACAATATTCTACCTGACGGTATGTTTTGCCAGGCTCGTTTCCTCCTGATTATATGTCATTCTTTTATGAAGTTGGCATGGGGAGCCTTTTAAATTCTATTGTGACATTGGGCCTCATTATGTGTGATGTTGTGAATGATGTTTGGGAGTGAAGTTGATGGGGTCCCTAATGCTCTCTTTGTTACAAAAATTGAAACATGCTTAAACAACCATTGAAACATTCAATAGAGATCTGGTTCTCTGATATTGAGGAAGGTGGATGATTGTGCTTTGCTCTACTTAAAAGAGTGTTAGTTGAGAGCGCATGGAAGATCAAAGGATGTTGGGCAATTGTTTGAAAGAGATGCTAGGGGTGCTTATGTTGTTTTAAACTCATAAGGCTAGTAGATGATCAGTTTGTTTTGAAGCAGAAATCAAAACTTTACATGGCGGTAGAGTTTGGGATGCTACTATGCCTTGTGTTTCATGCATCTTTAAGAAGAGAAGGGTCTTAATAGGTTTATTCTCAATTAAGGATATGCATGGTAATGTGAAGGATGTCAGGAGGTTTTGGTTGCTGCTCTCATTGAATTTTGTATACATGTTGGGTACAGAGTTGGAGAGGGAATGGGTTAATACTGATTTGATAGAGAATAGGGCAACTATGAACTTTAAGCACAAATTCATTGTGTAGATCTTTTTATGCTAGTGATGTTAAAGATGCTTTAGTTGATATTGATGTTATAAGGCTCCAACCCTGAGTGGTATTCCGTGCTTCTTTAAGGAGGCATGGAATGTGGTGGGGGGGAGGTGAGTCTGTGTTGTTGTTTGGATTTCTTCTCAATCTGGTAGTTGCTTAGCAAATAGTGCTCACATTCTTACTGGTGCCTAAGGTTGAGTGTCCTGGAATGTGACTCTTTAGGCCATTGCCTGTTGCAAGTGGTTTACAGATTATTCAAAGATGTTATGTGTTAGATTCTGAAGTTTTACCTGGTATCATTGTGAAGCTCAAGCGCTTTGTGGTGTGGAAGACTATTTTTCAAAACATTCTGGTATGCCAGGATATGTAAGTCCTCTATTGAGACAGGCTCCGGATGTCTATAAAATAGTTTGAGGAGGCATATGACTCAATATCTTGGGAATTTATTATGAAATGTTGAGAGCTTTGCAGTTTCCTTCTCAGTTGTTACTTGGATTATGGCTTGTGTTGCTTCCCCTAGCTATTTTCTATAGCTATTAAGGAGTGTTCATGGGTTTTTTCCAGGAAAAGAGGAATAAGGCGGGGGATCCCTTTCTTCTCTTACGTTTTGTTATGGCTATGCTACCTATCCAGGTTTTGCAGAGGTGGGAGATAGGTTGGATTAGGTTTCACTACAATGTGCCGATTGAAGGGGTCACTTGATTTTGCAGGCTTGATTAATTTCTGTTTGGGTATGGTGTCTGTCAAGCTGTTCAGGAGAGGCATTGGTTACATATCTTGTTTTGGCGTGCTGCTTTGATTGACAACTTTCTTTGGCAATGTTTCTTGATGGTCGGATTTTGGTCTACTTGTTATGTAGTTGTTACGTTTCCTTAGGTACTTGGTCTCTGCTAAAGTTGAATGTGCCGTGGCTTAGACTGTGGAGCCATCTTATTGGAAGATTAAGGTTTGGTCTGACAGGGATACATCGCTTGCGCTAGGCCACTTTGGTGAATGTTGTGCTTACGGGCATGCATTTTTTTGGGCTCGGTTTTCCCTTTCCTCAACGTCTGTGTATAGGTGGTTGCCTTTGTGGCTTTTCTCTGTGGGGGAAGTATGCGTACATTCTGTTGTTCTCATGTTGGTGCTGCTGTTTGTACCTAAGAGGGGTGGATTAGGTTGAGATTCTGGTGGATGTGCTGCCACAGGAAAAGTGTTTGGCAGTTTCTCTAAAGGCAATTTTTGGTGTGAGTGGGTTTGCATTCAGTTCATTAGTAGGTGGTTGGTGGAACTTCAGCCTAATTACGGCTAGTTGGTGTTGGGGACTGTGTGTCGGGGACACTAAGGATGGTTTCCGTGTAATAATTGGGTGAGTGGTGGAAGGTTCAATTGCTCATTGTTTATAGATGGTTGCTGAGGCCGGCTAGAGTACCATGGACGTTTGGGTTTATAGGTACATGTGTCCAAACATGCTTTGTTTCTTGGTTGTATGTTGGATAGGTTGAAAACTAAGGCGAGCAGGCTTATGATGTAATATGGGAACAACGATAGCTGTGTGTCTGTGGTGGAATGCTTGAATTGTTCAGCATTTATTCTTTGCCTATGAGATCAGTGCAGCCTATTATAAGTGCATTTGTCAGTGGTTAGGCATTGCAGGCAGGGTTCACCTGTATACAGAGTGTGGAAGATGGGGGAGAAGAAGTCGAGGTGCTGTGTGAAGAGAAGGTTATGTGTGTGTTGCTTGTCTGGTGTACAACATTTGGACAGCTAGGAATGTTGTTTTATTGTGTGTGTAAAGAGCATCTTACTGGTAGCATTTGTAGCAAGGTTAAGGCTGATGTTTGTGGAAGATGTTGCAGGGTATACCTAAGCATAAATGGACAGAAAGTGATGTGAGTTGTTGCTGATAACTACAAAATACTTAGGCCGATACTGAGGTTTGTAATTAAGTTGCTGTTTTCTTTGGTTATATGGGGTAGGTGCTGTTTTGTTTTGCTTGAAAAGTTTTATGCACTGTCAAAGTTGTATGTAATCCTTTTTTTGATTAATAAAATTGCTTACATTTTACCAAAAAAAATTTCCTATCCTTAGGGGGAGAGAATGTGGAACTGTGGACCCACTTAAGAGGGAAATAGAAATCACATGGAATGCATTGCACAATTTCAAATTTGACCCAGGATCGAATTCTTGTGAACAAGAAGTCCAGAAAATTGTTCTTGCAGAGTGTTGCAAATAATTGCCGTGCATTCACAGATATTAAGAAGTTACAAAATCACATATGCCAGCACAAAATGCCCCTGCACGCATTGAAATTCCTAATGATTTAATTTGTAAAATTTAATTGTTTCTATGTATATATTGCTCATGTTTGCATGCCATCAATTATGCCTTTAAATCAGCACCACCTTCAATCTCTCTACCAAGTTTATTCTGCATCAAAATAATAAATTAAACTATTAAGGTTCGTTGCAATAGTAGTAAGTTTTGACAAAATTGACATGAAATGAACTACTTATTACAAAATAATCTAAAAATTAATATCAATAAAAAAAAATCAAAAATTACTTTTTTTTAATTTTGCACAAGCTACCAAAAATTATTAAATAACAAAATCATCAAAATCCCATGCAATACTAGCAAACTTTAAAATATTGGGATTCATGTAATAAGTTTTTATTTAACATATCAAATCTTTGCAATAGTAGCCAACTTTAGAATTGAATAGTGCAATAATAATTTAAAAATTAAGAAAAAATGACATGAAAACTTTACCAAAATAATATAAAAATTAATAGCAATAAAATTAAATCACGAATTACTTTTTTTTTTTTAATTTGGCATAGGGTACCAAAAATAATAAATTAACAAAATTATTAAAATTATTCTTTTTTCCTTTATCATAATTAGGGGGTGTGCAAAACCGTATATCAGAATTTTTCCGATCCGGAACTTCGGATATCGGATTTTCGGAACCAAAATAATTGGTTCCGAATATCGAAAAAAACCATATCGGAAATCTGGATATCCGGTTCCGAAATATACACCAAAATTTTCTCTAAAACTTACAATTTTACCCTTCAAAAAACCGGATCGGAAAATCGGAAAATCTAGAAAAATTCAGAAACTGGAATTCGGATTGTTTTCCTTAAAATCCGGAATCCAAATTTATTAGAATTCATTCGTACCGATCCGGTTTTTCGTTTAAAACCCGGATATCCGGCCCAGTTCGTATATCCGGATTTTCGGGAACGGAGAGTAAAATCGGAAAAAAGACCGGAGATCGGAAAACGGAAATTTTGCACACCCTAATCAAAACGGAACCTTATTTTAAATTAATACTTTAATTGATCAAAATAAATTATTATTTGTTGCCTTATTATTAAGTTTAATAATTTTGTTTCTTTTGTATAGAATTTGATTTTATAATTATAATGGAACTTACTTACATGTCCACCTATTGAAAAACCTATATTTATTTAATTGTCAGATCTTCTCTGTAATGTCGTCTGAGGATGTGTGATGACCTTATCATAACTACAAATAAGGCCACTTTAATTTTTGAAAATGTTATCTAATACAGAGTTATTGAGTAATCACTATAGTATTTATACATAATTTGAGCCTAATGACAATATAATGTCTTCATTACTGATAAAAATACATTATTTTATGTAACTGTAGAAAAAAATGATTATATTTTAGATAAATAATCAAAATAAGAGTAAACTAGGAAAGTAAATCAATGAATTTTGATATATACTACCATATAATTGGATTTTAAAAAATAAAATAAAATTGATGAAAAAAATTAAAATACAAGCCAATGGAGAAGTGACAAATGTCAACTCCATCAAGTGGCTTGTGTTTTAGTATAGTATATTGATTGAGTTAGTATTAGTCCCATAGTTAGTGTGTTTGTTTCTCTTTCTTGGTTGTTGTGGTGATAATAGAGGACAAAGATATTTTTAACCAATTATCTAATGCTGGTAGGTTAAAGTCGTGTCTTGGTGATTAGAGTTTAAAGTTAAATGAATACTTTTTTCTTAGAAGATTTGACTATTGATCCGAATAATTATTGTGTAAAGTGTTTGGTAACGATATTGTTGTTTAAAAGAATAGAATTTTGTACTTTAATGTCATGTAAAATAGTAAAATAATATTTATGAATATTTTTATTAACACATTTGTTAGTTTTAAGTATATGGACAAAATAGCGATTGATATTTTTTCTCTCCAAAACTCTAATGAAAAAAACTCTTTTGTCCATCTCATTAGATAAAGAGGAGTATTTTATTATTATTATTTTTTTTTTTTACCAAACTACATCATTTAAACCTCCTACATCACCAATACTAATATAGCAATTTTACCGGCTCAAAACTCTAAGCTCTTTCCATTAAACAACCCAAATGTGGACATAGATTTTTACATATCAATTTAGATATGGGTTTGTCCATTGTTTAATTATACACTATGCTAATTGGTTAGTTTCCAGTATCCTTGTGCTAGTTTTGTTAAAGTCAAAAGGATGTATTGTGTCAAACGAGTCTAACGGTCATATGCGTCCGAACACTACCACCACCGCCAACCTTCTCCTTCTCTAGCGCCTACATCCTCTTCCCCTAACACTAGGGGTGTTCAATCGGATCGCTCCGATCCAAAAGGTCGAACATCCGATAATCCGGATCGGCAAAATGTGATCCGAATACGATCCGAATATGTTGGATCAGATAACTGATGATCTGAAAATATATTATAAAGTAGTAAGCTTATTAAAATAAAATAAAATTCCCAGAAACATACGATCTGATCCGAGTGTGAGTGTATTCCATTATGAATACATGTGGATCTGATCGCGGTATCAAGAACGGAATCGCCTCCGATAAGATAAAGGCTTTTTATGTGCGTTCGCCCCGACTTTGTCGGACAATAGAAAAAAAGTTGGACGGTAGAATATCTCCGTTTTTCCACCGGATCGACGTCTGCTGCCGGCAATCCTCCTTCGACTCCTCAGATATACCCCTCCCGCAGATCTTTGATTGCCTATCATGTCCGCCAACGAATTACAGAAGCCTGTAAAAGACAGCAACAACTATTGACTTTCCTGCATAGGACTCACGGCTAGATCTGGGACCTTCTTTAGCATTAGCCCTACCCACCACCATCATTACCACCAAAGCCTCCATCGCCAAGACTAGTCGAGGGGTACGATCAATAGTGTACGTAGGTGACCAATGGTGGTATATCAACCGATGAAGATCAATGGTGATGATGAGATAGCTGTTGCTCCCTAATTAACCATAGCTGGTGATGAAAGGAGGAGATGAGGCGTGAGCTGATAAGTGACGCTCAATCCTAGTGAATGATGATGATGATGAAAATTTATCACAGATGAGGAAGTGACTAGAGCTTAAAGATTTTCGGGAGCAGCGTTGGGACAACCTTTTGGCCCCCCCCCCCCCCCCCCCCCCCAAATAAATATTCATTCTATACAATTATGTAGCCATATTTTATAAAGTTACAACATCTTTTATTTTATTTTATTTTTTTTACTTTATTCATTTAATTAAAAAAAACTATATTCAATAAAAATAGGAAAAGTTGCCAAAGAAAACCTTTTAAAAATATTTTTTAGCCAAGAGAAACCTTTTAAAATTTTTTTGCCAAGAAAAACCTTAAACAATTTTTTTTGCCAAAAGAAACCTTAAGTTCAATTTCCGGTGTTGACCACCTATTTTCAACATTGACCAACTAATTTTCTTCTAAATGCACTCCATTTTTGTATAACCTTAACAAACTTCCTCTTCTCAACCTTAACCAACACCACCTAACAATATTATTTGAACCCAAAAACCTCTTTCACAGTCTCGAAATTCCAACAAAAACAATTTACAAAATCACTATGATTAATAACAATCTCAAATTCACTCATATTTATCATCAATTTCCACAAATTAACACTTATGTACCACATAAAAACTTCAACTTTCTACGAAATCGTGTTCTCTTGTCAAAGCTCACGATGCTTCCACTACTTTCCAAGAATAAGAATCGTCTACTACTAATCTTTTCAACTTCTACGCTTTGGCCGGAGCCAGGTTTGTGGGTCTCCTACACTGCCGAGATCGGATTTTTTGAATATTGGATGTAAAATTGGTGAATTGGTTTTTTTTTTTAAAGAAAAATTAAAGGTAAAAAAGAGGAAAAATGGAGAGTAAGTAGGAGAAATTAGCCGGTCAACACCAGAAATGGGTGGTCAACACCGAAAATTGGGTCAAAGGTTTCTTCTGACAAAAAAAAAATTGTTTAATGTTTATCTTGGCAAAAATATTTTTAAAAGGTTTCTTTTGGAAAAAAAAAAGTTTATAAAAGGTTTTATTTGGCAATTTTTAAGTATATTGTTTACAAACTTACATCATTTCTATGTACTAAGCATTATATTATAAACAAACTTACAATATTTCTATATGCAAAATGTTTAATTCTTTGCAAACTTACAACAATTCTATACAAACTTGCAACATTTCTATATGACAAATATTACATTAATTCTATATTTAATATATTACATTCTATACAAATTTATAGTAAGAAAAAAAATTCATGAATATAATCCGAACTTTGGACGGTTAATAAAAGACTAAACTTTTGATTATTCATTTGTAAAGCCAACTTTGCTCGTGTTTTATTGTTTTTGGACTAAGTGACTGGTGGCTTCATTAATTGGGAACATTTTTGCATTTTTTACTTCTTTTTCCTTTTTTTTTAATTTGGGAGTTTCAATTACTACATCCGTTCTTTTTTAGT
Source organism: Suaeda aralocaspica (assembly GCA_016808085.1). Classification (NCBI taxonomy): domain Eukaryota; kingdom Viridiplantae; phylum Streptophyta; class Magnoliopsida; order Caryophyllales; family Amaranthaceae; genus Suaeda; species Suaeda aralocaspica. Next base: position 761,125 of record PYUH01000061.1, on the reverse strand, counting down.
TGCTTGAGTATTTTTTGTGAGAGAAGAAATGTTCAATTGTTGCAGCTTAAAAAACAGAAGGGTTATATTTTAATGTTTGTGTAATTTTTGTTGAGTTTCATTAATTATTACCATTTATAGAAATATATTTCATGTTTATACTTAGCCCTAAGGGCTATGTATAGCATTATCCTTTTTTTTAATCTATGTAGCTTCTTCTCTTGTTCTTTGCCACTATAGCTCATTCATTTACCTCCATCAAATCAAACGACACTGTTCTTTGATTCGTCTTTCATCACAAATTGATGCTATTAGGAGCTCAATTAATTACACTCCTTTCATTCTTCAAAGAATAAGAAAATCAAATATATAGAGTAATTCAATAAAGCCAAAACAAATCAGAAATACAATTAGTAAAAAAAATTGAATCATTGAACATTATAATCATAATATATAATTGATGGGATTTGACGGTGGTGAGTGGTGAAAGAGTTTTTAACGGCGGTGGGATTGATGGTTGCGGTGGTTTTGACAACTTTATGTGATGGTTTGAGGAAGTGGAGGAATGATGGTGTCAATGGCGGTTTCTAGACAATCAATATCAACTTTTCCTACTGTATTCCAACAAATTAAGCAGATAGGTATTAAAATTGAAAATAAAACACCATTAATTTATTGAATTTTCCAATTAATGCGCTTTTCTGAACTACATTTTTTATTTTCTAGATGATTCAATGTATAATGAAACGAAATAGCATTTATATCAGTTGATTTGATAAGAGGGAATCGAAATGAATTTGGTTTACTTATTCAAAATTATGCAACAATTGAAGTGAACTAATTTATGTTGTTTCCTTTTTTCCAAATCCAAACAATTACGGCGGTGATTTTGATAAGGGTGATTTTGGTGGTGGAGAAGGACGTAGAAGGGGAGACGACTAAAATGGGTTCTTGGGCAGCAAAGTGAGAGGGCGACGTCGTGGGTGGCAACAAGGTGGTTGCGAGCGAAGGTGACGAATTGTTGAGTGAACTCATGATTAGTACGTAGTTGTGATGATGATGATGATGATAAAGGAGCTTTTGGAGTACATAACTTTTGCCACATAGTCGATATGATTGTAAGAATTACAACTTTGATTGAAAACCAAAACACGGAGTAGATGCTTTTTTTTTTTTTTTTGCTTCTTATTAATTTGTCATTACTTGCAAGCTCATTATCTTAACCACAATGATCATCCTTGAGCTTTGGAGGAAAGAGATGATGATGATGGAAATTATGGATTGGGTTGCATGTTGAAAAGAGAAATAGGATGTTATTAGGAGAAAAAATCGAAAGATTATATGTTTCAGCTAATTTTATTGGTCAAAATTTGAGAGGGTTCAAAAATAGAAAATATGGCTCAAGTTTGGGTCCAAAAATGAATAAATGAAAATTGGGTCTTTTAATGAATTACTGTCCAAAATTCAGATTATATTCATGAATTTTTTCTTATAGTAATTCTATACAAAATTACAATAATTTTATATGAAAAATATTACATTTAATACAAACGTACAGTAAATCTATATGAAATTGTGCCAATTCTACATAAAATTACACTCATTCTATTATCTATACTTATTAATATGTTTGAAGACAAACCAACTTACCGCAAAACGCCAATAGTTTCACTGAAGTTATATATGTTGAAATGGTAGTCTTAGTTCATTTGAATTGATTGACGTTTTTTTTTCCTTCTTATCAATTTAGGTCTTGTTCTCGTCAACTTATTTTTGCTAACTGGACTTATTTTTACTTATATCAACTTATTTTTGCTGAATTGAACTTATTTTTGCTGAACTAAACTTATTTTTGTTGAACAAAACTTATTTTTGCTGAAAATAAGTAAAGTTTATCTTACTCTGTATTTCATATAACTCTGTGACCGGTTATTGGAGTATAACATTAGTAAATTGTCCGTAATAATTAAGTATAATTGTATCATATTACACTAGTAATCCATATTACGTAGTATATTATATTACATCACTCCGTAAATAATAATTTCCAAACACTACTTACCTTCCTATTGTTGGAAATTTTTAGTGTTAAAAATACATGAGAGAATATGAAGAGTTTTATCAAAAACCGTGTTATCCCACATTGGAGAGAAATGAGGAGTCTCTTGGGTTTATATATGTAATAATATTATTATATCCTAAAAGATTTAATGCTAGATGGGTTGTTGGGCAAAGCACTTTACACACACAAGCGCGCACCGAGCAGGGCCGGGTCGGGCCGGGCACGGGGCCTTGGCCATGGACTTAGACTTAGGACATGGGAATGCAATGCGCGGTGGTGTGTGTGGGTTGGGCTTTGGGCCTTCTATCTTTTTAGTGTAAATCCGTTCCTTGTTTTGGAATATTGTTTCTATTACAATATTTACTTTTGGACTATTGGGCTTCCGAGAGTTATTCTTCCTAACAGTCATATGTTCATGGACTTAGCCGTTGGTTATTAATTCTTATTCAATACTATTAACTTCAGCCCGTTGGATTCTTTTCAGTATTCAATACATTTAATTCCAGCCCGTTGGACTCTCTTCCCTATTCCTATAAATACCTTACCTCAGAATTCAAAAAAACACATAACAACATCTCTTCTTATGTCTTCTTCACGAAATACTTCAAACACTTCCTCTTCTGGTTTTGGGAAATAATTTGAGTTCCAGTCAGTATTTGTGAGTGCACATAGATTCCGGCGTCTTGCAAATCCTGGAGAGCGACCGCATTGGTACTACTGCACCGGGGTAGCGCAGAATCATCTTTTAGGAGAGTCTCCACCATGACGCGGTAATTTCTGTTTTCACTATCACTTCAACAAATAAGTCATATAATTAATTTTTACCTTCTACTACAACAATTTAAAAGACGATATGGCTTCCAAACACTTAATTCCTGATATGTCAAAAATGGAAGCTTTAGATGGTAAAAATTGTAAGCGTTGGGCTATTAGGATGCGATTTTATTTAGATCAAATTGATATTGCTTATGTGCTTGATGATATTGTTGAACTTGAAAATAAAGCTGAACCCTCTGAATCTGATCTTAAGTTTGCTAAAGATGATAAGACTTGTTTCAATTTGTAATTGCATCATATCTCGTATTCTTGACTGGATATCTACATGTCATTCTTTCATGCTAAGGATGCTTGGGATGCATTACACAAAAAATATGGGTCGGATGGTGCTGGGTCTAAACGTTATTGTGTCACAAATTGGTTAGGTTTTCATATTCAGGAAGATAAACCTATTATAGATCAGATTCATGGTTATCAGAATATTTGTATTAAAACGGTTGTCGAGGGTCTGTTTATCTGTGAGATTACTTTAGCTATTGTCTTGATTAAGAAACTCCCTCCATCTTTGAAGGATTTTCGAAATCATTTAATGCATAAGAAGAAGGACTTAACTTTAGACGAACTTGTAGCTCATTTGAAAGTTGAGGAAGAGAATCGTATTAAGGACAAGAGTCTTTCTATTTTTGCTTCTTCTTTTGCTAAGGCTAATCTAGTTAAACCTAAGTATAAAGGAAGAGTCCTCTTAAGCCTCAAGTTAAAATCGAAAAATTTAAAGGTACTTGTTTCAAGTATGGTATGACTGGTCATAATGCTGATAAGTGTAAGGTCAAGAGAAATGGTCAATCTAGTCAAGAAAATCTTCTAGAGGATTCTGAAAATATAGTAGCTGTGGTCTTAGAAGCTAATACAATAGGTAATACTGCTTAGTGGATCATTCATACTAGGGCTACTAGACAAATCTACACCAACAAAGACATGTTTACCACCTATAACAAACTTGAGGGTGAAAATGTCTACATGGGTAACTCCACCTCTGCTCCTGCTCTAAGAAAAGGGAAGATCATTCTAACTCTTACTTCTGGAAAATCTCTTACTCTTACTAATGTTTTACATGTTCCAGAAATGCGCAGGAACTTGATTTCTGGCAGTCTACTCATAAAAGTTGGACTGAAGTTTGCTTTTGATTCTGATAGATTAGTTCTTACTCACAATGGGGAATTTGTGGGGAAGGGCTTTTGTAATGTGGGGTTTTTTACTCTTAATGTTAAAGTTAAAACTATGAATAAGAATGCTAGTACTTCTTCTGCTTGTATTGCTGAGTCTATTGATTTATGGCATGCAAGATTAGGTCATATTAATATTGACTCAATTAAAAGACTTATAAATTTAAACTTGATTCCAAAGTTTTCAAACACTAATTTTTCAAAATATCATGTTTGTGTTGAAGCTAAATTTAGAAATAAGCCATTAAATTCAATATATAGACAGACAGAAGTATTAGAACTTGTTCATAGTGATTTGGGTGATTTTAAAAATTATGAGAGCAGGGGAGGAAAAAGATATTACATTAATTTTGCTGATGATTGTTCTCGATTCACCATGGCTTCAAGTGGCAGTAGTGGAGTTTGGAAGTATTATAGGGTAGGGGTACTAATGTCAAATGATGTCATATTTCGTATGTAATTCAGGCGGTGCATATAGATTTTAGATGGTATTTAACAACCCCGGCCCCAAGAAAATCAAAGCATATAAAAATACGTCTTGAGTGTACATACACTCAAAACGAGTGTATAGTATGCTCGGTAAACATATATACGGTCGAGTTGAGCATATATACGCCCACCCAACCTTACGCTCTAAGTGTATGTACACTCAAATTTTCACATTTTTTCCCTATAAATACATACGTATTCCGGCCTTTTGCATTCAATTCATACATTCACGCATTCCAACACACTTGTGACCCTTTCTTATATTCTACTATCCCCAAATAGATTTTCTAACCCTTCCTCAAACACGATTAACATCAATAGTCCTTTTCAAATACAAACAATAATTCTTTTAAATTAATTTAAGTTCTTCTCAAGCAGTAAAAACGTTGTTTTGATTGTCGCACGCAATTTACTTCAAATGAGGCTGACATCAACAACATATGCACTTTGAATAAATAAGTTGATTTAGTTAGTTTGATTTATTTTGCTTTCTCAGAAATTTGACTATGATTATTAATTTCATGAAATATTGATTAATTATGGATTGACTTTAGATTAAAATCAACTTTAGGTAGAAACAATAACTGTGACTCACTTTGTCCTTACCCTTGTTCCCATATCAATGACCTAGAGAACGTCCTAACCTTGGAGTCATTTTGCCTTCGGGTTTGACCTAATGATTTCGTGAGCTCCCGAAAAGAGCACGATGGCGACTACCCTACTCGGGCTTTAAGCTTCTAGACTCATCCCACGCCAAGCATACTTACAATATGCAATCAAACAGACATTCGATGTCTGTAAAAAGGGAACCTAGCCCCCAAAGCCCCGAGTCCACACGTATAAACATAACATACATATCAAATTAAAAATTCTAGTATCAACCAATTGTTTTTGCCTAGGAAAACACTATTAAACCCTAGTTTGCTCTCTCCTCTCCTATTTCCACTTTTCTTTTTCTCTCATTCTCTACAAACCCTAATTTTTCAGATCTAGGAGCTACCACCAGCCTTTTTCGGCCGATGGTAAGCCCCTCTTTTTCCTTCTTGCAGTAGTTTTTTGTTTATGTCAATAATAAATCCCCCTTCTCTCCCTAATAGGAGTCTTACTACCCATATATTGGGTTCTACCTACCCATGTTTTGGGTTATATCTCTCTCCTTGTGAGAGTTTGGGGTTAGGGTTTTATTTCTGGTGGATGTTTTAATTTATTAATGAAGATTTGTACGGGGTTGCAACAGATGTCTATTCTACGTCTACAATCAATCAAGTCAAATTTTACTCAAATTCAAAACTACAGCAGATCGAAAGACCCCCTCGTTGAAGGCTGCATTGAACAATGATGTGGAAGAGGGTCTCTAATAAGTTCACCCATTAGATTTAATTGTAGGTGTTCAAGCTCCTCGTTGAAATTAACTAAAGCATCTTCCAGCATATTAGATGTTCAAGCTTTATTTTAGGACATTGCATAATAAGATCCCTCCATTTACATATGACATTAAAGCACTCATCTCTAATAAGTTCACCCATTAGATTTAATTGTAGGTTGTCGTCAAAAAAGCTTCAATCAAGATTCATTCATATATGGTGTTGTAAAATAATTGTTGTGGATAATATTCAATATTTTTTGGGCAAATTGGATTACAAGATAAACATGTTAGAAACTAAATTGAAATGCCAAAATATATTACCAATTTACAATCTACCTTTGTTAATGGAGGAAGCTTATGCCTGATTAAATTAAAAGAAGCTTCTTTCATTTTCAATTTCATATTTTTAGAGAGAGAAATATGAATTTGGGAAATCCAAGTGGATTTTTTGTGAAAATTGGTCTGATTAATTAAGATGGGGATGAAGGTAATGAAAAATAAATCGAGATGGAAGAGAAATAAGGAAGTTGAAGGGATGTAACAAGGAAGAAGATGGAGATGGAGGAGTAATAAAGAAAATGGAGATGAAGGGTAGTTTAGGCAATTCAACAAAATAGCAAAACCAACGATAAAGTGTGACTCACTAACGGAATATGTGATGAATTCTGTTAGTTGGTAGTGCTACCAAAACAAATGTATTATATTAGGTAGTTTTGTAAAATAAAATTTTTAATAGGTAGTTTTTTTTTCAAAAAGTGACATTTAATAGGTAGTTTTAGACAACTTTACCTAAATCTTTTAACATAAATAATTCAATAAGATAAATTGGGAGCATGAAATTATTTAAGTGAGAAAATTCAAAGTACCTAAAAGTTGCTAATTGCGGAAATTGTAACGTTTGCAAGTAGAACTTTCTAAAATGACCAACAATGCAAGTAATATGAAGTAGAGGTGTGGAGATCAAACGAAAATGATATTATCAACATATTTTAAAGGAAGAGAACTAACATTAAAACAAGCATATATTCAAACTTTAAAACAAAATTGTTTTTGACTTTGCAAGTATTGCATAAATAATTTTGAATACATTGTATCTTAAGAAGGAAAAGCGAAAGGCTATTCTTGTTATGGTTAAATTTAGTGCTCCTTATAACGAGAGTCGAAGGAAAGGGATGATGGCATTGCTTGGTAAACCTACTTAAGCAAAAATATCCAAAATAGCTCAGTTTTTGGTCGGGCAAATGCAAGTGCCTTTTCCGGTGCATGTACCTAGGTTTTACAACACTTAATGCAATCATTATCAATATCTTTGACTTTTCGCCTTGTTGGAGGAAGATTCGAGCAAAGACATTTTCCACTAACACAGTGTCCTACGAGACCTGAACGTATAGAAGTGCAGTGTGTATCTGAATTGCAACTAGTAGTTGGCATTGGCAAACCTATAGTAACACCAATAGAAGAAAAACAATCAATTCATGTACATTATTTCTTAAAGGAAAACATTTCCAAGCAATGAATAAATAAATAAAATATGTTAACCATAAGTATATGAAGTACATAATAATCGATGAATTATTTCTTGATTGCAATGAGAGTTAAAAAAACAAATGAAATTATAATGACTCACTTGATGCAACAATAAGCTACAATAGGAGAATGAATGAAAAATTGAATGAAACTTTGTTCATTTTTTGATTTGTGAAATTGAGGGTGTTTGATGTAGGTGTTTCCAATTTCTTGGTTAATTGGAGGTATTGTTGGAAATGAGGAATGTATGGGTATTTATGATTATGATTAGTGTTCGATAAAGTTGACAATATATTGCATGGTTAGGAGAAAACCAAGCAAATAGAACTATTGATATATTAGAAAGAGAGAAGTATTAGGAATAACATTCATTTATTAATATTATATAAAAGCAAATTATAATTCATTTAGCTAGGTTTTTTTTAATGTAAATATATGAGATATGTTATTGTAGACATCTAAAGTTGTACCCACCCTTAGGTGGATGATAAACATATACTACGTCGCTTACTAGTTCAATCTTGGGGAAAATGCATACATATACCGTTCGAGATTACCCAGAAATCCCAAAATCTAAAAAAAAAAAAAACAAACATTTTTTTTTAATTTTTCATAATTTTGCCACTTTTTTCCCACATTTCTCAACAGTTTTGTACTAAATATTTCGACTTTCCAGTTCACGGAAACAAGCTTTAAATGATGCAAATGAAGAAACCTAGTGGTTAAGGCAAAATCTTGTAGTAACACAAATCCTTATAACAACAACAAGGCTCCAACACATGCATTGTAGACCTTTCCCCATCACACACTAGCACTCTCTTGCATAGGGGTAGAAGCCTTTGGGAGCAAGGGGTACCAATGTTGTATGTGGGGCGCATACGTGCACACTATGCGAGCTCATCACACACAAGAACGAAAACCTTTTCCTGAAATTTTCCATATAAATACCCATCATTTTAGACCTAAAGATGGAAGTAAGATCGCTATATCATTTCAAGCTCTTTCATTTTCATTCTTTAAATATACGTCGAACCTCCCATCGAATCTCCCCCCAAATGACATTCAACCACCATAAAAACCACATTTAATCGTCATAAACACCAAAATGAATTTTTTAGCTTTGGATTATAAGTGGAATTGAACTGAATTGAGCTAAAATAAACTGATTGGAGTTAAACTAAACAGAACTGAAAGGTTTTAATATGGATTAATATTTTTTAGCTTTGGATTATAAGTGGAATTATGATTTTAACTATTAATGGTTTTTAAATATGATTTTTATGGATTTTGATTTTTAACCATGATTTTTTAGTTTTAGATATTGATTAACTAGAGTTATTGATTTTTAACTATGATTTTTTAAGGATTACTATGATTATTGATTTTTAATTATGATTTAACTTCGGATTGATGATTTTTAACTACTGAATAATGACATAGTAATAATTTTGATGTAAAATATTTCAATATTAGTAGTTTACATTTTATGAAACAAAAATTAGTAATATATTTTCATATGTAGTAATTTCATATATTTATGGATGGTAATCCAATTATGTGGTATTTTCATATTTCTGTGAATGATAATCTATTATACTTTTGTTTCATTTTCGGAATGATGGTTTCATAATTTTTCTTTTTTCGTGAATATATATGCATATATGAAACAAAAAAATAATTAGTATTTCAAAAATATATTATGAACAAAATAAAGCAAAGTATAAAATAATGATAATATTATGAACAAAAATATTATAAAGTATGAACAAAGTAATATGATAAACAAAACAATATATATAGACAAATAACATTAGGAATAAATAAATTAGCAAAATAAAGAAAGAGCTGAGTTGAACTGAACTGATTGGAGCTCAACCGAACTAAGCTGAGTTGAGTTGGACCGAACTGAAATCAAGCTGAAGTGAACAAGTCCTTAGACCGAAGCATGTAATGTTAGAATTGTGGACATAATATAATTGATATGTTGTATTGCTCGGTTGCAATTGTACTAATAAGCTATCATTAAGTTTGACCCTAATAAAGTGTTACAATAAATTAATTATAGCTGGGCTTATTCACGTCTTTTATAGATTATGGGTTTATATTATTGTACAGAGATCATCGAGCCTTTCCTAATACATGATGGGTGAATTAAAAAAGGGAGTCTATTTGATGTGGCATGCCAATTCAGCTGCCACGTGTCAGCCTCTGAGTGGACCGCGTGTCCCTCTTTCTATTGTAAAATGCTAACGTGGGATTGCCACGTAGCATTGATGAGTCTGCCATGAGTGGGCCCTACATAGCCACGTGTCATCCTACAACTGGACCATGTGTCCCTATTTCTATTATTAAATGCCAGCATGGGATTGCCACGTGGCAATGATGAGTCTGCCATGAGTGGGCCCCACACGGGCACGTGTCATCTTTAGACTGGTCCACATGTGAATCATACATCGCCACATGTCAAGCTCCTATTCGCCGTTAGAAGAAGAGCCAAAACAAACCATGGGGCCTTGAAAGCCTAATGCTAAAAGCCCATAAGGCAAATGAAGGAAGGTAATTAAGGAGATGAGGACAAGTGTCGCGATCTTATAGGATAAGAAATTGTACTTGAGGCTATAATTAGCTTTCGAAATTCTGATAAAAAGTACACTCAAGATTAAGACAAAAACACATACTAAAAAGGGAAAGCTTCTCTCTAGAACTTCTCTATAAAATTGTTTACTTGTTGATTATTGTTCACTTACTCTCCTACAAATACTTACTTAAGCATCGGAGGGGGAAATAATCCTACAAGGATTATTGTCCCTTTTTTGCAGGTACTTGGAGGGTACGACAGCAGGAGACCAGTCCATTCACGCATCCAGTCTACGTCAGCGAAGTCCTCACAGTCGTTGTCCCACCTCATTACTTTAGCTTATAAATAGACATATAGGGTTATGGTCCCTAGTACAACACATACAATAGACTCTCAATTACATTCCATCAGGTAGAGAGGAAATCCTATTGAGTGTAAATACTGGAAGACTAAAAACCCGTAAGGAACTCGACTGAACACTACTCATGAATTTAGGTACGCTTCCACATTCAACCCTTACCAAGTAATTTAATATGGTGATTAAAGTTTATATTGAACTAAATCTAACAATGGTATCAGAGCCTCCTCAATATTAGATTATTTGGTTTGCTTTCGCATCTTATGGTTTTGACAAAGCTAAGGTTTAATTGAAATTGACTTGATAAAGTTGTTCGGTAATTGTTTTCCATATGTACAGTGTGGACTTTCTCATTGTTTGGGTGGAACTTCATTTCTGTTCAATAGTTTTTTTTTTTT
>PYUH01000061.1:715062-750353 GCA_016808085.1 Suaeda aralocaspica | reverse complement strand
GGGGGGGGGGGGGGGGGGGGGTTATTGCTTAGTTATTGTTTTTGGTTTCTTTTAACAATTCCTAATCAACATCCATGCTTATGTTTGTTGCAATTTTTCACTTCATAATTGGTTTTAGATATCTTTAGTTTAGTTTAATTCATTCATGCTATTGCCTTGTTCGCAATTACGTACATTTTGGATTCAGGTTATCTTCAACTTTGCAATTGTCAATCAAATTTTTTAGTTTTGCTATAGTTTGGTTAGATTTTCGGATATAACATGAATACTTGACCATTACTAGTGATCCTTTAATTTTTGGATTAGTTTTATTGACCTTGTTACGGTTGATAATTTCTTGCCATATAAATGAATATACTTAGTTGATTGTTCCATGTTCAATATTCATTGCTGAAAATAAGGATGAATTCAAATTCAATATTTAATTGAAGTAATATGTTACCAAAGTAGCCTCTTTTATTTAGACTGATTAATTCAAAATATTGAGATGGTTGTATATGTTTAATTACTAAGGGATAATAATCAACCCAAAGGAAGATTATTGTTTGGCAGGAAATTAAATGTTGTTCTCATATGATTAAAGACTAAATACAGATTACATTCTTGGCAAGTTGATTTATAAAGTTTGTCTCATATTTTAATTTAATTAATTGAAGTATCATGTTACCAAAGTAACCTCTTTTACTAGATTGATTAATTTAAAATATTGAGGTGATTGTGTGTATTTAATTTTCATGCGAATAATAGTCGGCCCAAAGGAAGATTATTATTTGGCTGGAATTTAAATATTCTTGTGGTAATAAATATGTAATAATTATAAGATTTTCCAAGTGATAATCAATTTAGTCCAAAGAATGGCTTAGTATTTGACAGGAACTTATTGTTAATATTTGATTACTACACCAAGAGGACCACTTATAAATCAATTTTTATGTCCAAAGACTAAAAATTGATGTTGTGCTAGGTCTCTTGTGATAATGGGATTTATTGCCAAAATTAATTCTGATTATTTAGTTAAATTTCGGAATAATACGTGAGCTTATTCAATTTGTGTTTGTTTTCTAAAATTAATGATTATGCCAATATCACACTTTCTATTGACTAGAAAGAGAAAATTATAAAAGTTTCTAGCTGCAAGGATCTAGATTTGCTATAAGGGTTGAACGTCCTATTACTCTTATGGATTCCAACTCCTCTTATGAAAGGGGATAATAGAAAAATGGGAACGTTCAGTGCATGAGACTTATGATCATCAAACATGCAATTCCAAAACCGTTCAAGGGCACTTTATCCGAATTAAAGGATGTTAAATTGTCCCTTGTTGAACTTTTTTTTTTTTTAATTAAAATCAAAAGGGTGGAAATAATTACTCTTTGAGTAGTTTTATTTCCTTAAAGAATAAAGAAACAAGGAACATAAAGTAAAGAAATAAGGGTAAGGATGCGGTCTTAAAGCTACAAAAGAAGCATCATAAGGAATAAACTAAGGTTTGAAATAAGGATTTTTTTTGGATGCTTCTATTGTGGTGGGATGACACATATAGGAAGAAACAATAATGTGCTTAATGTCACACATGGCATGTAGATAAGGGTATGTTTCTTTCTTTTGTCTATTTAGAGGTGAATTTTAATTTAGTATCTAAACACACTTGTTAACTATAAATTAGTGCTACTACTCACATTACTGTGTCTAAGTAAGGTAGTTTGAACTGTCAAAAGTCTAGTATTGATGAAAGATACATCAATATAGTGATGGAAAGATAGTTAAGGTTGAAGCTATAGAGATTTCAGGTTATTATCAAAGACCATTAACTATTTGGATTTGAAAAGATTTTGTTTTACTGCTTATTTGGTTTTCATTTCCAATTTGGACGACAAATCTAGTTATTATTATTTTTTTTTTTTGGAAACAACAAATTTAGTCTTTTCACAATTCAAAGCTAGCAGTTTTGCTTCTTTATCAGGGTATAATAACCTAATTTTGCTTAATATTGTTGGTTCACCTACTGAGTTTTTACATGACAAATTTTGTGGTACTAAGAGAAAATTATTTCTCTTTACTTTGGCACAAACGTATAGGATATATTTCTAAACAAAGAACTAAAAGGTTTTGTGTTAGATAAAGTTCTTCTTAATCATTCCCTTGTTTTTCCTAGACTGATATATACATTAAGTTTATCAAGGGAAAGAAAACAGACAAAAGGATATAGGAGTCAAACGAGCTCTATGTCTTAAAACAAACATAAAGACATTAGTGGTCCATTCCCTACAGTTTCTGGAAATGGACAATAATAGTTGTTATGTTCAAAGATGATCATCCTCGTTATGGCTAGCTATATCTAATTAATGAGAAATCTCAAGTATTAGACATGTTCAAATCTTATAAAAGTTGAAGTTGAAAATCAACTCAGCAAAAGAATTAAGAAAGTCGGATCTGATCATGGTGAAGGGTTAATACTATGGCAGAAATAACTGATTAGGTGAATACTGTCCAAGACCATTGGCTCATTTCTTAGAGGTTTTGTCCATCAATACACCATGCCACAAAATCCTCAAATAAATGGTGATGTTGATAGACAAAGATAAAATTCTAAATAATATGGTGAAAAGCATGATAAGTCATAATATTTTACCATAATCACTTTAGAAATAGAGGAAAAAAATCGCAACCTATATTCTCAATAAAGTACCAGCTAAGAAAACATCTAAAACCCTTATGATTTATGGAATGGTAAAAAACTCAATGTAAGGTATCTTCATATATAGGGTTATCCAGTCGAGATAAGGCCTTATAAGCCAAACAAATGGAGGCTGGATACCTTGAAAGGCATAAGGGGTAAAAGCTTTATGATCCCACTGCTAAATATCTTTTGATGGAAAATGTCTTATTCTTTGAGGATGTTGAGTTTGGAGGGGAAGATAAGGAATATTATCGATGAGAAAACTCAACAAGTCTCAAGAATAAGTGTCATTAAGGAGATCCACTAAAGAAAGAAGAAGTGCAATTCCTGAAAAAGACATTGTTTTTCTTTAAGAAAAAGATTTAGACAATGGAATGATGGATGATGATTCAATCAATATTCATCAAACCTTTGATATCTCAAACTCTCAAGAGGGGATTAATGACATTTGGGACCTTATTCCATTTTCCTAAGGTATGAAACCTAATGGTAGTAAATGAAAATTTATTACCATGGTGGATTTTACTAGGCAATGTGATAAGGTGCATCAAGCTCGTCTTGTTAAAAGGAAGGCATTTTTTTAAAAGGAGACTTGTATTCCAATTTCATCTAAAGACTTCTTTAAAATAATGATGACACTAGTGACATATTTTTTTTATATTAAGCTACTTTAAATGGTTTTTAAAACAACAATTCTTAATGGGTACATTGAGGAAAATATTCACATGCAATAACCATAACCATACAACTTTGTTTCAAAAGATTAAATAAAATGGGGTTTTTCTACATGGTGCCCTTGAGGTATTGAGTTTTCAACACTGTACCCTTCTAAATTTAAACTTCCACATGGTGCCCCTAAAGTTCAATTAGTTGTTAAGTCATAACCTTGTCGTTAGACGGATATTAAGTTATCGTTAATTGTTTGTTGCATGATCCATAGTGCTCATAGCACCATTAATTGCAAGGGAAAATGGAAGAGTAAGAGCCACAGAAAGAGGCATATGAGCCACCAGTTTGAGATTAAAATGGTGACAATAGCGAAAAGGTCATGTCTTAGTAATTTAACGAACCTTATGGGCACCGTGTGGAAGTCTAAATTTAGGAGGGTATATCGTAGAAAACCCAATACCTCAGGGGGGGCACCATGTAGAAAAACCTAATAAAATGATTTGCAAACTAAAGAAATCCATTTATGAGTTCAAGCAAATTTTCCATCAATGGTACTTTAAGTTTCATCAAGCTATCATATCTCATATTTTTAGATTAATTCAGTTGATGATTGTGTGTACCATAAGTTTAGTGGGAGTAAGGTATATTTTCCTGGTGTTACATGTTGATGACATATTGCTTGCCACTAATGATATATGCATATTGCATGAAACTAAGAAAATTCTGTTAAAGCAGTTGAGAAGAAAAATCATGGGAACACATCTTTTGTGGAACACAAAATCTAGAAGACTTTCAAGACACTCTTATTCTATCACAAAAGGGTTACATGGAAAGGTTTTGAAAAGGAATGTTATACATGATTTCAAATCAGGTGTTACCCGTTTGGTTAAGGGAGATATATATTGTAACACCTTGAAATTTCCTAACTTTCTCCTTCCAATTTCCGGAAATATAATATAAATAGAATAGAAAATAATAATAGATATACTTCCTACTTAACTCGGAAAAACCAAAGTATTACCGCCACCGTGATAACAGCTAAGGCTTTTGTCAAACTACTACAACGGAAGTCTTTTATTTCAAAACCAAATTAAAACTCAAAGAACTTTCAAACCAAAACCAAAATAACTCTTTATTACAATTCGGAACCGTATCAACGGCCCTTCAAAACCAAATAAACTTTAAACTTTGAAAATCCAAAAGTCAACAATAACAATAAATAAATAGCAAGTCCACACAAGCTAAGAAAACAACAATACAGGCGCTCATCATTCAATCCCAGCATGATTGACTATGCCCACCTGTACCTGTAGCTTTCTCTTTATTCTAGACAACTACTCGCCATCGAAATGGGTCGTCGTAGGGCCAATTCAAAGACAAAGCCATGCACACAAACACACACACAATCAGCAAAGCTGAGTACATAAACACTAAAGACTATGCAAAACATGATTGACAACAAAATAAAAGAACAGAATATACAACACATGCTTCTTACCATTGTCATCACTACATACCTGTGCATAGACTCAACTTATTAAAAATTATTTATTATTTATAGATCTTTGGATTTCGCATCGAATGGGTTTCCTTTCCTTAACAATTGTCCTAATGTGCACCAATTTGGGAGCAGCTCCAAGAAGGTATTGCCTATATAAGTCACATGAAGTGACGAAATTCCAGCGCATTTAAAAATATAAAAGAATACAATGTCTTGTACCCCGTTTAGAAACACCCATAACTCCCCCCATTATTCGTACTCAAGGTATATACGTTCCAAGAGTTTTGGTGCGAATCCTCTTTCACTTTACGTGATTAACAGGTTTAACAAATGTTATGACTCACACAAAATAACACATAGAAGCATACATGGCAACAACAGAAACCATATTAATTATCTTGTTTATAAAGTGATTCTAAAATAATTTTTGTGTGTCCTTTATTTGACTAAACCTTCCTTTAACACACATTAACTGTGGGTAGCCAGCTATTTGCTCATTTGCTTCTAGAAAACATGTGAATAAATATTCACTAACTACCTTTCTTGTTGATCAAGTAATTTAATCAACTAAACTGTTTTTTCCTTTCTTCTTTATTGATTACTTGTCAAAACTTCAGAAATAATTTAACATTTCAAATTCTCATGAGGTAATAATAATACTATCAATACGGAATGTCAACTTGATATACAAAACATATTTTTCATACATTTATGTTAACATAACTTCTCATGCAAGTCATCTAAAATAAACCAAACATCAACCTTTAAATGTCTATAACATATAGCATGGAAACCAAACAAATCTAGCATGAACTCTATTTACATAATTGCCTTTAGTATTTACGTACCTTGTGTTATAACGGTGATCCACCACTACTTCTAGAAATCGCTTAACTCAAATTCTCCTACATAGGAAAAATCGAAACTAAATTAAAAACCACGTTGACTAACTTCTACAACAACTCTAAACTAAGTATTTACGTCGGAAACTTGTCCAAAACCTTCCCTATATGGTCTCTATTCAATTCCATACTTTATTTTTATTTTCCTTTGCAAAACACCTTTTTGATAATTTTCCAAAAATGGCAGCTTTGTAAAGTTGCTTAAAAACTCTTTAAAACCCATCTAAATATTATAATTTGACCCTAAAACATTCGATTCATGTCCTAAGATCATCATATAATATTTTGATGTGTTAAAAATAATTATAACTGTTATATAATATATGTATTTAGTGGATGCCATTATACCCTTATGTATGATATAAAATATTTCGGAGACTAGGGTTCACTTTATAAGGAACCCTTTACTACATTGTATATATATGCCATTGTAATTGAATGATAGACAGATCTATTCTCTCCCAATATTGCCTACAAAAATCCCTTTTTCTATAACACGTTATCAGCACTCGTATACTTTCAATGCAACCTATTGTACATACAATTTGGTTTGAGAGTTAAATAATGTTGAATCATCCTCTTTGTTGATATGGCTTATTGATCTATCACTTTATTATTTTATGTTGTCACTTTATGCATTAGTTTCATAAACATCAATGGTCAACTATTGATATTAGATGCTGTGTTTTTGTGAGTGTCGTTTCTCTGTGTTCTTTTATTTCTATTGCTTCTGTTATTTTTTCTCTCTTTCCCACATCTTTAATCTATTTTTATGTTCAACATAGTTAAGATTGTTATTTGTTAAGTTATAATTGGTTGTATGTGTTTGAGTTGATAATTGTGGAACATTCTATGAATCCATGAGTGTTCTTCTGTTAGTCAGTGCAAAATTCACGGCAATATTTTCATAGTACTCTAATCCTTGAATTCTCCTAATAGTTTGTCAGATTCAATTGTGTATATTTTTGGTGGGGCTTCATTAATTTGGGGATAATCCTTATTAAAAAAAATGAAGATGAATTGCTAAAGAAGAAACCTATCTTAGGTAACTACCTCAAATATTTGGCTAATATACGATCTTTAGAATACTTTCCGATGGAAACATACACTATATTCAAAGTGACATTGTCGAATTTAAGTTTTTGTTCTTGTTCTTCCTGGTTGAAAACTTTTGAGTTAATAGTTGTAATCTCCACCAAAATTACGCTATTGCATAATAGGATACAACACTCTGTATTATCTTTGTATTGAAGAAACTTTATCATTGTGGTTGCAGTTAGAGGTAATATAGGAAAACAGAAGTTATATACTTATATCTTGCAATATATATTTATACCATAGCATATAGTTATAGTTTCATGACTTTCGTCTACTATTAATGGGTGGCCTTATGCCCCTTATATTTGTCTTGGATTTATCTAATTGTGACGAATGTGTGTGATGTCTCATATTGTTGAGTTATGTACAATTTAGTTTGAGTGTCACCTATTGTCATTGCATAATATTGATTTCTGCTTACAAATAAATAAGGATTTAGAGATATTAGACAATAATGATCTCATTTCCAACGATTGATTTCACATAGCAATTACCAAAACGCTTAAATAGCAGTCATCATTAGTATATATCTTGTTTACAAATTTTGCTTTTGCTTAATGGTGAGTAGTCAAACCATTTAATTAATTATATTTATAAGGGGAGTTGAATCAACATATTATTTAATTAATGGTGAGTCGACAAGCCAAGCCATTTAATTAATCATGGGACTTTAGTATTTCGGCTTAGTTTCAATATTACATTCCTTATGAGATATATATAAGAAGTATATAGTGATCAACAATATGATGAGTATATGTTTTGATATAACTAAAGTGTATGAACTAAATTTCATCTTTGTAGATGCTTGTGATTTTGCTTTTAGTAATATATTTGTATGATGTCTTATCAATGATTGACCACATGCTAAACATTTTTTTCTCTCTTGGCATGAAAATAATTGGTTCAATAATTATAATTGGGGTTAATAACAATGATAATTCTAAGAGACACTTAGGATTTTCATGACACTTAGGATTCATTGTTCAGGAAGATCTCAAGTTATGCATATATTAGGGGGAGGAAATACGCGGTGCACTCTTTTTTCCTTAACCATGGTTTTGTCCTACATTGGGTTTTCCTGGCGAGGTTTTTAATGAGGCAACATCCTAAGACGTATCTCGAAAGTGTTGTACTCTTTTTCTTCTACTAGGTTTTGGTCCCATAGGGTTTTTCCTAGTAAGGTTTTAACGAGGCACACTATTCGATAATGGTCATCCAAGAGGGAGTGTTATATAATATATGTATTTAGTAGATGCCCATTATACCCTTATGTATGATCTAGAATATTCCGGAGACTAGGGTTCACTTTATAAGGAACCCTTTCCTACATTGTATATATATATATATCTCATTGTAATTGAATGATAGACAAATCTATTCTCTCCCAATATTGCCTACAAAACTCCCTTTTTCTATAACAATAACTTATATTTCATGTGTTACTATTTTTATTATGCGTGAACACATGTTAATAGAAATTTACAGCAATATATTTAATTTAAAAACTCATCAAAACCTTGTTAAATCTTCATGTTTCAAGCATAAAACACTTTTAGAATCTTATTCTATCATCAAACTTATAATCTATGCATTAAAATAATTTTTCATACTCAAAAACATGTTCATAATATTTTTAGTCTTGATCTTCATGCTTTTAAAAACTTAACAACAATATTAATTAACTTTAATTTAAAACCTTTAAAACAAATCTAAGCTTCATAAAATCATCAAAAATTAATACTATAACAACCTATGATCATAATATGGAAGTTTAGAGTGTTAAATCATAAAACTAATAATTATCATAACTTTATAAACCCTAACTTTTTATAATTTCATGAACAACTTTATAAACATGAACATAAATTATAAAACATGATTAAAACTATAAAACATGCTTAAACATAATTATAAACATGAATTTATGTAAGATTGAATTAAAAAGAAAAGAGGAGAAAAGTTTTTTTCTTTCTTTTTATATATTAGGGTTTCGAAATAATATACCAAAGGGGAAGGAGAGTGACTGGCGAGGAGGGTCGGCGGACGGTGGTGGCCAGCGTGGAGGGTGCCGGCGTGCAGGTGGTGGCGAGGAAGACTAGCGACGAGGGGCGAAGGGAGAAGCTCGTTAGTTTTTTTTTTCCGGAAATTTCGAACTCTTTTTCTCTCTCTCCCTTTTTTTTTTTTTTTTTTTTTGAAATCCTAAATCACAAATTGCACTTTTAAATCTAAAATTTATGGTTTTAAGGGGTATTCATAGGCTTAAATTAGGTTTTGGTGAAATTACATAAATACCCTTAATGCTTGAAACTACTTTTGTGCACTTGTTTTAAAACAATTAAGGAAATTTTAAAAATTACAAAATTAGAAACTTCTTAAAATATTTAACGAAATTTAAAGTAACACAAATAAATGACTTATAAACTTTAGAAAATATAAAAAAATAATTAGTTTAAGTAACAGGTAGTTAAATTTTTTTTCTTTAATCTATTTATTTAACTAAATTTTCAAAACAAAAAAAAAACACTTAAAATATTCACATAAAATATGAAATTAAAGTCTTAAAATACGTAAAAATATGGGGTATTACATATATAGTCTCATTCAATGCCCATAGAATGATTTTGAATAAAGATAGAAATACAAAGGACCCCTTGTAAGAAATTTTAAGTATGCTTGAGTTTGCACACATTCAGGTATTGCATATGTTGTTGGGATATTAATTAGGCAAATATATATGTAATCCAAAGATTGCATGCTTAAAGAAAATCTAAAAACTTATGCATTAATTGTTGAGAGCAAATGATTATATGCTTAACTATAGAAGTTCGGATCAAGTTGAGATCATTTATTATCATATTCCGACTTTGTTGGATATCAAGATAGCTTAAAATCCACATAAGGATATATGTTTGTCGTAGCTGAAGGTGTATTTCATTGCAAAAGAGCTAGACAATCTCTTAAAGTTACTTCACGGAAGTAAAATTCATATCAATTTATAAGACATTTAACCATGCACTATGGCTAAGGGTTTTGGTCACAAATGTGTGCATAATAAATGGTTTTGAAAGACCATTCTGAATGTTGTATGACGAAATTTAGCAGTTTTAGAGCTATGAAGAAAAGAATTAAGAGTAAATAATTTCCTTTAAAGCACATTAGCATAAAATCCATAATTGCGGATCCGCTTACTAAGGCTTATAACCTAATCTATTTCATGAGCTAAGTGCTCATTTTGGGCATCATATGCTTAGGAAATTCAGTTCCAGTGAGACTTTTGCATTTGGGTGCTTATTATACGAAATAAAATATATTTGGATATTTTGATTATAAGGATATTTTCTGCAAATGAAGTATTCAGTTTGGTTTACTCTTATTGGTCTCACTAAAGTATAAAGTGGAACTGTTAAAAATAAGCATTATTGGGTCTAATTTGAAAGTAGTTTCCATGCTACACGCCTATTTTGATTCATATCATTAGCTAAGTTGACATTGTGGCCATTGAAGGTCTAGTTACGATATTATGGAAGTAGTGGAAAGAATTGATTAAAGACGATTTGAATCGATAGCATTTCAGCTCATACAGTGATAAAGTAAAATACAATTACTAGTGATACACATACAAATTTAATTGGTCCAAGTGGGAGATTGTTAGATTTGTGGACCTAATATAGTTGATATGTTGTGTTATTCGGTTGTAATTGTACTAATATGCTATCATTAAGTTTGGCCCTAATAAAGTGATCCAGTAAATTAGTTATAGTCAGGCTTTTTTATGTCTTTTATACAGTATGAGTTTACATTATTGTGTAGAGATCATTGAACCTTTCCTAATACATGATAGGTGGATTCGGAAAGGGAGTCTATTTATAATAGATATCTAGGGTTATGGTCCCTTATACAACACATACAATAGACTCTCAATTACATCCCATCAGGTAGAGAGGAAATCCTATTGAGTATAAGTACTGAAAGACTCAAAATCCATAAGGAAATCGATTAGTAAAGACTATTCATGAATTTAGGTACGCTTCTGCAATTAATCCTTACCGAGTAATTTAACATCGAGATTAAAGTTTATATTGATCTAAATCTAACATGTAATGGTAATGGTTGGTGATGCAAGCCCCACTTATTGACACAATAAAATAACTTAAGTAAATAAATAAGAAATGATCAAGATTGCTCTTATGTTTCTAGCGAGTCATCAAGATTTGTGGAGTCACAAAGACATAGAAAGGGTCTTACAAAAAACAAGGTCTCCACCATCGTTGAAGTGAATTAGGGGTGAGAATAGGTGACGCATAACCCAACGATCAAGCTAAGTGTGTCTATTATTATCAGCTCACCATCATAGTCTGCTAAATCGTTGTTTTGAGCGATATTGGCAACCATATTTGACCACAATAACGGATTTCTTAAGTAAAGTGGTCATTATGAGCTTCAGAATTTAACATGTGGTTGAGGATGAAAATTTGGATCATCCTTTACCCCCACATTAGTCTGTTGTTTATGCCATCGACACAATCTGTCCCACAACCCTAGCATTTCCCAATACTCGGAGTACTGAATCCAATCACCACATGAGTCTTGAGTCCATGGATTATTTGGATCCATGGTGAATAAGGCGAAAAAGGATGATGACGAAACATAACAACAACATATGGTAGTATAACGTAAACAAATTGGGCGTCAGAATGTTCAAAATAATGTATAGAATAACGTAATCAAAATTGAGAAAAATGTTGTATATTGAAATAAATCTAAGAAAGAAAACAATTAGAGAGAGTAATAGGAACTTATGAAGGAACTATAAGCTAGAGTTGTTAGACATAACAAGAGCAAGAAAACTAGGGTTAAGAAGTGGGATGGAAGGGTTACATCAGGGGCGGAGCCAGGAATATAAGCATGAGTAGACACCGGACAACCGTACAAAGTCGCGGAATATCAGATCAATTACAATCAAATACATTAACGACACAAAATGATAGCTCTGTTTGAATTGAATGAGAAGTATATTTTCTAAGAATCACAATAGAATTACTTTCATCGCAGGTTTAATGCTTTTGTTGTTGCTTTAATTGCTTATCAAGCTCTTCGTTCTAAGAACTACACACAATATAATAATATTAAGCATATAAATTTAGGCTACTAATTTATTAGACTTAATGTTGTATTAAGAAACTAATTATATTAAATTTTAAGTAATTCTAAAAATTTCACAATTAAATCTGAAATTTGACATAATTAATAACACTTCAGTTCAGAAAAAATATTAAAATTCAAATAATATAGAAAATTTGAAGTATCAAACTATCAATCCAACATCGCAATCCAATAATTAAATCTGAAAATTTGACACAACAATCCAACAAACCTACAATTTCACATAACAAATTAACAAATAACAATCCAATTTCAATTCAAGTATACAACAAAATCAACAATTCAAATTATCTAACAACAAGTCATCATTCATGAACAATCCAACATTAGAATTAAAATATTAAAAAAATCATAAATTAAAGTAAAGTATTCAATGATTCAATGAAAAAACAGAAAAATTCAAACAAAAAAAGGGAAAAAAAAACTAATCTCGACGGCTCAATACCTCTCGAGACTGGACTGCCGAGTCCGACAATGATAAATATCAGCGATACATGCGAGTAGGGCAATGGCGAGGCGACGACTGGCAATGGTGCATTGTTGATTTTTTGGATTATTAGGGTTTGAAAAGTGCTGAAGGGGTTAGAGAGAGAAAATGATTTTGAGAGAGTGTTTTTTTGGTGTACGGGGGTTTTCCTGATTCCATCCCCTTCTCCCACAAATTCACAAAATGCGAGTTTCAATTTTATTTTTATTTTTTTTCAATAAAGCTGATTTTTTTTTAAAAAAAAATGGGGAGGCGTGTGCATACCCATGCCCTAAGGTAGATCCGCCAATGCATACATGGGTCAAATGTGATTTTTAAGGGAGGAAAGCAATTTAATACCCTTAACTTTAGGAAAATGAGGGCATTGCATTAATTTTTGTGTGGATGGGTTACACTTATGCACAGAAGTAATGTAGCAACTAAATTAGAATTGTCGTTTCTAATATATGTAGCAACTAAAAAAAACAAGACAAAGGAATTGTCTTATACAAAATATATTTATATATCTATATTTACTATTTACTTAATAAATCTGTTTTGATCATCTAGTACTATCTTTAGCCGAAATTCTTCAATTTTCTAGTTGTTGGCTCCATTATTGTTAATGTTTTCCCCTTTGATTTTACATTTCATTTCAATTGTGGGCCTCATTGTCCTTAGTTTGGAAAAAGGGAAATCACAACAAAAAAGTTTGGCTAAATGTAATGTTAGGTAATGAAAAAAACTTATAAGTTAGTTTAATAAATGTTTTTTTAATAATAATGTGTTATATAATATATGTATTTAGTGGATGTCCATTATACCCCTATGATTATTCTAGTATATTCTAGATATTAGGTTTATAATTCTCTAAGGAAACCCTAATTGTTTCTCATATCTCTATATATATGTATGTACTCCCTTATGATTTAAGATATGAATACGAATCATACTCTTCTCTAAAACTCTCTTTCTATAGCACGTCATCAGCACGATTCATTCATCTTCCGGAAAAGAGTTTTCCTCCGAAACAAACGAAGGCTAAGTATATGAAACGTGTAACATTATTTGTTATTGGGGTTTTGCATCAGTATCTTTAGTAGTCGGAGCTCCTTGTTCTTCCAGCTTTTTACTCCAATACTCTTCCAATGGAGGCCCGAATATTGCCTTCCCCAATATAATCCCAATCCTGCATTTATTTATTTTATAATTCCAATCATCCATCACTAGTTCACTCTAAATCAACTTATTCTATTCATTTCTTTTTTTCAATTGTTATTACCAATTTCAATATTTATTACTTAAATCGTCACTAAAATCTTATTCGATTTTTTTATCGATTATGGTTCAACCAAAACATAAATCTTCGAATTAATAAAACAAAATGTAGAAATCAAATTAAACAGTAGCAAAATAACTTTCAAATAAAAAAGTGAAAGAAAAGAGATACATACACAACAACACCGGCAACTAACGGAAGCGACGGGAATCGTCCTAGACGGAACATAATGTGTGATCTGAGTATCCGCACGAATCTCTAATCGGCGTTATTCGGTTAAAAAAAAGGTATGCACACATAATTATTTATCTTTCTAATTTAAAAACTTATTTAATTTGATGATTAATGATGTATGCATTAAGGTTAATTGAATTTATAGTTTTCGGTGAATCAGTTGTGCTAACTACTAAATACTGACAACATCATAAAACATTCATGTTCAACCTTTTTTTCCTCAACTTGCTTAATTATTCCATAGTAATCTAAATTTGCTACTCTCACTTTCGATAGATTTGTTCCTTGTGATTCTTGGCTCTCTCTCTTTTTACACATTAAGCAATAAAGGATAGCATAAGCTGTCTTTATGACTATGTTGCTCGTCTTTCATGACATTAATGGATCTAATAATATTATTGCTTGTAAAATGTGGCAGTGGAACCATTCATTGTCTGGTTAGTATTGATTATATTGAGTTTATATACGTGGCATTGTTTGTTTATATTATTGGTAAAAGGTAAATAATATGTTATGAATTATATATGAGTTTAAACCATTAGTGTGAATTGTGACATTTGACATACAGTATTGGCACAAACTTTGTTTTGAACAACAACGAATGAAATTACATGATATAGAGTTATAAGCATGATTTTTAAATTTTTATATACTACCATGTTTATAGTATGGCTACATTGTCCTACGTACAATTGAATTTAAGCATAGTATTAAATATTTACATAAAGTTAAATTATAGAATAATGAGTAAATTAAACATGATATACTTGTATATATGGACCCGAAGTTCCTTAGTTTTATAAATTATACTCATACATATAAAAAATGGTGTTTCTTAAGTTTACATAGGGTTAAGAATTCTCATGAAGATATTTTTCATGACTTAGAAATTTCTATAGTTCCTAATATCACACCATCCACAAAACAACTATGAACCTATATGCACAGTGTCATGTGAAAATAATGTTCATAGTTATTGAATAGTTGATATATTATCTTTTGGTGGATATTATTCTTGATAAATTACTATGTGCATGGTGAGTATTGATGATGCATAGATAGCTAGATTTACTCATCTCCCATAAGTAAATGAGAAAATGTATAATCGAAAGAATAATAATCATGTTTCATGATATTTCCTTTATTGATTATAATTCATGCAAAGTTTTAAAAGAATTGCAAACACGAATACATAATATTTATTTTATTAGCAAGGAATAATTGTATAGGTTTAAGAAATTGAGTATGACATTATTGTGAGAAACTCGGTTAAAGAATGTATTCATTATGCACATAATTTTTGAAAATATCATTATAAAAATCTATATATATGGGTAATAGAAAAGGATATGAGTTTTATAAGAACAATTTACTTTACATGATACATGACATTGCCTAAAGAATTCATGGCTTAAGAAGACTATGCGATTAAATGTTGTTGGACTAATTTCATGCCCCCCTATGCAAGGATTAGGGGGAGATAGTATTTTTATTCCTTGAGTTATAAAATACATTGATGGTCAGTTTGGTACATATAATGATTTATTCAATAAAGATGGCAACAAGATAGTTAAATGTTTAGAATAATGATACCATCCTGAAGATGGATATGAATAATTTGGAATGCTATTGATTATAAATCAATCATAAGTGCCCTAATTAAAATTAATGTTGTCGCAGAAGGACAACACAAGTTGCTCACGAACATACATTAAGCCTGAAACGTGGTAGACTATTGAGTTATGAACATAATTATCGTTGAATACGAAAGAAAATGATACATTACGATGAATTTTCAATAGAATATATTTATGTTTAGTAAAACTGATATGTGCCAAGATTATATAAAATACTCTAGAAGAGTATAATATGTCCAACTAATTAACATGTATCATGATAATTAAAACCAATGCTCTAGCAGAGTATGAATAATGATTGTTGCATAAAGTATTAGTCTTGCCAAATATAGAAAGACTTGCTAGTGTTCTCACATCATATTAATCAGCATGGCCATGCATGGAGTAGGTATAATAAAGTGATCACTATTGTTTGAAAACTGACCAGAATTTAGAAAGTGATTGATGTAATAATCTATTTAGGTCATCCGGGTTTAATGTATAATCACCCGTAATGGAAACCTGAAGTTTCAATATGATATGAAATAATGTGCTGATGCTCTCTCATGTTAGATATGTGAAATGTTTTGAATGGCAAGACATAATTAACGAACATTGATGTTGAGCTATATTTGGATTGTGTTTTTTTTTTAAGAAAAATTCAAGAAAAAGAAAAGGTTATTTTTGAACAACTTTGGATATATATATATATATATATGTGTGTGTAATGAGTGACCAGAAGTTCACTAAAATAGCTTATATGTTGTTCCTTATTATGTGACTAAAGGCTTACCAAATCACCTTGTATGTTAACACATTGAGTAAGTTAAAACTCATTGTCAAAGTCATTGGCAATCTAGGAGATCACCATTTGCGTATAAGCTAAGTCATGATTATGTTTATATAACAATCATTTTTTTATTGGGGCTGTTGAATGTCAGCACACATAAATAAACCGACAACTGCACAATAATTGTCTCCCCATTTTCATTAATCTCTAGAAGAGAACAATTTATGATGAATTTATAAACACATGTGTGATGTACATCATAAGTTAGAGAAGAGATGGTTTTCATTGATTAATATTGTTCTCCAGAAGAGACAAATAGTTTGTTGAATATATCTCTTCTAAGCGATGAAATTTGTTAATAAATCTTCTATTGAATGAAATATTTGTGCACATGAAATTATACACTAAGTTGGTTAAGAATATGATGCCCCTATATTTGAAAATTTTACCAACTTAGGGGGAGAAGAATTGGGATAAGTTGGCAAAATTACTATATTATAAAGTGATGATCCCTATAATGACTATTTGAGATATTATTGCCAACTTTTGTCTATATACTTTAAAGGTATGTTGCACATCTATGGTTTGATTTGTATTTAGTTATGTCTCATGTTACATAGCATTGAAGATACATTTTGACCATATTATGTATATACATTGAGATAAATCTTGCCAATAATACTTGAATCACTACACCTGAAGTGTAGGTTGGATGATTGGTTCCAAAATAAATATGGAATATATGACAAGAAAGTGCAGTGGATACTATTGAAAGTGTAACGGTATAATAATGCCATAATGTATGCCCCGGAAGTGGTATAGATATCTGAATTATAACAGATGGTCTATGATATAAGAACTTAGATGTTATAATTGACTAATGGTACCAATGGGAAATGTATTCAGATATCATTGTAAAATAGCATGCAAATTATATCTTGAAAAATGTGATACCGGTATATGATGGAACCGATGGATTATATGCATATGAAAAAGTAGTGGATTTGAGAATAGAGATCTGAAATAAAAATCCACTTTTATGTCGACATATTGATAATGATCAGAGATAATCATGGACTTGAAGTCCAACTAAAGATGCATAATGATGATCATTAAGGACTAGAAGTCCAACAATGGATTTTTGAAATTCACATTGTATAATGTCTTGCATTTTTTAGTCTTACATTTATGTGCATGTGTGAGTCGTAGATAAACGCATTATTCATTGCATGTGTCAAATAGTGATTAGATGCATCACTCATTATATACGTAGTATATGTTTTATGCTCAAAATCTTGTTTGTATAAATTTCACATCTCATCATATTACATGTACTAATTTTATACAATAATTGTGATATACGTAAAATTTTGTCCATTATATAGTAAGTTGTATTTACAATAGTATGAAGATAATATTTACATGAAAAAATTTATACTCCAATGAGAATATATTTGTGATGAAATTATACATATGAAGGCGTTTTAATAGCATGTCGTGAATTATGCATAAAAAGTTTCAGAAGAACTTGTACAAGACATATTTGAATATCTAGTGTTTCAAGTTCTATACGAAGTATTTTGAACACCTCAATGGTGACATTATTATCAAACTCCTGAAGAGTTTAAGACTAAATTATTAACACTCAACCTGAAGTTTGAGTATGGGAGTGCTAATTAGAATCTTATGTTTATTTGAAAATTTTGATATTATAAGGATAATCCTTTATGGTCCAGAAGAACCATAAACAAATAATTATTACTTAAATGTAATTACTGATTTACATAAGATTAGACAATGATGTTGATTATATCACAAGTTGTCATAAATTATTATCAATATGTAATTATTAATAGCTATTTTATATAACTTCCAGAAGAAGACATAAGTTTAATATTTATGGCAACTTGACAAATATGCAGTAATGATAAACACAACGTATGTATTATTTTCAAGAGTACGGAGAAATGAATATATCTTATGTTGAAGATTGAAGTCCAATCAGGAAGGATCAACTACCAAAGAGTTGAATGTTATTCTACTTCAAGTGCAAAGCTACTACCAAAGATGCTGGATTCATTATTTTGAAAGATTTCAAGTTAGGCATTTATAAGAAAATACGCGTTGCACTTTTTTTCCCTTAACCATGGTTTTGTCCCATATTGGGTTTTCCAAGTAAGGTTTTTAATG
Source organism: Suaeda aralocaspica (assembly GCA_016808085.1). Classification (NCBI taxonomy): domain Eukaryota; kingdom Viridiplantae; phylum Streptophyta; class Magnoliopsida; order Caryophyllales; family Amaranthaceae; genus Suaeda; species Suaeda aralocaspica. Next base: position 731,765 of record PYUH01000061.1, on the reverse strand, counting down.
AGGCAACATCTTAAAGCGTATTACGTAAACCATATTACGAATGTGATGTACTCTTTTTCCTTCACTAGGTTTTGTTCCCACAGGTTTTTTCTTAGTAAGGTTTTAACGAGGCATACTATTCGATAATGGTCATCCAAGGGATGCCCATTATACCCCTATGATTATTCTAGTATATTCTAAATATTAGGTTTATAATTCTCTAAGGAAACCCTAATTGTTTCCCATATCTCTATATATGTTGTACTCCCTTATGATTTAAGATATGAATACGAATCATACTCTCCTCTAAAACTCCCTTTCTATAACATAATGTATCTATTCTCAATATCTAGATTTTATAGAATTAGTGACGACAAATTTGCAAAAACTAAAAGATCTTTCCAACTGAAATTGTTAACATGCATTGGTTTAATAAGTCCGCATCAAATTATCATGCTTTGTAAGTAAATTTTTTCAATTAACTCCCGATTCCAACCCGAAATTTAATTACTCCCTCAGTCTTTTTTTACTTGCTACATCGGACCAAAAAAGCTCTCACAGTTTTTGGTTCAATGTAGCAAGTAAAAAAAAGACCGAGGGAGTACCTCTATCAAGGTGGGTATGAACTCAACTTCCTCAAATGTGTCATCAATTTTTGAATATATACTTAAACAAAACAAATGAGATTAAATTGCATGATTGTAGTATCTCACTACCAAAATCAATATCTCAACATACCCAAAGAGATTTTTATTTATTCACACCCTAAATAAAATACATACACGTGCACACACAAATCCTTCTAGAACACAAATATATATAAGGTTTTTTTTTTTATTTTTTTTTCTTTTCTTTTCTTTTTTTTTTTTTGGAGTGTCATATCATATCATAAAAAAGAAAGAAGAATTGCATGATTTTCATTTTCTTTAACCCCTTTTCGCTTACAAATTCCCAAACTTGTAGGCAAATTCAGCTGTTTTTACTTCGCACACATTCTGTTTTCTCTCCTATTTCTTCTCATAAGTTGTTAAATTTGCATTCTTCTCAAATAAACACCCAATATTTTCCTAAAAAAAAAAAAATCTTCTTCAAACCCACAAAAGATTCAATCTTTTTTTTTTTACCCATTATTAGAAACTTTTGACTTCAAACTTTTTTCCTTTAATAACTTTTAAACCCCCCCAAAAAAACCAAAAAAATCCCACTTAAGATTTTCAAAGAAACAGAGTAACCACCCCAAAAAAACAGAGGAATTTAATTAAAAAGAAAATGGGTGATAATACAGAGGAAAATAATGTAGGAAGAAAGAAAGAAAGTAAAGAAGTTGAACAAAAAATTGCATTTTACAAATTATTTAATTTTTCTGATTCATTTGATATAATTTTGATGATTGTTGGAGGTTTATCTGCAATTGCTAATGGAATTGCTCAACCATTAATGACTCTTGTTTTGGGTCAAATTATTAATTCTTTTGGTAGTTCTGATCCTCAACATGTTGTTCATGATGTTTCTAAGGTAATTCTAATCAAACCTTTTATTTTATTTTTATTTTTTTTTCATTTACATTTATTTTGAGTGTTTTTTTTTTTGTTGGTAATTTTTCTTTAATTATTTGATATTTTGTTTTAGGCTTTTAGCATGTATCTTTGATTTTTCTTTTCTTTTTTTTTTTGTGTATTTTAATTGGCTTTTTATGGGTATGGAAATAGGTTTTGTTAGTGTTTGTTGTTATTAGTTGTAAAGACATTTACGATTTTTCACTTTTTTAGTTTTTGTTAGTTTTGAGGTTCTATAATCGTTTAGGGTTCCATACAGGTCAGTTGGTTAGGATTTCTAACTCAATTTCAAATAAAAAGTTTTGGAATCGGATTTCCATTCCTGCTCTTATAGTTCCCTAGCATAAAAAGAAAGTACGTAAACGCATAAAGTATTATTAAATGTTATTAGTACGCTAATTTCTCCTGTTAACAACAAAATTGTGCAAGTATTATTGTTATGGGTATGAGTAGTTTTCGGTTAATTAGTTATAAACTTATAATGTAATTGCAAAATGCAAATATTGAACTCAAAGATGCATGCGCACCCAATTATGAAAAAGTCTTCATAATAAAGATGGGTAGGTTAATGAGTCACATTTTTGAATTTGATTTGATAGGTTTCAAACCAAAATTTGTTGAACTATTTATCTTTAATAAAGATTTTATTTATTTATTAGTACGTGTAAGATCAATTATACCATTGAATTTGAAGGAAGTCATTAAGGAAAAATATTTGCCATAATAGTTTGAAATGATTGTTCATTATAAAAAAAATATTTAAAAAATTATGTAAATAGTTCATGTTAAAGAAATTAGCAATAATTTCAAACAATGTTTAGAATCTCTTTTCTTTTGCTTTTCTCCTTTTTTAACCCCTTTTTAATGTAAAATATCTTCTCAAAGCTTGTTTGGTGATGAGTTCATATAGTCACCGTACGAATGTTGCATGGAAATTTAGTTCGTAAAAAAGATATATGTAAACGATACAAATTAATATGACTTTGCTTCCAAGTTCAATGTTACACAAGCTAAGTTTATTGAATTTTTTGTATGATGTATAAGGACTAATGTATTATTATCGTATACAGTAATATAGTTGAGTAACTCGTGTCAAAGGGTATTATAATTTTTAAGAATATTATTTCGAATGATGAACTAGCTATATAGAATGTTAGTTAATAGTATTTTCTTTCTTATTTTTTACAATATAAGTTTTTAAGAAATATATATATATATATATATATATTTTTTTTTTTTTCAACTTTTTTTCTATATAAGAGTTAAAAAAGTATATCTTGATGAGCTAAAGTGTGCATCTTGTATGCATATCTTGAAATATTGATAGACACTGTAGATGATAAGTTCAAATTCAGAAATGATATTCTATTTGATTCAATTCTAAAATATTAGAATCAATGTGAAGGAGATGATAGGCTCAAAAATATTATTTTTGAGCAATAATTCAAATCAATGTGAAGGAGATAAATTGTTGGATAATTAGAAGTAAGTTTTCATTTAATAGACTAATTTGTACAATTGCACCAATAAAAGTGTAACAAACTAAAAGTGCCCTTCACAAAATATAAATAAATAAATAAAAAGGTGAACAAATTAAACATTGATTGTAAGATTATTTTGTGTCAACTTTCTTGTATTGATCTACTTTGGTGATGAGGGTGATGAATGGTGGTAATGACAATGATTAATGAACTATACGTAATAGAATTTTCTAATAGCTTAAAACATTAAATTTATTATTTTGTCCTTTAATTTGGTTGCAACATGAAGCTTGTCAAAAACAACTTTAACTATTACTATCACCAAGTGATGCAAATGAGTTTGTGATTTATTGGTTAAAATTGAAGTCTTGTAACCGATAGATTTCAAATTTGAAAACCCTCACTGCTATTTGAAATATATATTGTCCTTATGATTCATTCGCACCAAACAAAACTATCTACAAAGGGTAATAATTATAAAGTACAAAAAAAAAAGAAATTGAAATCCAACTAACTAGATCCAAAAAATATACCTACATATATATCATTAACTATGATTAAGATTGAATTGGAGTTTGACAAAATAAGTGATTAGTACTAGGTGTAAATGTGTAATATTAAGCTATCCTATGCAATAGTAGGGTTAATATTAGTATTAGTAACTGTCAATAAAAAAAGGTTAATGTGATGTCAAATGTCAACTTTGACATTTGAAAGACACAAAGTACATGATTTGAGAAACACATTATTTCAATGTTCTGAATTTAAGAGAAGGAATGACTAATCAAGAACAACAAAAGTTGAGTTTTAGAAATGAGAAAAAATTGACAGTTCATTAATGAACTAGATTCCACTTAAATAAAAAGTGGCAATTTTGTTGCAATTGCTAAGTTGGTGATGGCTACTCTGATTGACAGCTTGAATATGAGATCTGACTACCGTAAAACATCATTAGGAAAAAAAAAATGGTTCTGACAAACTGAGTTTGCATGAGTAGGTGATACTTAATAGAAAAAAAAAATGAAAGAGAATGATTTAGGTTAATCATCACATAAGATGATAGGATAATATTTGTTCTGTCTTGTGTAGTCGGACTCACTTATTATAAGATCGTATTGTGTAGTCGACCTCATTTATTGTAGAATTAAAGTTCATGATATTTATTTTACTATAATATGCAAATGTTGGACATAAAAGAAACAAATAACGTTTTCATATAACTGGCCGACATAACTAAAAGGGGGTTGAGTTTATAATGGGATGTACTACTAAATTGGAATGGTACAATTGAACTACTACTATATGTCATGCTATATATTTCCATGATGGTTATGCTTATCTTTTGTACCTTTTTTGCTAGATAGTAAACAGTGATTCGATATGCATATGTACTATTCAAGTATTTTCTTTTTTTCATTAATAATTGAGTTTGGTTTAATGCTTTTCTAGTTGTTTATCTTAATTAATCAAGTTTTGAGCAATTATTTGTGTAAAGTCACATACTGTTTGACGGATCTAAAATTGAAGCATGGATGCTCCTTGTCTTTATATTTCATGTTTTTACCACAATTAGGACATTGAGGCGAGAGAATAAAAGGTGACAATCTCACCTATGTGCATCAGGTAATAAGTAAGATCAAATGAGGATATAAAATTATCAAGTGAAAACAATTGTATGGTAGAATACCGTCAATGGATAATAGTAATAGCTTATATAAACTCGAGCAATACTCATGTGTCTTAATTCATGAATCATAATAATAGTTTCGAGTTTACATTTATTTTTAAAGGTAAGTATATGGATCTTGTTCTTTAAGGTATTACTATAATATTTATTATCCTCGATTTTTTCTTTGTTAATTTTTATTATCAATCAATGTTGTACTTAGGGCGAATATAAGTAATGAATTTTATGAGGAAAATAGTCACTAGTTATTAAAGATTGAAATTTTGAATAGAGTTGCTTTCATAAAACTATGAGCTAGATCCTATAATCCTATATAGCACATAAGATAGATAGATAAAGTCTAATCCACACTAGATTTTATTACAAGATCTATTTACATTTTCCTAGATTATAATTATAATTCCATTTTATATGTTTGGTTGAGGAATATTATAATAATTAGAATTGAAAAAGGAGAACAAAAGTTGGACACAAGTCATGGTCATCATTATATATACTCCATCCGTTCCTTAATTTTTGCAATATTTGAACTAAAAAGCTCTCACAAAAAGCTGGCCTATGTTACGAAGATTATATTTGGTTTATAAAATTTGCTGATTAAGAGAATAAAAAGAGTGATTATTAATCATTGGTTAACCAAAAAGAGTGCAATTAAGTGCTTAAAAGGAGCATACCAACTTGTCAACTTAAGAATTGTACAATAAAAATGTTATTTATATAATTTAACCCCGCCTACATGTGTGCTCCATTTGTAGTTGCCTTTCTTTGATTAAATTTTTGTTTTTATGTTTTAATTTTTATTCTTCAGCATAACAATATTACAAGAGGTTTTTGATTCTTTTTCATTAATTATTTTATTTATTGATGTTAATGGAAGTAAGTTTTGATTGTAGGTATCCTTGAGGTTTTTATACCTGGCAATCTATACTGGCATAGCTTGCTTTTTACGTAAGTATGATTTTTTCTATCAATAAGCTTTCTTAAGCTATACATGTCTACCTTATGAAATCAAGATCATAATTATTATGAAAAAAATATATCAATAAAAATTATGAAATGATAATTCGAAATGAGCTTACTCGGATTCTATGACTCACTAACACGGTGACACCCATATTGGACATGGACATGTTCATGTGTTAGACTCGGCTATTTTTCAGGTTCATGCATGGCTTGAAGTGTCTGATGTCTGTGTCCATATTTGTAGAATTTGATTATGTACCTAAGAAACATTTATAAGTAATCGAAACAATGATTATTCTGCTTAATGAAGCTTGTGAATTGATTTTGATTGTTAGTGATGTATGTGCTAAACATTCCAAAGCAAAACCATTTTAGAATTTGATCAAGTACCTAAGAAATACTGTAAATCGTTTGTATGTATGACATAAAGAATCAATTAATTCAGTCCTGACCCTGAGATTTACCCTGCTAAACTTCGATGACAACAATATTTGGTGGTTATCATCCCTTGATGTGTCTCTTGTATGACTAACTCTGTGCTTAACATTCATATTTATGATGTTGGTGTGAATATTTGTGAAACTTTGACAACAAACAGAGGTGACAAGCTGGATTGTAACTGGAGAAAGGCAAGCAGCACGGATACGAGGCCTTTACCTGAAGACGATTCTAAGACAAGATATTGCCTTTTTCGATACTGAAACCACTACAGGTGAAGTCATCAGTAGGATGTCAGGGGACACAGTTCTCATTCAAGATGCCATGGGGGAGAAGGTCGGCAAGTTCATTCAGTTATTGGCTACTTTTATTGGAGGGTTCACCATTGCTTTCGTAAGAGGATGGCTTTTAGCGTTAGTTTTGTTGTCATGTATTCCTGCCTTGGTTATTTCCGGGGCTATCATGGCACTGTTGATGATGAAGATGTCAAGTCGCGCTCAAAAGGCATATGCTGAGGCTGGAAATGTTGTGGAGCAGACTGTTGGCTCTATCAGAACAGTATGTTTCATTCCTTCAAAATATAATGATGTTTGCTTATTGTTTGTACTAAGTAGTTTTCACATTTTCTGATTTTCTTTCTTTTGATGTGTACTATTTAGGTTGCAGCGTTTACAGGCGAACAAAATGCATTAAAAAAATATGATAACAAGCTTTTGATTGCATACAATGCTGCTGTTAAACAAGGGTTAGCATCAGGATTAGGGCTAGGTTCATTGCTTTTCATCATATTATGCACATATGCTCTTGCTGTATGGTATGGAAGCAAACTGATTATGGAGAAAAATTACAATGGTGGGCAAGTCCTCAATGTGATTATGGCCATGATGACTGGTGGAATGTAAGTTTTCTTACTACCTCTTCTTCCACTTGAAAATTGATAGATAATTTGCAATCCAGTATACCTTTAATGTTATTTCATACATTTTTGTGAGTTATTAATCTGATAAACCAAAAGGAAATGCAAACTTTTACTCAACGAATACGTGAGACTTTAATTTTTCATTTTGATTTTGCACTTTTCTTGTGCTAACACCATCAATGAACCTACAACCTTGAGCAGGTCACTAGGGCAGTCATCTCCATGTCTGAATGCATTTGCAGCAGGGCAAGCAGCGGCATACAAGATGTTTGAGACAATACAAAGGAAACCGAAAATAGATGCCTCAAGCACAGAAGGAAGTGTTTTAGAAGATATAAATGGTGAAATTGAGCTAAAAGATGTGTATTTTACGTACCCAGCAAGGCCTGATGTACCGATATTTGCTGGATTTTCTTTGCATATATCAAGTGGAACGACAGTTGCTATCGTTGGACAAAGTGGGAGTGGAAAATCTACGGTTATTAGCCTCATAGAGCGTTTCTATGATCCTGATGCTGGTGCAATTCTCATTGATGGTATGAATTTGAAGCAACTTCAATTATCTTGGATAAGACAGAAGATTGGTTTAGTGAGCCAGGAACCTGTGCTTTTTACTACTACATTGAAAGAAAACATAGCATATGGAAAAGAAGGTGCTACTGATGAGGATATTAGAACGGCTATTGAGCTTGCTAATGCTGCAAAATTTATTGACAAACTTCCAAAGGTATAAACTTGTATAGACTTAATCATTTTAGTTATAGAATTATAAAAGGAGGAATAAAGAATATTATGATGGAAGTATTCTTCTGTAGGGATTGAACACAATGGTAGGCGAGAGAGGAACTCAACTTTCTGGTGGTCAAAAGCAAAGAATAGCCATTGCTCGAGCAATTCTTAAAAATCCAAGAATCCTTCTCCTAGATGAGGCTACTAGTGCCTTGGATGCTGAATCTGAACGCATCGTGCAAGATGCACTTGACAAAATTATGAAAAATAGGACCACCGTCATTGTAGCACATCGATTGACTACCATCAAGAATGCTGATATGATTGCAGTCGTTCATCAAGGGAAAATTGTCGAGCAAGGTAACACATTAAGCCCTGTCCATTTTGACTAATATTCCATCAGTTCATTTTAGTTCAGCTACCTCACTTCAGTTCAATCATGCTCAAAAGAACAAAGCATGATTCCTTTTTCTTGAAATTTTTTATTTTAGTATTTAATATTACACAAATGGGATTAAGAGACAATTTTTCTGACCACAACTTAGGTTCGCATGAGGAGTTGATCAAAGACCCGGAAGGAGGTTATTCGCAGCTGGTGAAACTTCAAGAAGGGGCCAGAGAACAAGAAGCTGCCCTCATGGATCCTACTAACATTGATATAAGTCCAAATCTAGAAAGGACAATGAGCAGATCAGCAAGCCAGAGATTTTCAATGAAGAGATCAAGGAGTAAAGGTTCCTCGAGTGGCAGAAACTCCATATCCATCAGCTTTAGTGTCCCAGGCCCAGTAAATATTCAGGAGACTGCTGAACAGGAACTTTATGATGATGAGGATGATAATGATCAGATAACCAGAAAACCCGAAGAAGAGGCGAAAAGAGAAAAAAGTCGAAGTGTTTCAATGAGACGTTTAGCCTACTTAAATAAGCCAGAAGTTCCAATATTGCTGCTTGGAAGCTTAGCAGCTTCAATACACGGGATTATCTTTCCCTTATTTGGGCTTCTTATCTCTTCTGTCATCAAAATATTCTATGAACCAGCACATTTGCTAAGGAAAGATTCAACAAAATGGGCCCTTGTTTATATGTCTTTAGGCATTACAAGTTTGGTTGCATTACCCTTCCAGAACTTCTGTTTCGCAATTGCAGGAGGGAAATTGATTCGAAGAATTCGATATATGACCTTCGACAAGGTTGCTCACCAAGAAATTAAATGGTTTGATGAACCTGCAAATTCTAGGTCGGTTAATCATTCATTCATCTACTTTGTAGTTGGTTGCTTACAATTTTTTGAAAGTTATTAACTTCAAGACTGATGTGTCATGGTCAGTGGTGCAATTGGTGCAAGGTTAGCAACAGATGCTGTAAATGTGAAAAGCCTTGTTGGAGATCAGTTAGCACTAATCATGCAGAATATAGCAACAGTAATAGCTGGTCTTGTAATAGCATTCACTGCTAATTGGATCCTAGCACTCATTATTCTAGCCGTTGCACCCCTTATTTTTTGTCAAGGATATCTTCAAGGCAAATTTATGAAGGGATTTAGCGCGGATGCTAAGGTCAGTCTCGGAAATATTTCCCTTTTTTTTCTGGATGTAAATAACAAACTTTAATCAGAATTTAATATTTTTTGGATGAAATTAACAAACTTTTCATTAGAATTTAAAAGTTTGAATGTCATGTATTTTGTAGCTAATGTATGAAGACGCAAGCCAAGTTGCAAGTGATGCAGTTGGGAGTATTAGGACAGTTGCATCCTTTTGTGCTGAGAAGAAAGTGATGGATTTGTATAAGAAGAAATGCGAGGGTCCAGTCAAAAGTGGTATTCGTTTAGGGTTCATTAGTGGTTTAGGCTTTGGTTTTTCTTTCCTTGCTCTGTACTGCACAAACGCATTCTGTTTCTACATTGGTGCTATCCTGATTCAGCATGGTAAAGCCACATTTGCAGAAGTATTCAAGGTAATTAAAAGAATATATTGCTGCAGCCACATATGTGCTATGTTGCTCGAATATTCTTTCACCTCTAGTGCAGGTGTCAAACATGAGTATGACACTTGGACGCTTCATATTGAACCAAAACTTAAGCGTTCATTAAATGGTTGTGTTCAACAGTTGGACACATTTGTCTGACACTTCGATCAGAGGCCAAATAACATACTATGATAGCATATATCGCACTTGTTTCCTAGTGTTTTTGTCTGATTAATATTTTTTTTGTTGGTGTAGGTTTTCTTTGCACTAACAATCTCAGCAGTAGGTTTATCCCAAAGTAGTAGCATGGCTATGGACCGAAACAAAGCCAAGGACTCAGCTGTTTCAATCTTCAAGATTATTGATAGCAAGCCAAGCATCGACTCAAGAAGCGATGAAGGGATAGCACAAGAAACTGTGAAGGGTGACATCGAGCTAAGCCATGTTAGCTTTAGATATCCAACACGGCCAGATATCCAAATATTCACTGACTTAAGCTTGTTGATTCCCTCTTCAAAGGTATTCATCCTAATTCCTAAATAAAGTGAAATCACCAATATTTTTTAGTCAAAGTTACTTCTTGAAACCACCCCATGTTTGAACTTTTTGTGAGCTGTTTTAAATGTACTGCACAACCATGCTTAAATCATATCAGTTTATACATCTTATGAAAATTAACCCATTTGAGGAAAGGGGTAAAAAGAAACATACATTTTATGAAAAGATGAATGTGCCATTGCAAGGTGCTGTATAAGTTAGAAACATCGATAATTATGCTGCACCAGACTTGTTCCGTGACAATGTTTGATCTTGGCACATTGTAGACTGTTGCACTTGTGGGAGAAAGTGGAAGCGGAAAATCAACAGTAATCAGCATGATAGAGAGATTCTATGAACCAAACAAGGGTAGAGTGCTCCTAGACGGTGTAGAACTTCAGAAATTCAAGCTAAGTTGGCTAAGACAGCAAATGGGGCTAGTAAGCCAAGAGCCTATACTCTTCAACGAGACCATACGAGCCAACATAGCATACGGTAAGCAACAAGGAGAAGCAACAGAGAATGAAATAATTGAGGCAGCAAAAGCTGCAAATGCGCACAACTTCATCTCAGGACTCCCACAAGGGTATGACACATCAGTGGGAGAACGAGGGGTGCAGCTATCAGGCGGGCAGAAGCAAAGGATTGCTATTGCACGCGCAATTCTAAAGAATCCTAAGATACTCTTGCTGGATGAAGCAACTAGTGCACTTGATGCAGAGTCTGAAAGGATAGTGCAGGATGCATTGGACAGTGTGATGGTTGATCGGACCACAGTCGTTGTTGCTCATCGGTTAATCACAATTAAGAATGCTGATATAATCGCTGTGGTTAAGAATGGGGTGATTGCCGAAAAGGGAAAGCATGATGAGCTTATGAGAATACATGAAGGTGCATATGCTTCACTTGTTGCTCTTCATGCTACTGCTGCTGCTTCCAGCCCTTAGAGTAACTTGTTAGGATGTTGATTTGGGCAATATTTTTTTGTAAACTGTAGATATATTGAGTATATAATGGTTTAAATCCAAAATTTATACTGCGTAAATGGAGATAATAGACATACAAATATATATGTATATGCTGATTGCATAGTCAAGTGAAAGATTTTCTCATTCAGGTCTAGAGCACACCTGAAGTGAAAGTGCATATATGGCAGCCACATACAGTTTTGAAAAGTAAAACCTATTACAATAGAAGACTGGAAAATGAAAAGATGATCAATGCCTTTTTGATATCCTATTACCCAATGAGGTAGTTAAAGTAACACCAAATTAAACAAACATCATACTGATTCTTTGGATGACTCTTTGAGGCCATTTGGAAAATAGCCACAGATGAAGAGGTTTTTTAGACCTATTAACCAAATAAAACCCCAGTGTAGTATTAGACAAGGGGTTTCGAACACGGGGAGTAACTAACCTAACAAAGTTTATCTATCTTGATTAAGGAACTTTTTGGGTTTTTTGGGGAAATTTTGAGTGAATTCAACTAAAATTAAAACCATCGACTACAACAAACAATATCTAAAAGCAAGGAAATAAATTCAAGGAAATTTAACCTAGATTCTATAAGTTATTTTGGGGGATTTACTCAACACAAGTTAATGCAAGCAATCAATTCATAAGGAATGGGATTCTCACTCTAATATATCAAAACCTCTTCCAAATAGTTTAGACATGGAGAAATATGTCATCAATGAAAATTCTCCGAAATAGCTCCAATGACTCCACAAAACCCACCATAAGCATGAGAGATTGAGAGGGAGCAACTAAGGTCAATCCTAGGTCCAACACTTTATACATTGATGTGTCTTTCCTATGACTATGGGCAAGGAAAATGAGTTGCAAATATCTCGTATACAAAGTACCACAACACAAAAATACAAGATCATCAACTAAGGCTAAATCTTTAGCCTAACACCATGGTCAACAAACTCTAATATTCCATCAATCATTCAACATATGTAAAAACCCTCAAAATCAATCACAAACCCTTCCCCGTAGCTTTTGAAGAAGACTTCTCATTGAGCATGGAAACTAGAGCAAGAATCATAATAACAAACCAAAAACTCGAAGAAAACATGAATAACAATTAATCAAATAAATACAAAGCATAAAAACAAGTAAAAATTATATCGAAAGATAGCTAGAGAGATGGTGAATAAAATGTTGTTACCAAAATCACAACTTTAGTTCCCTAGAAGAATCAACTACAAACCCTAGCCTAATCCTCAAACCTAAGGAAAAATTAAAGCTTCCTCATGATTTAATCATGGGTTTCTATTTATAAGTACAATTTTTGGGTCAAGAAATGAAAACCTAAAGTTATATTAGACTGACCAATTTAAAATGGTCATATCTCCCAAATTGCTTATCAGATTGCTGCGATTCTTGCGCCATCAAATATAAGTTTTCTAGAGCTTTCCAATTGTAAGTAACAGATAAGTTATGGCCCCCAAAATTTGTTGTGGGGAGACAAGGTAAACCGGAGTGGTCGCTCCTAATTTTCTGCCACTTTTCATGCATAGTAAATCTTTAAAAGACCATATATCTCTCGTTTCTTAGTTCAATCAAGTTTATAACCTACCTTTGGAAAGCTATTGCAACAAGAATCAGCTTCATCCTAGTTAGGGAGATATTCAACTTTTAAGTTGACACTTGCGCAGTGGGATAAAAGCTTCTGCTGATCTTCAATTATTTTCACCCCCTTGGTCTCCAATACTCCCATATCTTTTTGTGACCACTCTAAAGCCTATAAGGAGCCTCCAAATGGTACCTAGAATTACAAATAAGCATGTAGCATGTAAGTGTATTCGAAATAAGCTCAAAAGGGGCGAAAACAACCCAAAAACCATAGAATTAAGCATTTATTCTCAAAACTCCCTTGAGTAACCTAAATCAAGTGGAAGAGGCTATAAATGGAACAAAATTAGGCAAAATGAAACATAAATTAAAGGTGTTAGGGCCACTTATTAGCCACCAACAGTTAAATTAATATGAGCTACTAATTTTAGATTAAAGGAACACGATGCAAAGTGACAACCTAATTTCCCAATTCATAAGTCTTGGCAATTCATTGTCGTATGAATTGTTCTCTCATAAATGTTTTGAAAGCAATCAATCAAAAACATCAAAGTCTATACTTGTGGCCCTGTTCTCGTCAACTTATTTTTGCTTATCTGAACTTATTTTTACTGAATTGAACTTATTTTTTCTTAACTCAACTTATTTTTACTTATCTGAACTTATTTATGCTGAACTGAACATATTTTTGCTGAAATCATTAACAAATTATTAAGGATTGAAACTGATTTTTGCTGAACTGAACTTATTTTTGCTGAAAATAAATAAAATAAGACGAGGAAAACAGGGCCTAAGTTGCCATGTATCTCCATCTTATAGAAATTAAAGAAAGATGCATCTAGCTGTATCTCTCACGGCAAGAAGGGTTAGGGTTGACATGATGTTTTCTTTCAGTAAGTTGCTCAACCTATCAATTTTAGTAAAATAATATACATAGCCTTGTACAAGCATAAATTCATTTTTCAAAATTAAAATTAATGAATTCATGATAATTTCACACCATTTGAGATAGTATAAATGTTTGGTTTAACTTTTTATTTTCACTTTACGCTTGTTATACACATGTAAATCATTTCCCAAAAAAAAATATCTTATGTTTGTTTTTTATCAAATCAATTGTTGAGTGTGGAGTATTAATTACTGTAATTAATTAGAGATCACAAACTAATTTACTAATATACCTTGTGGTTAAGTAGATTAAGAGGCACAGGCGAAAATTGTGACATTACAGGAAAATAAAGATTCTGGAACGTACATAAACATAATAACTTCTCATCAAATAACTTAGAAGAATCTCAAAATTCAAAATAGGCTTAGACTATGCTCTCCTCGTCTTATTTTTACTTATTTTCAGCAAAAATAAGTTCAGCAAAAATAAGTTTCAATCCTTAATAAATTGTTTTCAGCATAACTTAGTAGTAAAAATAAGTTCAAATAAGTAAAAATAAGTTCAGTTCAATAAAAATAAGTTCAGTTCAGCAAATATAAGTTCAAATAAACAAAGGGCCTCAGTAGCCAATACTAAAATAAGTCATTTGAATTTGTTTTGATAAGTTGAATGCCAGCAAATTTGTAGATAATAGAAGGAAAGAAATCGATGAACACGTATCTCTATATATAAAAAAATAGATAAAAGATAAACATCTTAAACCGTAAAAACACTTCTTGATTCATGTGAATTACTAGTAGTTAACCTTTATGATAAGATATTTTAAGGAGTTGTGTTCAACAATAAGACCCTATTTTTCTCATTTCAACATATTTCAAGTTCGGTTAAATCTGATCCTGTTCTGTTCAGTTGAATTCAAATCAGTTCGTTTCATTTCACAAGTGGTCACTTATTTATACTACCTATGTTTCATAATTTTTGCAATGTTTAAACAATTTTCTCTCTACTTTATTTTAAAACATCGCAAATAATTTGAAACAAAGGTACACCCTCTGTTCTACGAAGATTCAACCACTTTCCTCATATGGACGTTCCATGAAGTTCTTATCACTCCCACTTTATTCCATATTAGAAAACCTTATATTTCCTCCGTCTTTTTTACTTGCTACGTTTTCCTTAAACGGAAATCTCAAATTACTTGCTACGTTACTTGTTTTGGTAAGTAGGGTCCACATGTATTTTTACCTTCTTGTCCTCATTTTTGACATCTTCCACCTATTTAATCTTATTTTATCCTTTTAACTACTGCCCAAATAATATCTAGTCTCACTTTACCTTTTTAACACATAAACAAGCTAATGGCTTCTACATTAAAAAGAACATGCATAAAACTTTGATTTATCCCTCTATGTAGCAACTAAATTGCAAATAAAGGAGTATTATCTATTTATTTGTTGTGGTCCACCATGCGGAACCCATTATACCCCTCGCAACACATTCATATACTTTAAATATTGCAATTTTATTTGTTTTTCTCTTAAAACTAATTAAATCTATTTATTAGAGCATGCTTAGTGTTAAGGATTGTGAATCGTTTCTGATATTCCCTCTTCTTCTCTCTCATTGATACATCAAAATCTTTTTCCTCTACATTACTTCCCACTATATCCATCCCCCTCCTCTTATTTTTCTAACATCAATGAGGATCCTTTTTCCACTTTCTCTCTCCTACTTATATATACCCTACCATATTTTATCTCAAATTAATATACTCAAATGTTATTTAAATTACTAATATTGCCAAATAAGTTGACTTAATTGCTATAAACTTAGTACAATTCTTCAAATTAAAAACATGAACATTTTTACCTATCAGCGGTACATTAATTTAAAATATAAGTAGTACTTCATAATACATAAATTAGAAAACAAACTTTAAAATCACAAATTAAAATAAGTAGTCGTTATAATATAGCCATTGTAATCTAGTTGTTATAATGTAGTTGTTGTAATATAGCCATTATTATACTCATTTTATAAAGAAAAATAATTTGTTCTCTTTGATACTAGTGTTAAAAAAAATGCTCCCTCGGTGCTTATTTACTTGCTACAAGTTGACTTTTTGCACTGTTCACCTTACAACTTCGACTCAATTAAAACATAGCCATATGTGATCTTACTTGATTCGTCACATAATTTTTATAATTTTTTAATTTTTATTATACCAAACTCAAGATAGTAATATTGTAAGTTATATCTTGAATAATGTGAAAAGGCAAATGTAGAAACTAAAAAATTACAGAGGTAATATAAATGTTAGAGTGAAATTAGGATTTTAAACATATATGCATTGTATGCAAAGTTACAAACTCAATAATTGCATAACAATTCCACTATCTTCTTATTTACTTTTTCAAAGATGTTAAAAGCATTAAAAATATATTATTTTTGGCACTTGGGCCAAGACACCTATTCCTCTCTACAAAGAGGAATCACCTATTTCCTCTTAATGAGAAGATCCTCAAAACAATTTCATCAACCTTGAGGATCCTATTACACCTCCTAAAAGGATACAATTCCTTTCCATTGCTCATGCTCTAACTCCACTTTCCTTAATTTATTAGTTTCCATATTTGAGCTATGTTATAACATAGCTCAGTTGCCAGAGGAGTCTCCCACTTGTGAAACCGAAAGACAGTTTCTGACTTAAATGTGGCAAATGTGACTTAAAATTAGCAAATTTATGACTTGAAAACAACAATGATACTCTAGTTTTTAATTGATTATTTTATACCCATACAAATGAGTTTTTTGTTGACTAAAAGAGGAGAGTATGGACTCCAAAGCATTGCATTTGTCCCTTGATAAACCCCCCCACCCCCTAAAAAAAAATATATATAATAATAATAATAATAATAATAATAATAATAATAATAATAATAATAATAATAATAATAATAATAATAATAATAA
>PYUH01000061.1:692236-707432 GCA_016808085.1 Suaeda aralocaspica | reverse complement strand
GGGGGGGGGGGGGGGGGGGGGGGATCTATTTTCCCTCCTTTAAAAGCCACCACCCTTCCTAATTTGAAGAGATTTAGAGGGAAAATGGAGCTCCGCCTCTCCCTCCTTTTCTTTCCCCTCCTCTTCCTCCTATGCCTTCCCTTCTAGCTTGTTATCCAAATGTGTAAGTGTGGGAATTGAGATGATAAAACCATAACACAAGTTTAGGCAGTGACTAATTGCTTATAAATGTTTTTATTTAACACTAATAATATCTTGTTGGTATATTATTAAAGTAGTGGTAATTAATCAGAAATTTAGGAAAGTATTAAAGTATTCTTTAATTAAGGACATCTGCAAATAATAAGAGTTAAAGGTTAGACAGAGAGAGAGAATTTCAACTTACTACAGCCAAAAGAGAGGGTGAGTTTGCAGATAGATATTTCAAAAGCTCAAACAAAGGTAATAACTTTTCACTTACTTCAGCCAAACTGTACAATTTTTTGTCCGAGTTGTTCTCTATTGAAAGGGCAGGAAGAGCTGCTTCTTTCTGCTGCTTCTCTGACACCATCTAAAACAGAGGAATGGCTAATGAATTTATTATATCAGGAGTAACAAATTTTAAAAACTTGAGACAGTGACTAAGGTTTACCTCAGCTTCAACCTCATTAAGAATGGTTGCTACTCTAAGATGGAAATTCTTTTCTCCTTCAACCTTCAAGTAGCATAAATTGACAAGTAACTAAGTAAATGGAACTACAACAACCAAATTTGCGCATTGCAAGGTAATCAAACATTACTTTACAGAACAAATATAGCTCAGTACCAGTGCTACGAGCCTTTGAAATGTTAGTCTTTGCTGCTGCGATTCAACAGCAGATAAAGCACCAGATGCTTCTTTGCCTAATACTGCCATGTTAGCCTTTAGCTCTTGCATTTTAGCTTCTGAAGCTTGCAATTTTGCTGAGTTTTCATGCGTTGGAGCTTCCCTAACACGTGCTCGCCGACGATTAACATCAGCTGCCTGTTTCGCTTTTAATGATAATTCATTCAAATAATGAGATGGTGATTAATGCACAATGAAAAATCAATTTTTCACTCGGACACTTCAACATTCCATTTAATCAACTCTACTTGAACATTTTAACTGGACATAAAGAAGGATATATTGCTACCAATTCTAGGAAAAAAACCCACATTCCCGCTTTAAGTAAATTGACATTTAGCTTCATTTGCCCAAAAATAAATAAAAATGAGACATAAGAAGGGCAGAAAAATTTCTCTTTGTCAATAATGTGCCCAGGTAAGAGGATCAACACATAGCTGAAACTAAGATACTTGATCAAACAAAATTAAAATAAAACAGGTAGAATAACTACAACATGCAGGAATGGTCACATACCTGGGTTTCTGCCTCTTGTCTCATACGACTATAACGTTGTGCAAGATGACGAGCATCCTCTAGAGGAGCACCAGTACTCATTTGCCTCAAGGGATCCAATACCTAGACAGAAAAAGAGCTCATGAATTCATGATGCTGTGCTATAAAGTCTAAAAAATATATAAAAAGGAGCAGAAATACATTTAACTCGTGCATTTTAACAAGCAGTGATAAGCAAAGAAAAATTTAGATAAAAGGCAGACAGACAGGACTTGAGAAGGAACAATAGGCTCTACATATGAAAACTAGAGTAGCTCGATGTAATTTGCAGAACATGAAAGGGAGCTAACCTACTGATTATGAAAGCAAACCAAAACACATTATAAGGCATCAATTAAGAATATGCCAGCAAAAAACGTTACTAACTACTCAAAAAGTGATTTGCTAATTTAGGCTTCAGCCGAAAACTCAAAAGATCTTGGGTCTTGGCTTTCTGTCAGAAAGTAGTGGCACTGGATTCATGTCAAGACCTATCAAGTTCCAATTACATTGAGCGCATGTAATATGTATTTTCTAACAGATATTACAGCATGCTAATTATAGGTAGGCTCACCCAAGGAAAAAGTAGGGATGGGGACAAAATTTAGATCATGCATGAGCATATTACAGTGTTACTCAATTCACTAATTCTGCTAAATCAAAACCAAAACCAGCAAATTGATAGTCTGGTGTGTTGAATATGGGATAGTGGTACACGCTTGAACAAGATTAATATTATATGGCAGCAAATCGTATTCCCAATCTCCAGTACCCATTCACATACTGAAGCTCACTATAAGTTGAGTATAGCCATAACACTGATAAAATACTGCACAGACATATATAAAAAAAACAATTAAGAGTCCAGAAAGCTAGGAAATCTACCTACTTTTCTACCGGATTCGTTTACCAGAATTGGTGAAGTGGGTAACACTGTAATATAACACGTGCATGATCTAAATTTTGTCCCAACTCCAAATTCATTAATTCTACCTATTTTTCCACTGAAATAAAAAAAAAAAAAAAAAAAAAAAAAAAAAGCAAGTGTTTGACTGTTCTCACTTCTCACCCCTTGCTATCTATATTCCTTGAGTTTTAACAAACAATTATCTTCCTTCCATCCTCATGTATTTATTATGTTACAGAAGGAAACATCACTGACTATGTCTTCATGATCCACTGCTTTTTTTATTGTTAGCCAATCATCAAATACTCTGAAGTCATGTTAATTGTTGTTGCATCATTGCATGTTCCTGAATGAGTTAAAGGGAGTAACTCTTAATAATATTGACACTTATAAGCTTCCATTGCAAAAGGACCTACAAAGATAATCATTTTCTGGCACATGTATTACACTATTATGATAATAGCAGGCAACGATGCCCAAATCTGTAAGGACACATTCAAAACCTAAAGTAGCGAGAGGAATTTGAACAGTGAACTTCCCAGAAAATAATAGACAACAATGGACCATAATGTTTTTTCGGGGGACCCAAATCTTTTATATCCACAATGGAATTATGAAAGCTTAAACAACAAAATAGCAAGGTATTAACCCAAAATCACCAAGTTAAAGTACCTTGAAGACATATAACTATATAAGAATGGTCAAGATTCACTTAGCTATTGTATCAACAAAAAGATATACTTTTCTCTTTTCTCTGAAGGTAACTAAATGATATATTTTATGTAGAAAAATAAAAGGAAGTAAATACTTGACTCAAGAACTGCTTTGTGTAATGTGTATCCATGACACGACTAAAGTCACCTGAGCTAACAGTAGTCTATTCAAATCTTCCTGCTCCTTCTCCACATGTTTACGAGCATCACCGTAAATTGATGCGGCCTTGGCCAGAATGTTGTCTTCAACATTCTCAGCTCCATATTTGCAACACTCTTCCGACAACTTAGTACCTGATATTAAACAGTCTTTAAAACCTTTTAAAAGTGAGGTGTGCATACAAATGCATGTAAACAATGAATTTACCTAGATTGATTGTCGCATTTGTCCCGAATCCCGATACATGTAAATTATGTTTATTATTATGTTGAGATACCTAAATTCTCAACAACACACTGCTAGAATAGCTTATATATGACAGTTTTCAAATAAAAGAGTAGCTCAAACATTGCACCAATGTGACATGTATTACACAAAACCCAATCCCTAATAGTCCACTACACAACACATAGAGCGACTTTACACCTTATGCTCGTATCAACTAAAGCATTCATTCAGGTAGAATCTGGACTTGATGCAAACATGGGAGGATAGTTTAATCAACTACAATATAATTGTCATTATAGGTAAGGGACACCTTCACTGCAACTAGATGAAGCTTAAATTGCAAGTGCATGCTTTTCAATGGATTTAACTTTTCTTAGCTGAGCTTAACTTATTTCGCTGGTACATGAAATAAGTATACTGTTGGTGGAAACATAACTTTAATTAACAAAGCTTGCCTTACACAATGCTCCAAGCCTTAACCAACTTATTGACCAAAAAACAAATGCAGACCAGCCCCTACAAAATGTACCTTCCCCTTTCTCCACTACACAGCTTATGAAATCAGTACCTAAATGGCCCTTTGTCTCTTCTAGCATTCTAACTCCTCGCCCTCTCTTATCTTTTTTATTTGACTCTTTTTCTATTGATGTACCCTAGAAGCTCATAGATTTTATGGACCACAAAGAAAGCCCTGACTAGTTGATTATGTACTTGTAAAAACTACAAAGAAGAGGGTGATCAAATTAAAGAAAGGAAGGAAGAGAAATTAAAAGATGGTAATTCAAACAGATATTTGATCAAGGGAGTTTTTTTAAATTACCTGCTTCAATTTTCTTATAGCCAAGAGTAGCAAATATCTCAGCAGCTTTGACAATCTCTTTCTGGAAATCCTGAAATACCACAAGTAATGCCAAAGGTTCAAGTTAATGTGCCAAACGTGCACACAAAAACATAAAATTTAAAATGCAAAAACACTTCTGTGCACACAATTTTGCTTATTAGTGTACCATTGCGACCCTCTCCTAAACCTAAGCTTATATTGATCATTATCATGGACCATATCCAGTAACGCTATTTTTGTGCTGTCCAACCAGTTTCCTGAATATTAAGAAACCCATCAAGCAACTTAATGCATGCGACACTCAACATAACAAGATTTTCACAGAGGTACTGTATAAAGTAGTTGGTAACAAATAAGTATTTACTATTATATTTGAAAATGCCAAATAAAACCATGCTTAAAGAGTTTCTCATTCTTTGCAGCACTATTCTATCTGAATATATTTGAATGTGTTGGACACCTCTATACTAGCCACAAGATACCCTCATTCAGCAAAGGTTGGTTAGCGTATTTAGAAACACAAGCGAGCGCGTGCACACACACACACACATTGAAACTCAAAGGAATGATAGAAAATTAGAACTTATGACCTCATACTCAATACTTCCCACTTTTGAAGTGTTGCAAGGTATCACTTTAACCTTCTCTATCACAACATTTACCAGCCTTCCTAGAACATACAAATGAAACAAAAAGTTAAGAGGTAAGAGCCACAGAATCATAGAAATCAGCACATTTTTCTAATTCCAATACTTTCTTTTTCCCATCAGAATTCTTTTCCACAGTCCCTCCAAAGCCTCCTCCGCAAATATATGACCACTAATCAGCCAACAACACGAATGATTTTCAAACATGATTTACAAAAAACTAGTCCGCAAACATGATTTTCAAATGAATAAGGTTTTTTTCACATAAATGGTTTTGGGGAAGGCCCATGAAGTCATGAACTATTTAATTTTTTAAACTTGTTTTTAAACACAACTAGATTCATTTACAACCAAAACCAAGAGATTCAAGGGAAAAACAACCACATTAGGAAAGTTCCTTTTCCTCTAAGACACTTGTGAATTGACTGGACTACAAGGAGAAACAAACCAAGTCAGACCCCTAAACTAGAATATTTGTCAAAATGTCAAAAACACGAGTGAAGCTTTCAGCATCCACATGACCGCAACAGCAGTGGACAAAGTGGACAAATTACTGTTATATTTGCAATTCACCGACTTCCTTTTTCCCCCTTTTTCTCCCCTGCAGTTATAGTAGAAGATCCTCAAGGAAAGTAATGATCCGATAATAGGATAAGTGAAACATTTCAAAAAATTGGCCTCAGCCGCCACCGTCCTTTCATATACAACAAAGCCTTAGTACCAAAGTATTGGGGTCGACTAGACATGAATCAATAAGAAGAATCGCAAAAGACGTAACTGGAAATCTCTCTTCATCTTCTCCGATAAACGCCAAGTTCTCTTAAAGCCTTAACCACCTAAAATCTCCACCAAGCACCTTTGTCCAACTTTGCTTAGATCTTCCTCTACCTTTCCTCCATTCATCTTGTTGCCAATCTTCTAGCCTCCTTACCGATGCTACAAACATTCCCCGTCTTATATGCCCAACCCATCTTAAACGATTTTCCCTTATCCTATCCTTGATAGAAACACCCTCTACCTTCTCCCTAATAAACTTATCCCTTATTTTATCCTTTTCTATATGCCCATACACCCCAAATAGCATATGCATCTCTGTCATGCTCATCTAATAAAGGTGACAATATTTCAAAACCCGACATTATGTCAGCCTAATGGTTGTGCAGAAGAATTTTCCGTGCAATATATTGGGCATACACTTTTTACATAGAAATTTGAAAGCTCCATTCCACTTCAACCAACATGTGGGCCAAATCCCTGTCCACCATCCTTTTAAATGATGGGTCTTAAATATCGAACGAAATCAAAACTTTGAACCCTCCTTTCATCCAGACTAATTGATTATTGATCTTGTAGTCCTTCCTTTTGTCCCACTGAATTGATAATCTGTATATTTTATCTTACTTCTACTCAACTCGAAACCAAGTGATTTCAACGTCTTTTGCCACATTTGCAACTTACTTTCAACACTTTTCTTCTCATTAATCAACACATTATCATCCGCAAACATCATGCATCACCGAATATCATCTTGAATTGAACTTGTCAATTCGTCCATAATTATCAGAATAAGAAGGGCATGATTCATAGTATGACTCAACCTTAACTCAATGACTCGCTCCCAAAGTTTCATGGTATGACTTATTTCATCTAATAATGATTTCACCTTGCGAATAGCAAATCTCCAATGAGAAAATGATCATGAAAACTTAAAGAAAACCTGAATTTGACTTGGGAAATTGTGATATCTACGAATCTAAAACTCGTCATTGTTAAGACATCAAGCTTTTACGTAATTTTTTAATACAAATAAAAGAAGGAGATAGAACAAAGAAAAGCTACCCATACTTTCGTTTGTACTACAAGTTAAGGACATTGTTATGCCAGCTAGGGAGATATCCTAAACATTGCCCAAGGATGAAATTTATAACTAAATATGATTTTCAAAAACCAGGTATCATATAAGCGACAATATATGCAACAACAAAATAACACTAAATGTGTCACAACCAAATAACATAAAATAAAGGAAAAATTGCCAAAAGAAACCTTTTACAAAAAACAAATTTTGCCAAGAGAAACCTTTTTAAAAAACAATTTGCAAAGAGAAACCTTAAAGTAAAAAAATTTTCGCAGTTAAAACCAAATGCCATTTTTCCGACGCTGACCAGTTTTTGAGGCATTAACTAGCACACTTTGCTTAATTGCACTCCTCATATCTTATATTTGTACACACCTCATACTTTAGCCTAACCCTCTTTAACACAAACTTCCACTCCTGCTCTCATACATCACCACCACTATTGCCTTTGCCCCCTCCCTTACCACCTTCACTTCCACCACACTGCCATCACCACTATCATATCGTCACTACCATCTCCATCACCATCACAGTCACCACTTTCTCAATAATCAGGGTTAGGTTTTCTTTTTTTGGCTCAAATATGAAAATCTGGGATTGTATTGGGTTTTGATTTAGCAATTAAAGGTCTTTCTTTTTACCAAATCTGGGTTTGATTAAATTGAGTTTGTTCGAATTTAGTCTCCATCACCATCACCACTTCAAGATTTGGTTTTGTTCAAATTTTGGGATAGATTTTTTTTCCCTTTAGAATGTTCTGGGATTAATGTGGTGTTTGTGGATGAGATGAGGCCGGTTTGAATTATAATCAAATGAAATAGCTCGATTGACGGCAACTATTAATGTTGGGGATGAATTATCATTGATAGAGTAAAGATGGTGATGTATAACCATTGATCGATCAATGATGAAGGTGACTTTTTTAAGTTTGGTGTTGGTGATGCATTATTGATGGAGTAAAAATGGTAATTTGATAAGAGGAAGATGAAATTTGGGGAAATCACAAAAGGTTGGAGGCTAAATGTGGAGGGACACAATGAAGGGAGTGCATGTAGGTGAAAGAATAGAGTCAATGTCGGAATATATGGGTCAACACAGGAATATTTTCTCATGGCAAAAAGAATTTTAAGGTTTCTCTTGGCAAATTTTTTTTGTTTATTGAAAGGTGTCTTCTGTCAATTTTTCCTAAAATAAATCGAAATGCAGGCAAACGCTACTTTACCCTTCCTGATCGAGTCGTTTTGTACAACTTGTCGAGTTGTAGATGTCTTTGCAATTCAACCTCATCAATGACCATCATCTCCGAGCTCTCATAGCCAGGTCCACTGATATGCTTTATCACAGCCTATACATTCAAAAACAAGAATTTTGTCTCTTAATTGCAACATTAATTATAATACACATAGAAACCTCACAGAATGGATATATAATAACCAAATTTAATCATTTTATTAGACTTCAAATAGTAATTCCTTCCTAAAACCAATTTATAATTTAGGTATTCTAAAATGGTTTATCATTATAATCATCATCTCCAAATTATAAGTTTTTATAAATTATATTAGTAACATTTTAATAATTGGGTAATAGCAATTTAAGGGTTTAATCAAAACTATCAAATGAACACTTTATACCCCATTTCACAAAAGAATAATAAAATTCATGAAACTATATAAATCAAACACACGGAAAAAATAAAACCCATTAAACTAAATTCAAAAGGATGATTAATAATGAAGTATTAGAATTACCTGTTGTTGCTTAGCAACTTGGTCTCGAAATTTACTAGCTTGTTTTCTTAATGAATCCATTGTTTTTGAAATTGAAACAAAAACAATGAAATTTGTAGCGTAACAATTTATATAAAAAAAAAAAAAAAGAGAAAGGTAGAATTTGAGATCAGAGGTCCAAAGTTAGATTGAGTATTTGAGATCTACTGGTTGTTGTTCTTGAGTATAGACACAATTGCAATTTTGTTGCACATTGCCGTGGGTCGAAACTTGGAAGTTGAGTATCTATAGGCTTGCTTATTACGGCTTTGATTTTAATTCGGTTCAGTTCACCTTTTGTCACTTTAATTTATTTTACATAGTACATATTTTCAGTTTAGTAGTAAACAATTCAATTCAACTATTTTCAATAATATAAATACACTTGGTGTACAGTAAATATTGTACAATGGATTTGATGTTATACTCCGGTTACCAAATTCAAGTCAAATTATATGCCTTTTTGTTTTTTAGTATTTTTTTTTTTCAGTTTTTGAATTTTAGTGCCTTATAGTTTTTTAAAATTTTGGTATCTTATTTTTTTCTCAAAACGCAATTTTTGCAGCAATTAAATCGATGCTAAAAACTACTAGTAAAAAATGATCAAAACTAATTAACATGAATTCTAGGGCAAACAAAAAGTAAATCTAATAATTAAGAACATAAACTAAAAACATAAACTTAAATTAATAATATTCCTAATAATAAATAGAATTAAAACAAAACCTGAAATTCTATTGATTGAATGATTAAAAGTTTCTACAACTTAGAGAACTAAAACTAGAGATTTAGGAATTGAAATAATAATGTAAAGTACGTACAATAGTCTAAGAACAAATTGTTTGTTTCTTCATTTCACTCGTTTTCTCCTAATTCCTTCTCTAATGCTTCCAAAACTTTCAAAGGCTTCCCAAATAGTCCAAAGCTCCCTACTAACTCCTCCAAGTCCTCCAATATAGCATGGAATATGACAAATAACATAAAATCCTGCACATAATCACGAAAAACACAAAAGGCGCTAGAGATGGCCAAAGTTAGTAGAAACGGCTCAACCTAGATAAAAGGTGGACGTCGAATAGCAACTCATGCAAAAGATAAGTCTTAACCAACTGAGTTATCCATCACTTTTCTTAATTTTTAATCAATATTAAGGGTATAAAATGTATGACACTAGTTGTGCTATATTTTACCAAGTCAAATTGACCTAGTAGTATATGCCAAGAAACTAGAGGTGATCATGGGCCGGGCCGAGCTTGTCACATTAAAGAAGGCCCGATAATCGAGCTCGGGGTCGGGCCTAGGTTCGAGCCTAATTTTGTTGTCCCAACCCTGGAATTTTGGAGCGGGCTTTTCGGGCTTTTTCTGGCCGTGCCCAAAAAATTACCTAAACTTCTTAATTTTAAGCCGCCAAAGCTCGCGGGAAAGTTGCAAAATGCGGGTCGGATCGGGCCTAGCTCGAATTCAGACTAGAAATATGATGCCCAAAACCTGCATTTTTTCGGATCGAGCTCGCAGTCCGGTCTAAGGTTGATCACCTCTACAAGAAATTTGGAGTCACCAAACTACCTAACTACATAATAATCCTCCAAGTAAAATGTAAAGTAACAAGCTAGATGCTGTTATAGTGCAATTATCAATAAATTGTGATGAATTGGATTAAAAATACATACAAGCATACTAAAAAACACAAAATAGAATGAAAAAGAAAAATGAAGAGCAAGTGGCATACTAAAGCTGTGGGTTCCAAACATCTAACTATTTTAATTACGCATTTCATTTTCGTGAATATTTGGTTGAATTATTGATAAACTCCATCCTCGTCACTGCAACATACACCCAACAAATCTCAACCGGCGTTGCGACATATGCCTTTTGTTTCATAATTGTTGTGTCCATACTAATCTATAGTGTCTTCTTGTTATGTCCAGGCTTAATCTTACACTTTCTCCTGTCAAAAAACATTACAACCCGAAATTTGGGAGCGGTTTTTGTGGTCAGTATCTTCGAGCTCATCTCAATGATCCAACTGATTATTATTATAACTGTTTGCGAAACAAATAGGAAGGATATAGTTTTGCTCGGCTTATAGGCCTTAGTCGTCCATAACTTTTGCGCCGTTGAGACGTTGAGATTATTTCTTAACTTGACTTCATTCAAGTTTTGTTATGGCAGCTACTATTTGCACTCAATATTATCATGATCACCAAGGATCTCATTCTTGGATCGTCTATTCTACTTGTATTATTATCCTTACTTTTTTATACGATAATATCTATCGTCCATCTGATGCAAAGCTTGATGAAGATTCCGAAAATGGGGATGTTACCGCTGCATATCAACCTTCACTATCTGAACTTTTTATCCATGGATATCTCGCACTATATCTACCATTTTTGAGCGGTTTTGCTACCATGATAATAATTTGGGAGAAACACCAATATAACTACTTTACTATTACTTCGAATGTTCTATGAAAATCCTAATGAAATTGTTTAGCATAAATAAGTTGTTTTTTTAATTTATTATTTAAATTTGTGCGATAGCTAATAAATTCATGCTTCATCTGTTTCTATTTGTTTGATACATTTTGACTTGCACATATGCCAATGTACTTGTTTGATCTTAAATATTTTTTGTTGTATATATGTAAAAATTATAATAATTAAATATTAATAACGTACTGATTGAGATGAATCAAATAAGACCCCATATGACTATATTATGTTTTATACATTGAAATTAATTCAAAAGATTCTCTCATCTTATGAATAGTGTTAAGATTCCAAACATATCAAATATTTGGGAACAAAAGGAGTATTATTGATATTGGTTGCCATTGTTTCTTCTGCGTTTTAGAAAAATCCAGCCAACCCAAAATTCTAGGGTTTTAGAAAAATCCAGTCGCCGCTATTTCTCTCTCTTCCACACTCTTCTTCCTTTTTCCTTTTTCCTTTTTTCTTCTTTCTTATTGCTCTTTTTTTCTTCCTATTCATGTGAATTCAAGTATAAAATTCGTGTTTGTGAATACTAAAACTTGATTCTTCTTTTCATTTATATATATTGCAGGTTTAATGCTATAGAATTAAAATTCTTAGAGTATTTGATTTCTTATTTCATTATTAAATATGTAAGTTCCATATTCATATTCTAACAAACTAACAAAGTAACTCATATTATTGGAGTAAGTAACTACAACGTCTGCAATTAGTATATGTAACCATCATTATTCTGATAAGTAATTATACAACAAGCTAAGTAACCTCAGTACAATTACCCTATTACTAATAAGTAAGCATAACGCTTCTAATAAGCATCCACCATTGTTTAGATAAGTAACCACTGTATTACTAACTAAAAAATAACAATTATCAATAAGTAACCATAACTCTTCTAAAAAATAACAATCGCCATTCAATTATGTAACCATGATGCTAATAACAAGTAACCCCAACTTATTAATTAGCTAAGTAACCACCATAGCTTAGTCAAGTAACTATATATCAATGTTCAAATAAGTAAACATGCATAATATTATTAGTAACTAGAATTTTGGCTCGGGCGATGCCCCGATCAAGTACAGTCAATAAATATGATATTATTTACTATATTTCATAATTTAGTTTATTACATTTTGTAATTTTTTGGTTTCATGCAAAAATGACAAAAGAACATTTTCGTACGATGATGAGGCTATCGCACACCTATCAAAAATAAACCTAACCACTCTAACTAATATAGCTAGGGAAGTAGGGATCGAATCCACAGGGAAGCAATTAAACCTATTAGTTCTAAAAAGTCTAAACTGTGCAAAGGGCCTTTGAGTGACAATTGTGACCAAGAAATTAACTAAAATCAGAACTAAATTGATTAAGGAGTTTAATTAATGACTAAACCTAGGACATCGGTTCACCACAGATTAACCAACGAATTCCACACAAATAAATAATTAGATTATCAATTTTCTTGAATTAAGGTCCACTAATTCTCTCGAATCTAGTCCCCTTCAAAACTCCTCTAATGGCTCTCGCTCACTTAGACTCGTTTTGCCTATTGTCCTTATGATCTAATTGTGATATCTTACCTCTCGGCATCGATTTCAACAATATCAAACTAACAACTAAGCCTGGCCAGTATTTAATTGAAAGCAATAACGATTGACAAAAGGAATTCAAGTACATTAATAGTTAAACTAATATTTATGAGCAAAACATCACCAATTAATCCATGGATCCCCTAGTCCTAGAAAAAAGAACTACTCACTCATAATTGAAGGAACAAAAACTAAATCAATAAAAGATATTAAAATACTAAACATGATTAAACTAAACAAAACCAACAACAATCAAGAAATTAAATCTAAACATAAAACTATTAAAATTAAGAACATAAATTAGAAATAATAATAATAAACATAACTAAGAAAAAATTAAGATTGAAAAAAGAACTGAATATATTGATTGAATGATTGATAAAGAGTTCTACACTTTGAGAGAATTTTTAGAGTAAACTAGGGTCTTAAGTGAAAAGAGGCGTAAAAATTGACTAATTAGGAATACAAAGCTTTAAATACTTAGGCTAAACAAGGGGAATAACACGCGAAATCCTCCTTCAGAGCCACCCGCCAGAGGGTCCGGGCGTGCAGCCTTCACCCGGGCGCAAGCTTCGGTCGGGCGGATGGCTTGTTTGCCTTCGTTTCTCAGTTTTTGCTCGTTCTTCTTAATTGCTTCTTTAATTCTTCGTTTTAACAATTCTAATCTTCGGTTAAGCTTCCCAAATGACTTCAAGTGCTTCAAAAGGCTCGGAAAACAACGATAAATCATCGATTCCTTGTGAAATCTAATAAAAAGCACAACAAACACTCGAAATAGCAAAAGTTAGTAGAAATGGCTCAAAAGAGCCGTATTAGAGCTAAAATCAATCGGATGGGAGTCGGTAAAATACATATAAAATATAACTTATCATACGATAAGTATTAAATTGCTTAAAGATTAGGGATGAAAAGTATCTTTTGAGAGATTTGGATATGTTAACCTAATTTTTATTCTTTATAAAAAAAAAAAACCCTGTAAATTATCAACTTTTGAAGATGTATACGTTGTGCAAGTATTTTTCGTAACATACTTCGTAAAACTTAACACATATTACATCACTATTTATTATGTTTTACTTTGAAACATAATTAACAAAATTCAATTCAAGTGGTTTGATGGTTAAGGTTTTCATTTCATCTTTAAAGTTATGGGTTCAAATCTTGGTGGCTACATAATATTGAAACGCCTTTTAATATATTATATAGATAGATATAGATTAACATGAGTATTACTAATGATTCACCTCATATTATTATTATTTGTAACCATTACACTATTAACTATCGATATTTTAAAAAATAACTTATAAGTAAGTAAAACTAACTCGATTTCAAATACATAATTAATAATAGATCTCACTACAAGAAAAAAGCCAATTGCAACGAACCTTTTGCGACAGACTTTAAATTCCATTAGAAATGTCGCTTTCCGACGAATTTAAATTCCATTGGAAATTTGCAATAAATTTTACAAGTTTTCCGACAAAATTTAGAAAATTCAATATTTTTTGAAATTTATTTCCGACAGATTTATGAACTCTATTTAAGTGACCAAAATAATAGAGGTGGATTTAATTAAGGTATGAACTCTATTTAATTTTTTTTGTTCGATTTTACGCGAATTTTGTTGGATTTTTGTCCGTTTTTTATGGTGGATTTTGTTGTGGAATTTGTCTGACTTTTGTTGGTTTTTGGTGTGGAATTTATGTAGGTGGAGTGTTGACTTTTGTTGGTTTTGGTGTGAATTATGGTGGAGTGTTGATTTTTGCTGGTTTTTGGTGTGAATTGTTTTAGATCTAGGGTTTGTTTTTTGTTTAATTTTTGGTGTTGGGGTGGCGTGGTGTGGTGTTTGGGTGGCTATGGATTGGGTTAGTGGACTGGTTTGGGGTGTGTGGTCCGAGTATAGCAGTATTGGTGGTCTAGGTTTG
This sequence comes from Suaeda aralocaspica, assembly GCA_016808085.1. Taxonomy (NCBI): domain Eukaryota; kingdom Viridiplantae; phylum Streptophyta; class Magnoliopsida; order Caryophyllales; family Amaranthaceae; genus Suaeda; species Suaeda aralocaspica. Next base: position 692,892 of record PYUH01000061.1, on the reverse strand, counting down.
GGGTGTCAGATCTGGGGTGTAGTGGTGGTGGTGGTCTGGGTTTGGGTTGTGGGATTTAGTTGTGGTAGTGGTGGTTGTGGTGGTGGGGTGGCTGATGCTACCTTACCCGCCGCTTTTTTTTGTATATATTTTGATGGCTAATTTGCGATCGAATTGACGGAAATTCCGTTGCAATTATTTTCACCTTTTCTTTTAAATCAACATATTCCGTCGAAATCATTTCTGACGGAAATTCTGTCGCAAAATTCCATTTTCCAACAAGATTTTTCCGATGGGAGAATTTGCGACGAATTAGATCGAGATGTTTTGCGACAGACTTATTCCGTTGCAAATCGTCTTTTTCTTGTAGTGTCTATATTTTTAAGAAGTAATCATCAATCATTATTCAAATAGGTAATTCCTATAATTAAGCATTGCGATTCACATAAGTAAGAAGTTGTTCAACTAAGTGCGATTAACCATCATATACTGTTCAAACAGGTAACCATCATTTTTCAATATGTAACCATTATTAAGTAACCATTGTAGTGAACCCAAAATAAAAGAACGATTTCACATAACGATTGCTTCATTATCTGACGGGGCATCCTATTGCAGCAAGAAGAACGCCGTTACTTGAGGAGCTTTGGCCACCGTCTTCAACCGAGGGTTACAGC
>PYUH01000061.1:573781-692211 GCA_016808085.1 Suaeda aralocaspica | reverse complement strand
ATCCACAGGGAAGCAATTAAACCTATTAGTTCTAAAAAGTCTAAACTGTGCAAAGGGCCTTTGAGTGACAATTGTGACCAAGAAATTAACTAAAATCAGAACTAAATTGATTAAGGAGTTTAATTAATGACTAAACCTAGGACATCGGTTCACCACAGATTAACCAACGAATTCCACACAAATAAATAATTAGATTATCAATTTTCTTGAATTAAGGTCCACTAATTCTCTCGAATCTAGTCCCCCTCAAAACTCCTCTAATGGCTCTCGCTCACTTAGACTCGTTTTGCCTATTGTCCTTATGATCTAATTGTGATAATCTTACCTCTCGGCATCGATTTCAACAATATCAAACTAACAACTAAGCCTGGCCAGTATTTAATTGAAAGCAATAACGTTTGACAAAAGGAATTCAAGTACATTAATAGTTAAACTAATATTTATGAGCAAAACATCACCAATTAATCCATGGATCCCCTAGTCCTAGAAAAAGAACTACTCACTCATAATNGGACTACTCACTCATAATTGAAGGAACAAAAACTAAATCAATAAAAGTAATTAAAATACTAAACATGATTAAACTAAACAAAACCAACAATAATCAAGAAATTAAATCTAAACATAAAACTATTAAAATTAAGAACATAAATTAAAAAAATAATAATAATAAACATAACTAAGAACAAAAATTAAGATTGAAATAGAACCTGAATATTATTGATTGAATGATTGATAAGAGTTCTACACTTTGAGAGAATTTTTAGAGTAAACTAGGGTTCTAAAGTGAAAAGAGGCGTAAAAATATGACTAATTAGGAATACAAAGCTTTAAATACTTAGGCTAAACAAGGGGAATAACACGCGAAATCCTCCTTCAGAGCCACCCACCCAGAGGGTCCGGGCGTGCAGCCTTCACCCGGGCGCACAGCTTCGGTCCGGGCGGATGGCTTGTTTGCCTTCGTTTCTCGGTTTTTGCTCGTTCTTCCTTAATTGCTTCTTTAATTCTTCGTTTTAACACTTCTAATCTTCGGTTAAGCTTCCCAAATGACTTCAACTCTTCACTAACTTCTTCAAGTGCTTCAAAAGGCTCGGAAAACAACGATAAATCATCGATTCCTGTGAAATCTAATAAAAAGCACAACAAACACTCGAAATAGCAAAAGTTAGTAGAAATGGCTCAAAAGAGCCGTATTAGAGCTAAAAATCAATCGGGATCGGGGGTAAAATACATATAAAATATCAACTTATCATACGATAAGTATTAAATTGCTTAAAGATTTAGGGATGAAAATAGCTACTTTGAGAGATTTGGATATGTTAACCTAATTTTCTTATTCTTTAAAAAAAAAACCCTGTAAATTATCAACTTTTGAAGATGTATACGTTGTGCAAGTATTTTTCGTAACATACTTCGTAAAACTTAACACATATTACATCACTATTTATTATGTTTTACTTTGAAACATTAATTAACAAAATTCAATTCAAGTGGTTTGATGGTTAAAGGTTTCCATTTCATCTTTAAAGTTATGGGTTCAAATCTTGGTGGCTACATAATATTGAAACGCCTTTTAATATATTATATAGATAGATATAGATTAACATGAGTATTACTAATGATTCACCTCATATTATTAATTATTTAGTAACCATTACACTATTAACTATCAATATTTTAAAAAATAACTTATAAGTAAGTAAAACTAACTCGATTTCAAATACATAATTAATAATAAGATCTCACTACAAGAAAAAAGCCAATTTGCAACGAACCTTTTGCGACAGACTTTAAATTCCATTAGAAATGTCGAATTTTCCGACGAATTTAAATTCCATCGGAAATTTGCAATAAATTTTACAAGTTTCCGACAAAATTTAGAAAATTCAATATTTTTTGAAATTTATTTCCGACAGATATTATGAACTCTATTTAAGTCGACCAAAATAATATGAGGTGGATTTAATTAAGGTATGAACTCTATTTAATTTTTTTTGTTCGATTTTGCGCGAATTTTGTTGGATTTTTGTCCGTTTTTTATGGTGGATTTTTTGGTGTGAATTTGTCTGACTATTGTTGGTTTTTGGTGTGAATTTATGGTGGAGTGTTGACTTTTGTTGGTTTTTGGTGTGAATTTATGGTGGAGTGTTGATTTTTGCTGGTTTTTTGGTGTGAATTTGTTTAGATCTAGGGTTTGTTTTTGTTTAATTTTTGGTGTTTGGGTGGTCGTGGGGTGTTTGGGTGGCTATGGATTGGGTTAGTGGACTGGTTTGGGGTGTGTGGTCCGGGTATAGCAGTAGTGGTGGTCTGGGTTTGGGGTGTCAGATCTGGGTGTAGTGGTGGTGGTGGTCTGGGTTTGGGTTGTGGGATTTAGTTGTGGTAGTGGTGGTGTGTGGTGGTGGGGTGGCTGATGCTACCTTACCCGCTGCTTTTTTTTTGTATATATTTTGATGGCTAATTTGCGACGGAATTGACGGAAATTTCGTTGCAAATTATTTTCACCTTTTCTTTTAAAATCAATTCATATTCCGTCGAAAATCATTTCTGACGGAAATTCTGTCGCAAAATTCCTATTTTCCAACAAGTATTTTTCCGATGGACAATTTGCGACGAATTAGATCGAGATGTTTTGCGACAGACTTATTCCGTTGCAAATCGTCTTTTTTCTTGTAGTGTCTATATTTTTAAGAAGTAATCATCAATCATTATTCAAATAGGTAATTCATATAATTAAGCATTGCAATTCACATAAGTAAGAAGTTGTTCAACTAAGTGCGATTAACCATCATATACTGTTCAAACAGGTAACCATCATTTTTCAAATATTTTAACCATTATTAAGTAACCATTGTAGTGAAACCCAAAATAAAAGAACGATTTTCACATACATGATTGCTTTATTATTTGACGGTGCATCCTATTGCACAGAAGACACGCCGTTACTTAGAGGAGCTTTGGAGTATAAAGAGGGTTTATTGCTTTTATTAGAATAGCTTTGTAGATTCTTAATTTCGTTATAATAATACAAGTTCAAGTTTGGAAATCTCCCTTTCCCTTTTAAATATTTATCTAGCCTTAATTTTCTTTAATTTTTGTTTAATCGTAATCTTTGCTTCCTGATTTCATCTCTGATTTCTTATATATCAGTTTTTTTTATACTTAGCTCCACTTGAATTCGAGCAAGCACTACAAAAAAATAGCCTATTTTTAGTGGCATTTTTCCGTCGGAGAATGATCAAATTCCATTGCAAATCGGATTTCCGATGGAATTTAGTCAGAAATGTATGGTTGGGAAATCATTTGTCGCAAATTGTGAAGTTTTCAACATAATTTCTGTTGGAAATGTATTTCCGACGGCATGTCATTAAAAAGTCAAACTGAGTTTTCGACAGAAAGTCCTTCGAAAAACAACCACCAAGAAAAATAAAGAGAGGTGGTGAGGCAGCTTTAGCCACCCCACCACAGCCTACACCCACAAAGAGCACCCCAGATCTACACACACCACTACAAACAACACAGCGATTTAACCGAAACTCGAAAACACAAAATCAGATCCAAACCCACCACAAAATCCACACCCAAAACAGAAAACAAAAATCTGAAAACACCTAAGCCAAAGCCACCCCAAAATCCCAACCAAATCCAAAAACACCTAAACTAAACCCACCACAAAATCAGTACCACCTAAACCAAACCCACCACAAAATCGAAATGGAAACCAAACCCAAACCCAAATTAAACGGGAAATCACAAAATCAAAACCCAAACCCAAACCACAAATCACAAAAGAGAACCGCCTAAACCACCACCACCACAAAACCACACCACCACAAATGCGAAAAAAGGAATCAAAAATTAAAAAATAAATCGTACCAATATATCAAAAAAGTCAAAAAAAATAAAATAAACCTTTACATACCTCAAAAATCCAAGCTATGAATGGTTTTTTTGGTAGAGTTTGACCATAAAAAAAATCTTCAATGATTATAAAATCAGGAAAAAAAAAGCAAAGATGAAGAAGTGACATGATCCTTAATCATTAATATCATCACAAAACATCACAAATTTGTTGGGTGATAGTCGTGGGTCTGACGGCGACAATGATTTAATAGAGGTGGTGGTGATGGAGGAGTGGTGGTTGTGCGTAAAACTAACTTGCTTTTTAATTAATTATTTTTAATTAATATAATTATCGGTTAACTCAATTTGATTAATGTTTTTGATGTAATTGAAATAAATTTAACAAAATAAGGGTACGTCGTGAGTTAAGTTAAAAGTTCATGGGCATATGATGCGTTCCTGAAACATTGAGGATATATAGTACATTTCACAATAGTTTAAATATATCTGGTGAAATAGCCGTAAAAAAAGGTATAAAGGTAGGATTGTTGTAAGATAATAAAAATTAAATGTGAGAGTTATTTTTAAATGTGTAAAAGGTGAAATTATTAGAATCAATTTTTCGTATTTAGTATTAGTGTTTTTGCTACAATAGAGTAGTGAGTGATTATAGTAGTGAGGTTAAACCTAATCACTCTATGGTGACATGCACATAAATAATAGTGTTAGCAAAAGATTCTTAGGTGGCTATTTGAAAAACGGCTACCAAAATTTTATTATGTCGAATGTTTAGTTATATTAATGATGAAGCTCACTTAATAATATTAATATTTTTGTAATCACTATAGATGATTATAATGCTTTCGTGATTTTTTTGATATTTTTAATGTTACTCTGTAATTTGCTATGCTATTCGAGCCTTTGTGAAAAAGAATCACATAGAGTCATTTTTCTGGACCAAAGCTTGAGTCTTTCATAATGTTTAACGGAAATTTAACGTTGTTAATTTTCAAGTGCTTGTCAATAACTTTTAAAATTGAGATATATAACGATAACTAATTAGAGGCTTAGATCAATGTTTATTTAGGTCCTAACAATATCTCCAATAAAATGTTATTATGAAGGCTAAATATTCTATTGAAAATATTACACGATTGTAAGGATAAACAATAATTTAGAGTTATATGGCTTACAATATACTCCGTAAGTTGTAAAAATAAACCATATTAACGCTAAGCTACAATATGTAGGAGACTAAAATAATAATATTGGAGGATAAGTAATTAACTACTATAAAACTAAGGATTATCTAAATTCATATTATTAGGAATGTGTAATTATCAAGACCCAACAATAAAATTTGAATATAAACCAATTTCTAAACACTAACAATTAAAAGAATGATTGGCGGCAGCTAAACCACATATTTTAAATAACACTGATTAAAGAATAAAAAAAGCAAGAAGTCAAAATAAAAGAAAATACTCCATAAATAACATAGGAAATTACATGACAAAGAGTATGGAAATTTAAATACAAGCCGTTATAGTTAGATACCCAACTAACCCAAGTATATACTCCCTCCATTTTTTTTTTGATGCAACGATTTCTATTTTGGGAAGTTTGGAATTAGTTGCAGCAATTTCATTTTTTCCTTCTTTAGTAATTTTTTCCATTAAAAAGATAATTATACCCCTCATCCACCCTTGTGTTTCCCATCCACCCTTGTGTTTCCCATCCACCAACACCACTAGCACCAATCTGTTCATCTTCTTCATCTACCTATACCATCACCACCACGCAATAGCTTCTTCCAACACCATCAATCACACACACTTGTTTCGTCGACCGCTATGCCCCCCTCCCCCATCAACTTCTTCACCCACCACAACCAGGCGTAGCAACTCCCTTCGTAACCTTTTACTTGATCGAAAAATCCACATTACACAACCACCACAACTAACTTTCGCCAATTTTTGCTGCTCTGTCATCCACCTCCATCGTCGACTTCCTCTTTTCATTCACCACTAGCATCTCATGCATCACTAACACCTTCAATTCACCAAACTACCACCATGTTCGATTTACATCTTCGATTACCCACAACCACCGCCATCTTTGATTCACCACAAGCATGACTCACACCAACAACACTTCAATATTCAATCTAATCACTCGCACCACCACCATCTTTAATTTTCGATCTATCCACCACCTACACCTTCGATCGAAGTGATTGTCGACCTGTTGGTTTTGGCTTTGGAATTTCTCTTTGTGGGTGATTTTAAATTGGAGGGTGGGTGGTGGTTTAATTAGGTTCGTATGGTAGATTAATTGAAGGGGTGGTTGTGGTTTTGATGGCGTTTGCAGTGGTAGTAGTGGCGGTCTGTCTTGGTGCCGTTTGTAGTGGTGGTCTGTGTACTGTTGGTTAAAGTGTTGGTGGACCGTGGTGGTCTGATAGCTTGCTGTCTGCACAAATCCGCGCACCGTTTGAAAAAATTGCATCTAAAAAAACGGAGGTAGTAAATATTACTCCATAATAACCCTTTACTTTAATTCATTACTAGAGTACTAATTACTAGTGCACTAATAATGATGAATAGAAAAAAAACATTAGGCAATCTTCTTAGTTCCCAAAGTTTGTGAGTTGGATTTCACCTCCACTTGTTCCTCCTCTTGGACTCTCACAAAATCCTGTTGCAAATAATTTTGTTTTATCAAATGTTTATTTTATAAAGCAATTGTATTTTCCAAAATTTTACATTGGTTTGATTCATAATTACCAAATGTATAGTCTCGTTTAAAAAAAAAAAGCTTTACCTTGCATTCTTGCATGGGAACTTTCACCTTGGGTTAACAAATTGGGAGCCATGAATCCTCTCTGATTACGTTCAGCCGTTGGTTGCTAAACCAGATTCAAAACATATATAAAATTAGTCAAAATTTAAGACATGAAAGGGAAAATAAAGAAATGATAAAAATAATTCACCCGTTCATTAGTAGGAGCTTCAAAAATGTAATACACATTGAGATAAGTGTATCTTAAAGGATCACGTTCCAACAAATAAGTTTTGTAATCAGCATCCATGAATGAGCTTGGAATTAAACTATACACCTAAGTGTAACTTTCGTCCAACTCTCCATATTCACCCAACTGTTGTACATGATAAAGCTTATTAGGACATGTACAATGGCAAGCACATTGTCAAATTATCTTACTTTGCCACATAAGAATTCCACTATCCTTTATTTCTAGCTACTTTATATCCCAGTGGTTAGCTAATTGTTAAACTAGCTTTCCATTAAAACATGCTCCACTTGCTACTAAATGAGACTCATATATCATTCATTCCTTAAGATGAAAAATGAAAGCTGAAGAATAAAAGATGAAGAATGAACATTGAATGTAATTTTAGATAATTAAATAGATACATTGGTATTACCTGAGCCTGAGTTTGATCCAAGCTTCAACGAGCCGAGTTTTGACTAAGGTTTAAACTAGCCGAGCCCGAATTGTTCACGAACATGTGAGGCTCACCCCTACTTCACCCCTAATAGATGGTATGAGAAAACTTGATGGTACCAATACAATGTATTCAGATACCTTTAAAAATATCATGCAAAATTTTAACTTGAAGAACATTATGATACATATGTTGGAACTGATGAAAGTTATGCATATGCTTGAAGGAATGGACTTATGAATAAGAGATCTGAAATATATGACGTCAGCTTACTAATAATGATAAAAATTTAATCATGGACCAAAATCTCAAAGAAAAAAAAAAGATTTTAAATCCACACAGTACAGTGTCTTGCATTATTTGGAGTCTTAATTTCATGTGCATATGCGAGTCGTTTGTAATTAGATGGTTTACCCATTGCATGTGTAGGTTGTCGGATGCATAAGCCATTGTAAATATCTTATCCTTAATTTTTATAATGCATTACATATTACATGCACTAGTTTTTATGCAATTATTGTGGAGTATGTAAATGTTCATTTAGAGTATAACAAGTATATTAGCCCAAGCAATACTATATATATTGTTCTATCATTAGAAAATTATATTTGATATATGGGGATACTTAATACAACAATAATAGTTAGTTGAGTTGGTAAGAATTAATTATTTAGTAGACAAATGTCTTGGGTTCAAATCTTGTTAGAATCATTTTTGGGAAAACAAATACACAATATAATGTTAAAGAATTACATAGGAGAGTGCCACGTGACGTATCCACGTTATCAAAAACGTCTTTTAATATATTAATAATGTATAGATTTGCAACTTTGATGGAAATCTACAAGAAAAATATGTACTCTAATGGGCTTATAGTCGTGACGAAATTATGTATGTTTAATATCATACTATGAGTTCCTAAAGAACTTAAACACATCATATTTTGATGCTTAGCCCTAAAATTTTATTTTATGAATATTAACACTATCACCAAATTCGTGAAGAGTATTTGTGAGTACATTATTGATATTTCAACCTGAAGTTAGCATGTGATAGCCAATTGGTCTTTATTATAAAACACTCGTATATTAGATGACTAAAGAAGAACAACAAAATATCATTTGGTTAAAATAAAGGTTGCAAAATGATATTAACGATCTCATGTGTTACCAACAAATTATGACTTAAAATGTTTGGTAGAAGTTGATTACCAAATTCTACTATATTTGGCCTTCGGAAGAAGACATGATTTGAGTGGATATGATTGATATAACTTGAAGATAGAGATACAAAGTGAAATCATAATATGTCCAACTATTATCTTCGCAAGTACGATGTACTCATACTGAAAAGGATTTTGAAGATTACATGTTGATTCATTTGAAAATTTGAGGATCCTAGCAAAATTGTGAGGTACGTCTAAATATATGGATGAAAATTCCAATACTACATTGAAGACAAAGTTACATAACAATATTGGATTCATTGTAATAGAAGATTTCAAGTTAATTATTCATCCACGAGAGGAAATACGCGTTGCACTTTTTTCCCTTATCCGTGGTTTTATCCCACATTGGGTTTTTCATGTGAGATTTTTAATGACACAACATTTCAAGCGTATTACTAAAATGTTGTACTTTTTTTCCTTCACTGGGTTATTATCCCACAGGGTTCCTAACAAGGTTTTAACGAGGTAAACCCTTTAATAATGAACATCCAAAGGGGAGTACTATGAAATATTTATGGTGTATGTCCATTATTCCCACATGTTTTCTAAATCTTTGCAAAAACACATTTGTCTCTTACACTTCCCACCTTGTAACTCACTATATCTTTGCACATACCTTGTAACTCTCTGCATAATGGAGACCATTCACTACTATTTGTAAGTTACAATGTTCCTTATTATGTATGGTGTATAAATATATCAATACATTGTGTTTCTCCGCATAATTGAGACCATTCAATACATTGGCTTTTCCATTCAGTACATTGGTTTTTCTATGATATAGAAGATATACAATTGCTAACTACGATTCTCTCTTACTCTTTTTTTTTCTATTTTATAACATTAATATAAATTATTATTATTATTATTATTATTATTATTATTATTATTATTATTATTATTATTATTATTATTATTATTATTATTATTATTATTATTATTATTATTATTGTTGTTGTTGTTGTTATTGTTATTGTTATTGTTATTATTATTATTATTATTATTATTATTATTATTATTATTTTCACTGTTCAACTGATTGTGTACAAAAACCGTGGCTCCCTAGCACATCGAAAAATGTTTATAACAACATGCACCGTGTACAAAATTAGTATTGTAATTATTAAAATTTAGCAACATTTTGCCATTGAAGATTAATTAGTTCAAATATTAATTAGTTTTAATTCAACTCAATACATTCTAATCCATTCTAATTGCAATAATCCATCCTAATCTATTTTAATTGCACTAATCCGTTCTAATCTATTTTAATCTGATCTCATCTCATCCATTCTAAACTAATCAATTCTAATCCAATCTCATCCGCCTTAATCTTTCAATCCACTCCAATTCATTCTAATTCCACTAATCCATTCTAATCTATTTTGATTCTACTAATCCATTCTAATCTATTTTAATCAAAAACCCATCCATTTCAATTCAATTTAATCGGGGCATTCCCCATATCTCACTGTGAGATGGCATTCTTGCATCTCACAGTGGCATTGTTGCAAATAAATGAAAATTGTGGGGCTGTATTCTGATTGTGTATAAATACAAAAGCAATTAGTATATAACGGTAGTGGTAATTATTTTGTACTACCTTTTGTATTGGGCCCCATGTTCCTACTTTTTAAGAAAAAATCATTAATTGATTCCAATTTTTTTTATTTTTCATCCTACTTTCCCAATTTTTTCTCTACACTCATCTCCATTTTCTTCTTGCATCACTTTCATGAGGAGTTCAAAATAATACCAAAACCATTTAAATGCGGTACCTCCATTAAACTTGTTGCATGTCTACACTCTTTCCATCTCCATTAAACCGTATACTTGTAGTTGACTTAAGTCCCTCCATTAAACCGTATAATTGTAGCTGTTAAATGTCGGTCGTTAATGACTTCGTCACTCCATTAATCTTGAATGCATGGTAGTTCATGTTTCAGGGATAGGCTGGGTGTAGCGGAATTGGTGTGGTAATCCCCATATGATAGTGTTTTTGCGGGTTGTTACAGGTTAGAGCTTCGAACTTTGATTGGTGATTGGTAAAGAATTATGTTTTGCTTAAGTTTATGCGGTTTTTGCTTAAGTTTGTGTGTTTGTTTTGAAATTCTATCAATTTAGTGTGGAATTGAAATTAGATTTTACAATTATATTGATTTATGTGGAATTTTAATGTTGGTTACGAGTGGAGTATAACCTTAATTTGTTGGTTTTAATGTAATTCCTTTTGCAAATTGTGTTTATTAATGTACAGAATATATGTTGTAAATGTTATTCAAATGAATGTCAATGTTAGGCCTGAGTTGACAATAGTATTTGTTGCGTTATGGTTCCTGTGATTTCCCATTAAAATACGAAGTCAACATTGAATGAAGTTATTGTTAATCGTNAATAGCAATTGTTAATCGATTGAAATTAAATTATAGTAATCAGTTGGTTATATGTTGAATTTTTATGTAGTTATTGGATGATTTGTTTGGGATGGATGCATGTAACGAGGTGTATGATGTTGAGGAGGTAGGGGTGAATGTTTCTGAGGCAGAGGTGAATGATGATGACTCTTTTCCCCCACCACCTGAAATTGGCATGACATTTATGACTTGGGCTGAAATTGAGATGAACTATAAAAGATATGCTAAACAAAAAGGGTTTGGTGTAATTAGGGCTCAACATGCCAAGAATTCTGCTGGAGAGATTAGGGTAAAGACATGGAGGTGTGAATGTTGGGGGAAGAGGAATGTTAACCAACTTAGAGATAGTCGTAAAGTTGCTGCTGAAATGGGTATTGGTGGTACCACCCATGTTGAGGAGGTCAAAGTTGTTAGAAGGAAGTCTAAAAAATGTGATTGTGGTGCAATGGTTAGAGCTACGTTGAACAAGTTGTCTATGATGTGGGTTATAACAAAAGTAGTATTGGAGCATTCAGGACATGAACCTATTCCTAGTGATGCAATGTTAGTGAAAGAATATAGAATGCAATCTTTCACTTCTAACATGCGTAGGAGAGTGTTAAATGATGTTGAAGTAGGTGTTCCCATTAATCAAATTCATGCTAGTGTTGCTAGGGAGAGAGATGGGATAGAAAACATGCCTGTTACAGAGAGAGACTTGCGGCATGAGGCTGATAAAGCTCGAAAGTTGAAGTTTGAGGATGGTGATGCGGAGGCGTTGATGACTTACTTAGATAGGATGCGTCGTGACAATAAAGATTTTTATCACTCTGTTCGAGTAGATGTGACCGGAGGGTTGCAAGATGTGTTTTGGGTGGATGCTAGGTGTAGGGCCGCTTATGAAGAATTTGGAGATGTTGTTTGCTTTGACACTACTTACATGACGAATGACTATGACCTTCCTTTTGCAAATTTCGTTGGTGTCAATCACCATGGCCAAACTATGTTGTTTGGTTGTGCATTATTGGCCCATGAGGACATTGAGACATTTACTTGGGTGTTTCGGGAATGGTTGTTTTGCATGGGTGGTAAGGCTCCTGCATCAATATTGACTGATCAAGCACCAGCTATGAGACGTCCTATTGCAGAGACAATGCCTAACACGACTCATAGGTGGTGCATTGGCACATTTTGCAGAAACTACCCCAGAAGTTGGGAGGACTTGCCAAGTTAAGTTTCATTCCTTCTTATTGCCTATCTTTATAACAATGTTACACCTGTTTTTGTTATTTTTGTTTTTCCATAACTGTCTTTATTGTATTACAGGTACGACTCATTTAAGAAGCACATTAAGTACGTTATTTACAATAGCTTTACACCGCAAGAATTCATGGAGGGGTGGGGGGAAGTTATTAACAAATTTGAGCTTAAAAAAAATGAATGGCTCTTGGAAATTTATGAACGAGCAATGTGGGTCCCTGCATATATGAGGGATCGGTTTTGTGCCGGAATGTGAACCACTCAAAGGGTGGAAAGTATACATAGTTTCTTTGACAAGTTTGTTAAGGCACACACTAAGTTGGTTGAGTTTGGTGAGAAGTATACGGCCGCTATGGAGAAACGCATGTGCCAGGAGAGAGATGCGGATGCTAGGGATAGAAAGTGGACAAGAGATCCGTCAACTGAATTTGAGTTACAAAACTACTTTTGTGGTTTATATACTGATGAAAAGTTTTTGGAACATCAAAAACAATGTGAGAGAATGTTGTATGGATTTGTCACTAAGGTTGAAATCATAGATGAACAACATATGTGTTATGTTATTGATGATTGTGTTTGGGTATTCATGGAAGGTTGTAGAAGAGATATAAAAACCAACAAACGCAGATGTTATCGTGTATCATTTGACAAGGTCACCTTCAAAGCTTTGTGTGATTGTCGTATGTTCGAAACACATGGTATTTTGTGCCGCCATATACTACGAGTGTTTTATCAGAACAACATAACCGTGCCACCTGATATGTATGTGTTGGATCGTTGGAAAAAAAACATTGAACGGAAGCATACCAAAATCAAAGTTGCTTATCATAATCCACGTAGAACTGCTCAGGTGCAAAGGGTTGATCGAATGCAAATTGTATTTGACGAATTGCAAGAGAAAGCAAGTGCATACGAAGTAAGAACAGTCGCCTTCATTAACACTCTTGAAAGTCTAATTTCACGTATGGATAGTTTAGAACTACAACCGGACGGAAATGATGACGATGTCACATGTGACGGCGACGTTGTCTTGCCATCAGCTGATATGCTTTCTCCATCACAGTTTCAGCAATCACCGATACCTAATACTCTTACTGGTTCTCAACGTGGGTGGGCAAGTAACACCAATGTAACACAAACCATGAGAGACCCTCCAAGGCGGAAGAGAAGGGGACGGCCAAAGGGAAGTAGGTATAAGAGTTCGGTTGAAAAAGCACTTTTTAAATCCAACCGTAAGGAATCATCAACGAAGAAGAAGAAGAAAATGCAGGTCGTTTCTTCTAATAGTGACACTCAGAGTGATCATGATCACAATTTTGATGTTCCTGTAAGTACATCTAGCGATCGTATACAAATTTTCCTAAAATCATTAATATAATGATGCTTTGTTCATTTATGTTTGGTTGTTACATTTGAAGGTTAACATTGAAGCTGATGGTGGGGACTCCCAAGCAACTGATTCCATTGTACACCCACAAGGGTCTGTTCGCAAGCAACCGAATCGTCGCAGAAAACGCTTGTCAACTGTATTTGATGACGAACAATTTTTCTTAACTCGCACCTGTGGGTTTAGAGATATTGATGACAGCTCTGACGACGTCTCCGTCTCATTTTGAGTTCTTCCTATTTTACTAACTAATGTAGTTATCAAAAGGTTGTGCGGTTGTGCTGCTTTTTATTTGATCAATGTTGTAGGCAGCTGGGGAGGTGGGGTATTATTGTTAATCACANGGGGGGGGGGGGGGTGAGGATGTTAATGATGGATACGTTTCATCACTTGAGGTGGGGTGTTATTGTTAACCAGATGCTAGTAAAGTGTCGTTTCCGCATCTACCTATGTTTCTACAGATCACGCTATATTTGTTTTCATATTAATTGAGCAACCAGTAATGTAGACTACTTCATGCTAAAATTTTCATATGTTTTCATGCTCATTAAGGTTGTGTTGGTATCAAAAGCAACCGACTACTTATATTCACTTATTTAAGGTCATAATGACAATTAACTTCATTGAAGGTTGTCTATCACAATCATTACATCACCTCGGATAATCAGTTGACTAATTAACCTAAGCTACATGGTTTATACCATGACAGTACACATAAGCTACATGGTTCACAAACACACATAATTTCACTACTTGGTTTATACCAACCTAAGCCACAACAAAATTAAATTCCAAATTTTATTTAGTTTTATCCGTGACAGTACACATAATTGAGTTCACTAATCCGAGGGCAAAAGGTGCCGGTAGTTGTTTAGGAAGTCCACATAGTTTTTTTCAATTTTATCCGTGTTTACAGGCTTCATTGTACCAATTTTTTTCCCCTGCTTGAATGGCTATAAGTTTCACTTTCCATCACCCTTGAGTGGGAGTACTGCACCACTGTTGTTGCAACATCAGGGGTAATACTGTCCTCCACTGCTGGACTTGAACCTTCAGGCGACTGTGTAGTTCCACTAGTACTAGAATTAATTGATTCGGCGGTTTTTGAAGGAGGTCTCCTATGTCTTTTTGTCGATTTACGTACTGATCGAGTTGACTTACTGTAAAATGGACCGTAGCATATATCATTCCACAATTTCTTACTGTAAATCAAACTTTGCTTTCCATTACATCACAATATTCAGCATTCAACCCAAAACTCATCCAAAACTCGTATTGCAACAAATGTAATAAATATTATCCTATTGCAATAAAAAAGTCATAAAATCACTAAACAGAAAACTACTAAACTATTGCTTAACATATGTCAAACAAACCTCACGAAAATGCAACATCAAAACATATCAAAATACCAAAAAAAAACGATATTAATCGATATCAAAATCAAAACAAATGTAAAACAAACCTCACTAAACATTATCATATCAATATTAATCGATATCCATATCAAACATCAAAATCAAAATACCAAAAGAAACGATTCAATGAATTTCAGAATATGGCGTTCATATTTTATGCATTACCTTACAAACGCCACTAAATCCAATAGCCTTTTTCGGAGGTAATGGGTAATTTTTTTGGTGTTGTTTAACTTGTGTTTACTTAGGGGAGTGGTTTATAAGGAGGGCCTTTATGGATACTACCTTCCCCATATGTCCCTTCCCATCATAACTTTCCCCAAAACCATTACTATTTATTTTATTGTTAAAAAAGTAAAACTCATTAAAAAAAGGATGGTTACATCTGAATAGCATTATGTCTTGATTGTCAGTGTCATATTATGAGGTACCAATTACTACTGGCCCAACTAAGCATAAATGGACTTCGTGGGTACACTCATTTTTTGGCCCACGTGTTAATACACGTAGCAAATTCCTTGTACCGTACAACGAAATAATTGAGTCATGCTGTTAAAGCATATTTTAGTAATTTACCCCATGAACAAAAATATTAAAAATTCGTATTTTAGTGTTTTACGGGGACCCAACAACAGTTAAAAGTTTGCTTCGTCAGTTAAAAGTTTTACGGGGACCCAACGAAATCAATTTTTTGCTTTGTCAGTTAAAAATTTTACGGGGACCCAACAAAATCAATTTTTTGCTTTGTCAGTTAAAACATTTACGGGGACCCAGCAACAGTTTTACGGGGAGGAGAAGCCACATTAATGCTTCTTTGTTCGACTCCCCAAATGAACAGAATGTATTAAATGCGGCCTTTCATTGCACCAATCAAGTCAAATAGGAAACAGTAGTAAAGTTAGGAATTATCATTCATCTTGTAAGTTGCATCCTTTTATTTTCCTCTTTTTCTTTGTTCAGTCATCTTCAAACTTTCATCTTCTCTATTCATCTTGTTTGTATTAACCCCATCCCAGTTCCCATGGTGTCTTCCAAAAGACCACCACTGCGCTACAATTCTAGATACAACCTTCGTAAGAGATTAAACATTGGCGACACATCAGAAACACGGGTTGTAAGCACGCAAAAGGAAAAGCGTAGTGTTCGTAGGGGTTGCTCAAAACTTATTATAGAAGACATAGAACCCATTGCCATTGACATGCCGGAACATAACCCGATTGTCGTTGACATGTCGGAAACAAAAGCGATTGCCTTTGACATGTCGGAACCAAAACCAACGGTCCCCTCTGAAAGCAACGGCCAACAACTGAATCCAGCTATTGATGTATCAACTGATGTGGAATACGAACTGCGTGACGGTGTTATTGAATGTCGAAGCAACAATACAGTTTTGGGTGGCCTTAGGGTTGATGCTGGTGAATTTGATCGTGATCTTGTGGTGTATTATAAGAGAAGGTACCCCGAGGTATTTCAGTTTGTTTGAATGAAATGGGTAATGAATTCTTACCTTATCTTTGTCGCTACAACTTCATTTAGTCTTGATTTTATGTTTTGGTGTTTAGATAATTGTTTAGATTTAACCTCAAATGGCCAATTGTTCCCTATTCCATTGATAATGTTATTCTCAAAAGTGATGACTATTAGAAGGGTGATTATTGGGGAGGGAATACTTTAGGGGTCGGAAGTTTGGACAAGGTTTTATTGGGGAGGGAATACTTGGTAGCTTTAAGCAACTGTAAGAATAATCTAAGATCCTACTAAAAAGGTTGTTCTTTGGAATATATACAACTTCTCAAATAAATCCATGCAATCTATTGTAGTTACTATGCATTTGTATTGTTTGTTAATTCATTTGTTTTCTGAAACAATATGCAAATTAGTGAATAATATGTAATCTTGGGTTTTTAATATCTTGTTTTTACGTGGTATCGAACATGATATTCTGACTGAGTTGGTCTTTAGAGCCGGAAATGTAACATTCATTATTTGAACCTGTAACAAACAAATTATAAATTGTTGTTTCCACTTTAAGCAGATCTATATTCTAACCCGTCCTTCCTTTGGTTTTGTAAAACATACTGTTTGTTTCAACTAGTATTATAGTATATATGAGCTTCAGAATTTGTAAAGCTCTTACCTCATACACTGAAATCTTGCGACCATGATACATTGGTACACCACTTCTGAACTGTATTCCGCCAGTCCTAATCTTATTTTAACTTATTGGCCCTTTACTCACTTGGACTTCTTGATTGGCCTATCCGTGCAATTTTCTTAACATAAAGTTTCAAACTATCTTGTGTATCAGCATTGCCCTGTAAATGGCGCGGCAGGACTGATTTAGTCTTAGTATTGCTTGTAGAGAGGGGGATATCAGAGGGGTGTTGGCCTACAGGGGATTTAGTCTTAGTATTGCTTCTTTGATGCGCGTTAAATAGTATTCTTATTTGCCTTTTCCTATGCTCAATCCCATGTGTGTAATACCTTGTAAATATTCTTTTATCTTTTGTAGTAATAAAAATCAAGGGAAATGTGATGAGTTCCACACATACCTTTTTGCAGATACTTCACAACTATAAAAATTAATAATCAGAATTAATTTCCATCTTTATATTCTTGAGATTCATTATACATGTTACAAATGGGCAAATAACTTTAGTTAATGGATTTCAATGATATGTTGCCCTAAATTAATGACGAGTTCCTACTACCTCACATTGCTGACACTGTGAGATACCGACAAAATATCTTAATGAATTGCATGTGTACTGATAGTTGTGACATTATTATGAATGATGTTAAAACACTTATTATATAAATTCTTATTTATATTTTCTTAGTTGTCGTTAATTTATTGCTATATAGTTCATTTTGATAGGAGACACTTCAGATGTATATGAATATATAGGTTGCATCTGTCGAATGAATGTTGGCGGTAATAATTTGCACTTAGGTTTTCCTCTAAAGTATTGGATGTTTTGCTTTACAGTTTGCAGGTTGGTAGTGGGGCAACAACTTTTTGTGGGATGTACAGTGGATTAAGAAGCTGAAGATGACGCTGTTTTTGGGCCTTACTTTTTATTTTGGTGACATTAAAATGTCGACAATGTTATGTCTTTTGGTATGAACTTTAACATTAGAAACTAGTTACATCGTCCAGTTTGTAATATAACTTTCGAACTATGAAAGTGTGGAACTGTAAAGTTTTATAACTTTTGGATTAGTAGGTAGTAGTAGCAACGAATTTCCATTTTCAATTAGTAAAACCTTAAATTATGATGAAATTGTGGAGTACACATTGGAGCTTTGTTTGGCCACTTGTATTTATTAGTGGTTTTCTTTCTTTTCTAATACAAGAAATTCAGCCACAGCAATGGTAGTGGTGGCTGAATTTCGCTGAATTGTTCCCCTTACTTGAATTCCAGTTTTGAAACTATAAAAATTGCAATGACCTTGCATCAAGATTTGAACATAATATATTGTTGTAAATTCATCAGTGTAACAAAAGTATTGAAAAGACAATTTTGCTTTTCAATAGTCTAATATAAAAGGATGGATTTATTTACAACACAGCCATTTGTTATTGTTGTAAAAATGTTGAATTTTACTAACCAAGAATTTCACTAGTCAAATTAGTAACAACAGCCAATGAATTATCATTAGTGACTTAGGCTTACAAAATAAATTAACACCCAACGTTCCAGCTTTATTGCTTTCCAATATTTTGACTGACTTAGGCAACAAAAATTAGTCCCACAAATATTAGGAGAAATAAGGTAAATGCTCCTTTGCTCAAGAAAAAAAAATATTCACAAAAAAAACCTAAATTTGAAACAAAAAAATGCACTGTAGGTTGATCGATGGATAATAACTTGGTTGAACAAAAAATGCAGGATTTTAATCTACAAGCCAACTGCCAAGGGAAATACAACAACTTTATACTACAAAATGTACCATAAACAAACCACTTAATCGAAGGTACACATTAAAACCTGCAACTAATACCAAGTGACTACACTTACAAAGTCTATTCAATCCACCCCCATCAAGATAATGCAGCAACTACTAACATACACTATATACATTGCGGACCTAGTACCATATCAAACACCATACAGTAATTACTAACAACTGACTGCATCTAAGTAAACAAGTGCAATGGATCCGTTAAATTGGTTGCAAACCTACAGCAAAAGAACCACATCATGTGAAAATTTGGGGGTGAACATGTACGACCCATACTTCTTATCCCAACATCATAGAAAATAGACGGTCACCGTTGCAAATTCCAGATTTGGAGACAAACCCGTATTTACTCATTATACGACTCTTCCTTATAAGAATGACAGTATGGTGGTCGTCAGCACCAATGTGGTGAGCCCAAACACGGTATATGCGGTCCATGTGTACCGTCTTTTTGGCTCTGAAACACATTTCTATTGGATTGTCATCAGCTTCTTGTATCACAAACAATTTAAATCTGGTGTCTAGATTCATCTCTGCTTCCTGAGGACAAAATTATAGTCATTGTTAGAGCAAACATTTTAATGGCCATTGCAACTTTAAATATGTACTGCATATGATTTAATCAACTTACCTTTCCATATACCATAAAAGTAACATCATCTTCCAAGTCAATGGTTCCAGGGGAATCTGTTGTAAATATATCCGTTGTTCCCCAAAACAACCGAATCCGATTCGCAGTGTAATCCAACCTCCTTGCATAATCGTCAAAAACCTCCTCAAAAGTTTGGGACATTGAAGTGTAGTACTCAACACCAGGATCATCAAACACCATACTACGTACCGTAATCTTGAAGTACGGTTCCTTATTTGGTGGTAGAGGTCGCGCATTGGATGGCCTATCACCGCCACCTCCAACGCCCTGCCTAAAGTTGTCAGCAAGTACAACGGACCTGGGGTCCGAGGTTTGTTCCTCACCGTCAGAAACAGGGAGTTCCTCTGAGACAAATATAGGACTTGGGATGTACGTCAGCGTATGGCGACAGAGATGAACTTCGTTTCTACCATCAAGATTTACTTCAATTCTTTGACGTTTGGGTTGTTTTTTATTAGACGGTGGGGAGAACACTTGAACTGTGTCCTCTGTCCACCGGTTTGTTCAACTTGCAGGTGATACGAAATACTCATGAGATGCGGCCAAGCCATAGTAGCGAGGACACCGTTTTTTGGACTGGGGAGGGGTAACAAAGACATTGGCCTGAGTAGTAGAGATGTTGGAGCTTTTTTGGTTTTTTCTTTCATGCAATATTGAGGGTAAAGGTTATGTTGTTGAGGGTAATATGTACATGATCTTATAGGGTATTTAAATTGGGTGTCAGTGTTTCAATAGTTGGGTAGAGGACATGGGTATTGGAGGGGTAAATTTGGTATGATGGGCTTAATAGGACATAAAGGTTAATTATAGGTTATTACATATTATTAATACCTCTTTCACTCCCTTTTCATATCACAAACATTTACAAATAAATATTGCATAAAAAACACTTTACAATCATGAAATAGCCCTACCATTATTGCCCCTACATACACCCCTATATGGTCCATATCAGATTTTATTAGTTGTGATACATTAATTAACTTTAAAGTAAGCTTTAATTAACCGTAAATGTGAATAGTTCATCTGCATTATACGTAATGATCTGTAGCTAACCTTAACCACCATTAATTAACCTTAACGGTATCGTCCAATTAGTAAGCCGTTAATTCCCCTTATAGCCTTCGTTTACAAGGAGTGTCCTTAAGTTAATTTCACAAGTAAACATGCAAATTACTGTGCCGAATAAAACCTTTATTACGAAGGAAATCACGCTCCATACCATTTTACTCGAAAAACCTTATATCATGGTCCATATCAATGTAATCGGATTTCCATATTATCATGCTCGATATCATGCAAAATCGGAAAACCTTAAATAAATCATGCTCCATATCATTTTAATCGGAAAACCGGGAAATAAATTACGCTCCATACCATTTTACTCGGAAAACCTTATATCATGCTCGATATCTTTTTAATCGGAAAACCTTAAACCACTCTTTATATCATTTCAGTCGAAAAACCTTAAATCACGCTCCATATCATTTTAATCGGAAAACCTTAAATCACGCTTCATATCATTTCAGTCGGAAAACCTTAAATCACGCTCCATATATATCATTGTAATCGGAAAACCTTAAATAAATCATGGTCCATATCATTGTAATTATAAAAACCTTAAATAAATCATGCTCCATATCATTTTAATCGGAATACATTAAATAAATAATGCTCCATACCATTTTACTCGGAAAACCTTATATCATGCTCGATATCATTTTAATCGGAAAACCTTAAATCACGCTTCATATCATTTCAGTCGGAAAACCTTAAATCACGCTCCATATCATTTTAATCGGAAAACCTTAAATCACGCTTCATATCATTTCAGTCGGAAAACCTTAAATCACGCTCCATATATATCATTGTAATCGGAAAACCTTAAATAAATCATGGTCCATATCATTGTAATTATAAAAACCTTAAATAAATCATGCTCCATATCATTTTAATCGGAAAACATTAAATAAATAATGTTCCATACCATTTTACTCGGAAAACCTTATATTATGCTCGATATCATTTTAATCGGAAAACCTTAAATCACGCTCTATATCATTGTAATCGGAAAACCTTAAATAAATCATGGTCCATATCATTTTAATTATAAAAACCTTAAATAAATCATGCTCCATATCATTTTAATCGGAAAACATTAAAAAAATAATGCTCCATACCACTTTACTCGAAAAACCTTATATCATGGTCCATATCATGTAATCGGATTTCCATATTATCATGCTCCATATACTTAAAATCGGAAAACCGTAAATAAATCATGCTCCATATCATTTTAATTGGAAAACCGGGAAATAAATCACGCTCCATACCATTTTACTCGGAAAACCTTATATCATGCTCGATATCATTTTAATCAGAAAACCTTAAATCACGCTTCATATCATTTCAGTCGGAAAACCTTAAGTCACGCTCCATATCATTTTAATCGGAAAACCTTAAATCACGCTTCATATCATTTCAGTCGGAAACCCTTAAATCACGCTCCATATCATTGTAATCGGAAAACCTTAAATAAATCATGGTCCATATCATTTTAATTATAAAAACCTTAAATAAATCATGCACCATATCATTTTAATCAGAAAACATTAAATAAATAATGCTCCATACCATTTTACTCGGAAAACCTTATATCATGGTCCATATCAATGTAATCGGAAAACCTTATATAATGCTCCATACCATTTTAATCGGAGAACCTTATATCACACTCCATATCATTTTAATCGGATACCCTTAAATCATGCTCCATATCATTGTCATCGGAAAATCTTAATTTAAGGTCCATGTAATTACAGTCGGAAAAACTTAATTGAGGGTCCATATAATTAATCGGATAACCTTAATTGAAGGTCCATATACTTACAATCACAAAACCTTAACTGATGCTCGAGTATGGGGTTGGTTGACTAGAGTCGTTAATTCGATATTTGACCGAGTTTTTGTGGAGTTTTTATCGTGACATGTCGAAGTGGACTTGTCTATAAGGATTGAGTTATAATAACAAACACTAAGCTTTTTGATAATGTTATAAATGAGTTAATAAAAGTCACATACGCACCATTGTATATATAATTTTATATAAATGGAGCTTCTCGTGTGGGTTTAGGAGTCGAGTATTGAGTTGCTCGACTCGACTCGTTTATATATCGAATTGACTTCGAGTTTGATGCGAGCTAAATCGAACCGAGGTTTGGCCAACTATTGACCGAGTACGTCGCGAGTTGTGTCTGTCATAACCACCCCTAATGAAACTAATATGCTACTTACATGAGTTTAGTTGCCATGGTTGCACATTACGGTGCCATCCGTACAACTAATGGAAGTCTCATGCATTATACTTATAATAATATTTAATAATTTACAAAACAAAAATATAAAAAGAAAATTAAAAAATTGGCCGGACAATACAATTGCCATTGCCAAGGAAACCACGGCGGCACACGGTATTCATTACCAGCACATGGTATTTGTAAACCCATGGTATTTGCATTGGGAAGTCACACATAGTTGTAGGTAGCTTGTAGGAGTAAAAGAGACAGTATGATATGACTGATGCTAGAAAAGGAACATGCAGTATCATGTGTTCTTAGTTGACTTGTTCAACCTTTCATTTTTTTATAATTGTTTATGTTTAAAGTGTTATACACATGTAGGTTGGGATTTGTTTAAAAAAAATTAAAAAGTGTTATACACATGTCAAAAGTGTTATAAACAAAAAAGTAACCCAAAACACATCATCAAGCACTCCATTAAACAAACGTCCAAAACATCAAAACCAAAAATGGAACCCATTCCTGTGTATAAGCAAGGTGATTTAATCGTTGCACCTTTGTTGATGATGTATTTCAAGAGGCGAACCGAATTTTGTGAGAACGAAATGAACCCTGACAAATACATGTTTTATAAAAATGAAGAGAACTTGTATTTGGGAAAGAACATACAAGCCAGCAAAATTAGAGCCATAATGCTTAACCCAGAGTTGTATGAACAAAAAGCAGAACAGCTAACGATGCTTGATGACGTAGGGAAAGTGTGGGCAGGTCATTTACCCCTCGTTGAAGATTTAATGGGATATCATGAAGCATTCCACATTATGTTGAAGTATCAAATAAAACGACTTGATGAAAGCCGTAGCCCCAATGTTATCCCCCCACAGTTGGCAACCATGTTAGACCCGAAGCCTTTGTTGGACCTTACAAGCCCTATTTATGCTGTTGGAATCTTGCCTACTCGTGTGTGCTTAGGTTCATACACAAACGCATTTCAAGTAAATAAATTGGTTTCTACAGTGACAGTTGCAAAAATAAGGGTCTTGCTAAGGTGTTGGCAGCTCGTCGGACTGAAGGGACGATAACAAAACCATGTAGAAGGTATTATGATGTTTAAATAATACCAACATATGCCTATAAATATGTTGTCAAACCAACCCCAGTGAATGCAGGAACTGTAATTATATGTTGGAATGGTAGGGGTATTACAAGGCCAAGTTTTGTGGAAAACTTTCAAGCACTGCATAGGAAATACAATGCTTCGATTTTCGTTATAAGCGAGGCTAGAGTAGGAGAGGGGAACATGGAATGGATACTGTGGAAATTGGGAAGTCAATGGGGTTATTTGTTATACGGGGACCCAGGTTTCGATGGAGGTGTGGTGTTCATTTATGACAAATGGCAAACAGCCGTGTTGGACTCCCTATACGTGGATGATCCCTGGATGGGAGCAGTGACTGTCCGTGTAAGTTGTTTAGTATGTTTTTAAATCATATCAGCAGTTTAAAGTCAAATAATAGTGGATTTATGACTGCATTTTGTTAAGTCAATCAGTCGTTTTCCGTATTTATCAATTTTTTTGTTCACCCCATGGTGGGTGATGATGATATTAACAGTGTTCACCAAATTAATTGGGTATTTGTGGCATAATATATTGTTGTAAGATTCAGATAATTCCTCATCTTTCCCAAATTCATGCCTAATTAATTAGTGGGATAATATTTTGTTGTAAGATAAAGAGAAATTTTCAAATTTTCCCTAAATTCATGCTGAATTTATTACTGGCATTGAATGGGTTTTTTTTGATGATATTAAGGTTATTGGTGTTGAGAGTTGTTGTGTGTACTTGTTCATTAATTCATTGGATGGTGATTTGTTCCATAAAGAGGTTAATGTTTTTAAAAATTTGTTGTTAAATTATGGGAAAAAAATTTAGGAATTTGATTATTTGACGAATGACAATTGGTCCATTATGATTCAACTGGGTCGTTTCATTGTTGATTTTATTTTAGTATTGTTAGTAAATTTGGAGAAAATTAGGCCGGGATTTAGAATAACAATATTGGTTGTGTCACAATTGGGCATTATCCTTGACAGTGAGGATCATATTATCCTTCTTTATGTTGAGTATGTGCTATTGATGTCCTTGGAATTACATAATAAGATGCATTAATTGGATTAAGTAATACACTTTCATACATGCCCTATAATCATGAGTCCTTTTTATTTGATGCAGGGGATGAACACAGACAGTGCGGAAGTTATTTGGATGATTAGAGAAATTGAGGAAGGTGGAAAGTATGAAGTCATCTGTCAATGCGAATTATGTTTGAAGACATTGTACAATGATATGGTTTATTTTGAACTTTATGTATTAATTAAGTAATTGTATTAGGTTGACCCATTATGAGGGTCAACTACGAATGAACTTGAGTACTTATTTGATGACTAAACATTCCATTACGACATATCATTTATGTCATACAGGTTTTCAGGTTATGATGTACGCTGTTGAGTTGAAGGAGTTGAAGGACACAATCAAAGAAAAAAGTATTTTGTTATGAATAGATAGGTTTAAGGAACAACATAACAACTGCAGCAACCGAAACAATATATATACAAACCAAATGTAAACTTCTATGGACGAACTTCAGTTGACATACAGGAGTGAAGTAATCAATTTTCAGTTCATTCATTATTGTAAGTCCTAAGTCCTTGTAAGTAAGAACCACAAGTACACAAAACAAGTACACAAAGAAGAGGTGCACAAAATTTGCAAATTCATAAAAGTTTGAACGATATCATAAACATTGCACACAACAACTTTGCAAATTCATAAAAGTTTCAAGGGTAATGGATACAGAAAACAGTGCCCACTGAAAGTAAAAGTTTATGCAGTAAAGGATAATGGATACAAGTTGCACAACATAAGTGTCAAAAACCCTAAGTTGAGTTCATTGATCGGCTACATGCTTTCCTACCCCGAGACTTGAACGGACGTGTTGCATAAGTAAAAGAAGCAGAACCCTGCAATGACAATGTAGGTGCTATTAAATCAACAGTGATAGTTTAGTGGTGAGAAGTAATTGCATAGAATAAAGTACTATAAACCTACATTAATAAAATCATCGGAGGGGGCGTTATGGTCTCCGCCGTCAAATGGATGGACTTCCCCATAGGAACAACGAATATTCTGTACCGATAACTGAAACTGTAAATAACAATAACTAATGCATCAACTATGACCAAATAAAGTAATCCAATTAATACCTCAAGTTTTCCGAAATCACCACCACAACAACGCCTATCTTCACGACTCCCCCTACGCATCTCGTCAGCATTCCAAACTGCAACCCTAGGCCAAATGCCCCAACGAACTGGCTTACGGTTAAGCCTATCAAGGTAATATATCTGCAACGAGTACTAAAAATCATATTAACGACATTCACACCAAACAACAAACAAAGTCATTCGAGAAAACAACTGACTTACTACAACGAATAGTGAACAACCGCCACATCCACCAGCAAATCCCATTACATCAAACTTCTTCCTAAAGCGTTTTACACTAGCCATTAGCTTCTCTACGACCAAGCTACACCAATCATATTCAGCTGCGGATGACACACAAGTCAATGCAGGTTCCAAATCCCGCTCCAAAGACCTACTTTGTGTGGGACAAAGTATCATGTACAACGACACCAACAAAAATAACACCTTGAATTCTTCTTCATCTTCCTCGTCCCATACCCCTTTCAACCTCTCTAAAACAGCATCTGATACCATAAGAGCCTTACTACATATTATTTTATCTGACTTCTTTAGTTTCCCTTTGACTTCACACCCATACTTTCTATGAATCTCTACAACCTTATTGTTCATTTGTGCATTCACAATCTTACGAGGTACAACCTTCCCTCCAGTGGGTAGCCCCAACACCCAACGTACTTGATTATAGGTTAAAGCACACTCAGATTGATCATTAAGCATTATGGTTTGTTTCATAGGATCGACACGGGTCATTAACCAGTAGCATAAACTTCGGGGTAGTGTCATTCCAACTATATGTAGAAGGCCCCCAAACCCCATCTCTAATACCCACCCCTTCCTCAATGCATCAAATTCCATACATATCCTACCAAACGCTTTAAACCGACAATTAATATTTGGTTGCTGGTGACACAATCAATTTGAATTAACCTTCTAATTGGAAGATAAATAAACAACATAGACAAATAACACAAAAGATAAAGTCCAAATAATGTAACCATCACAGATAGTAAATACACAACAGTGTTACCCTTTTGCGATTAACCATACGCATTCGCAGAATGTTACCCATTCTCTTAGCCCGTTCCCCCTTACGCAACGACAAGGCCTAACAAGAGACAAACGTCGAATCACACACCAATTGAAACAAATAACAGAGTCCTTAAATTCCATTCTACCATTCATACCTCGGCGCTGTTCATTTCAGCACCACCAAGAAGTACTTCAGCCTCCACAATGTGCTTTCTCTTTAACGACGGAGAAGCGCGGTCTTCCACCAATATATCATTCATATCCTTCTCCACGAAACCAATGTCAGCCATTATGATTGAACTAAATAAACTTAGCCTCCATTCCACCCAATGAAGGACATATTTAGTAAAACAACTCACATCATATCAATGCAGTTATTAACAGTGTCAATATAATTTAAAATTTGCAAACACAACCAATTCCAGTTACAAACTAAGATAGTTGGAACCATTTAGTAACTAAGTCAATGCGGAGGTGTTATCTCCTAAAATGTATATCATCAATATCAAATCGAAATAAATTAATTGACAAGTATAATTACTCACAAATCTTCATCAACTCGTAAAATATATGCTATACAATATCTTATCCAAATAAATTAATTGACAAATACAAATTATTGACAAATCTTCATCATCCCGTAAAATCAATATCATCAATATCAAATCGAGATAAATTGATTGACAACTATAATTACTCACAAATCTTCATCATCCCGTAAAATCAATATCATCAATATCAAATCGAGATAAATTAATTGACAACTATAATTACTCACAAATCTTCATCAACTCCTAAGATATATGCTATCCAATATCTAATCCAAATAAATTAATTGACAATATAAATTATTGACAAATCTTCCTCATCTCGTATAATCTATATCATCAACATCAAATCTCCAATAAATTAATTGGTGCATTTCCAATAATAAACAAATCGACTCAACATTTACAGTAATTAAAGTGCAATTTTCTAATGACATAGTTGTTTACATGTAATTACCACAAAACAATCACGCAAGAAAAGTAGTTCTTACAGACATACCTAAATCACTTTAGATCCGACTGACCTTCTTCAATGTAAACTCAAAAGATAAAAATGGTGGCCGACTTAAATGGAGGAAAATATGAGATGGGCTGGTTGAATTATTATTGGTTTCCTGAAAAGTGACAGTGAAAAAATATGAAAGGTGTTTGTATGTATTTTGTACAAGGGCGTATAATACAACAAGGAGAAATACCCGTTTCATGTCAACAGCCCCTGTTGTGTATGTATTGAATGGGGAAATGTCGGAATTACCCTTGTGAGATGAGTTACTAGCATCTCACAGTGAGACGCTAGTAATTCCCCATTTTAATCAATTCTAATCTATGCTCATGAGCCCTAATCCTTTGAGAAAACATACCCTAAATAAGATCATCTTATATATAATAACTTTCATAATTTACCATGATGTGAAGAACTTCAACATTTTGAAAGATGGATCCATGGTATTACTTCAACCTTTTCAAAGATGGATCCATCGGATTGTAATGTGTTTCTACATTCTCCTACATTATTCTAACCCAAATATGAGCACCTCAAATTCACAACCTCATGAAAAGTAATAACTATCACATTAAAATTGACACTTGTTCCTCTTTAGACTACACTTTCATACTTTTTTTGGTTTAATTTTATTTTTATATTTTATTAGTTTTTCCTTTCGTTCCTTTTTATTTGATACATTTTTGCTTATATATATATCAATGTATTTGTTTGACCTTTAAATATCTTTTGTTATATATATGTAAATATTATAATAATTAGATATCAATAACGTAGACATCAAAACGAATCAAACAAAACCCCATATGACTATATTATGTTTTATATATTAAGAGTAATTTAAAAAATTCTATTATCTCATAAATAGTATCAGATTCCAAACATATTAAGTAAATAGTGATGGAGGGAGAAATAATTTAATATTTTAAAGGATCAAAATTCAAAATGTTGTCCAAAAATAAGGAAAAAAATAAATAAAAGAAAAAAAAAACAGCAAATGACTAAAACCCTTGGGAAGCACCCACCACTCACTCAACTCCACATAAACCCCACTTGTCTTAATCATTCTGTCCTCATAAAATCTATCAATGGTCCTTCCTAAACCTTTCCCAAACTATCCCGCCTATCCAAATCAAATCTAAAATCACCATCAATTTTATTTCCTATTTTATTTTTCCAATTATCATATACTCAAAAAAAAAATTAAAAAAAAATATCATTAATCTTTATTTTTTATATGACAAAATAACCCTTTATTTATTTATTTAAAATAAAAAAATTAATTTTTAAAGAGGCATTTTCAAATTAAAGTTGTGACAATGGAAAAACCAATGATACAAAAACACATTACACTATCGTTTGGTTTCTAAATTTCCAACAACACAAAACCATAAAAAGATTCTATCAAAAAAATTAACCTACCATAATTTCCATATATGCCAAAATTTCGTCAAAATTAATTTCACCATATTCTTTTTATTTTTATTTATTTTTAAAGAGAGCCACTGCAGGTGTAAAATTTTGGAAGTATATAGAAGAGCTAATATATTTATTAAAATTAATTAAACCAATTAAATTCATTCATTCATTTGTGAACTCATTAATATATAGAGGCAAAAAAATAAAAAAAATAAATAAAAACTAAAGGTTGAATTTTTACACATGAAAGTGTAGATTCAGTGTAAAATTACAGTGTTCCAAATCAAAAATAAGGGCAACCCACGATCTCGGTAATCTCCATTTTTGCTGTAAAACCTTAAAAATTCAATCTTTCTCTCTAAAAATTGTTTTCTCTCTCCTTATTAATCATGCCTTCTGGTGCTAAGAAGAGAAAAGCTGCTAAAAAGAAGTTGCAAAAAGAAGTTCCGAACACTAAAGATGTGTCTAATAATCCTCAAGGTATTTGCTGTTTTATTTAATTTTATCACTTTTTTTATTTTTGTAATTTTAATTTTTAATTTAAAGTTTTGATTTTTTTTTAATCTTTTCACATGGGTTATCTGTATTTCAATCGATTGTCAATTATGAAGCCTTTTGCTTTTGTGGGTATTTATTTAATTGTTTATGTGTTTGGAAATTGGGTATTTGAGTTTGTGTTTGCTTTTTTGATTTGTTGTTTTTATTGATATGTGAATTGAATCTGTTTTATTTTAATTGGGTTTTGTAGTAGGTTGATTGTGGAAGGATGGTTGATTAGTTGATTGATTTTTGAAAAAAAAATTGAGTTGTTGATCTTCGAAATATTTTGATTGGTTGATTGATTTGTACTCTTTGTTTTGGGAATTGGGTTAGTGGGTGTTTGTTAGAATTGATTGTTTTGTTTTGTTTAATTGTTTTGTGAATTTTTTCAATTTGATTTGATTTTTGTGGAATGGATGAAATTATGGTAGGAACTGATAGTGGAAAATCTTATGATGAGAGAGAGAGTGATGGGGGTGAAGGCGAAAGAGAGGTTTTGGAGCAACGTGGAGTAAAGGAGGAAGGAAGTGTGGGTGACCAAAATGTTGGAGAATATTCTAAGGCAGAGGAGAATTCTAATGATGTGATGGTTAATAATGCTGAGGATGATGGTGACAAAACTAAGAATGGGAAACATAAGAGTAAGAGTTCGAGTTCAAGTAGTAGTAGTTCTGAGGATGATGAAGTTCCGATTGAAAAGGAAAAGCCTGTGGAGCAGCAGGTCTCGAGCTCAGTCTCCGAGGCACCTAGGGAGAATCCGGTGATTAATAAGGGTTACAACTTGGTTGAGGAGTCAATCCCTGTTGAAGAGTGTGTTAAGCAGGTGGTTTCCTTGCCACATGAAAAAAATACCGAGAGTGAGAGTGTGGCCGTTGACAGTTTGATGACCTCTAATGTTGATGAGTTGGGATTAAAGCAGAACAAGGATGAAGTCTTACCCTCAGCTGATGAGAAAGACAAAATATCTTCTGGTGCTACAGATTTTGTGCAGGAGAAAATTGAAACAAAATTGATTCAAGTGGTGGATGAAGGTGTTGGGAACTTATCTGAATCTGTTGACATCACAGCAAGAGGTGAAGGTTTGCCTGAGTCTTGTGATGCAAGGTCTGCAGATGCTTCTTGTGAGGATAACCATGTGAAAGAGGTAGAGACGCATAAGTATGTCGAGGAGCAGGTACTAAGGATTTTCTTCGTCTGTTTAGTCTCAGAAAAAAAAAAAGGAATTTGGATTTTAGTTATATTTTCTAACATTTCTGTCTTTTTAAAATCTTGATCATATTGCAGCCTATGATATCTTCTACTCCAATGCCGGTCCGACGAACATCCTTGATGAATTGCTGTGGGCTTTTTGAAGTTCTCTCAGGTGGAGCCAGTAGGTAAAATTTAGGTGAGGTTCCTGGTCTTTATTTTTATGAACTCTATTCTGTCCAAATTACTGTTTTAAAAATGCTGATCATATGGGAATCTTCTTTTAGTGGTTACTAGAAATTGAGGCATTACATTTCCCCTTTCTCCTCCATTCATCTCATTGTTATCATAATAATTTGCTTATTTTACGTGTATATTGTTGAGAAGACTTAGTTTGGGTTTAGTGGTATCTGTTTTTGATTTCCTTGTTTATCAATCTGTCCTTCAAAAAACATTTTAATTATAGATTTGGGTCTTATTATTCTGATGACGTTCATGCATTATCCATGTATATTTCAGTTCCTACAACAAGTTGGGATAGCATTACAAAGGGAAATTTGGGGAGTCAGAATGTGTGTCATTGCCATATCTCATCCATCATAAGCTTTTATATCGTGGTTTGTGAAAATAATATTTTTGTGCTGATAGAATAGATAAATAGGTTTGAAACATGATAATTATCCAACCAAGTATCTAGCAAAGGATAGATTCTGAAGAGAATAATGCATGCTCAGTTTCACTCTGTACCTAAGATGGGAAAATAAAAGTCTAAAAGTCGCCTATACTTGGTGACTAGGTGGAGCTTTTGTTTTCTTTGAACATTTTCACTTTTGGTTACATTCTTTGAGTACATGAGATGCTCTAAAATGCTTTAAATTATATGCTTAATTGTTGATTTTATCATGACTCAAAAAGCGTGATATTAAATATTTCCTGGATCGTCTGCATTAAGGCCTGCTAGTTTGCAGCAGTTGACAAAGTACAGAGGATTTATGTATTGAATCTATAGTAAAGAGCTATACTAAAAAAATGTATGTCAATAGCTTCTGTTTTCATAATCTTAATGTGAATGCTGACATGCTGTGGATTTGCGATATACATGAAGTTGAATTTAATGATTTCAACACACTGTGTTATCAGCTGTATTGTTTTTTTTCGGTCCAATGTTATTGATAGTAAAATATAGCAGAGAAAAAGAGAACCCTGGCTAACAATTTTAGGTTAGCTATGTGGTTCCATCCATGTAGTGTTGCAGGCAGAACTTTATTTAGCTAGGATCTGTTTTGAGGTTATCTGTGTGGTAATCATATCAATTATATTTAAGAGAGGAGCAAGATGGAAGCGTAGAAGCAGGTAATGGGAAGCGTAGAAGCAGGTAATGTCCATCAAAGAATGTACAATGGTGTGCTTGTTGTAGCTACTGTTTGGAATGGGTTATTGAAGGGCATTAATGTTTGATTGATTAATAAGTTCAACTTACCTACTGTTTTGGAGATATGCAAGTTCCATTGGTGTTTAGAGGAAAGGTGGATAGCATGCTAAGCCAAAACAAATGATATGGTCATTCTTTTGCTGCTTTTCTAGTTGTGATTGGAGCTTTGGACGGTTATCAGGTTGCCAACTTCCAAGTCATACACTCCCATTTGTAGTGGGATTATAGACTTGAGCACTGTAAATTGCTTCAGCACCATATTGTGATGATATTATAGCCAGGCTCTAAACTCTCTTTCATAATCAGACAAATTTCTCGAGTGAACCTGCAACTTGTGAGGCACATAATTTGCAGTTCGATTGAAAGTTAATTATACTTGTCTAATTCAAGCTTCTGCACTATGCTGTTGACAGGCTTGCTGCAGATAGATGGTATTGATGGGATATTGGGAAAATGGGAAGTGACCTTTACGATTAGTATAAATTTATGAGAGGCTTTTTGGTCACAAAATGTTGTTATGTACAGATGAGCTTACCTAATGTAATTTGTAGAGATCACTTTTGTGAAGTGTTCAACAAATGGATTAAATAGCTGAATTAGCATATATAGTATAATTGCCTTAAGTGCACCAATGGTTACTCAGTTGTAGACTCCTACTGCCCCTTTTTGTTGATGACCTTATATGATGGTAATGGAATTGAATTTGTGTGTAAATTTGTGAGAAAAATCATTATCGATTTTCATGATAATGCTAGTTCACCCCCTAATTGTCTGTGTTTCTTCATGTATTTTCATTAATTCCTAATAAATGTTATTGGTTGGCAATGAAAACATGAAGAAAACACAAGCTTGGGAACTTGCATCTAATGTCGATTACTTGATTTCCTTGCTAAATTACACTCAAAACTCATTGCTAGTACTACTTTTAGTATCAACTACCAAAAGGATTGCCGGAGTCAGGGTAATTATCTTACAAAGCTGTGGCTAAGCATTTCTTGGGAAGGCTGAAATAGATAGGGCTTGGTGAGAAGTGTGTACTTTGGACAAGCAAGGCAACTATTTTTATAGACATCGATTATTAAGGTACCCCAAAATTGATTTCAGTTCAGAGCTCTCTAGTGTCTACCCCTAGGTGGTAGAAATGTCGTACTTGATCATCGTTTGGAAATTTTACATGATTTGGTCTAAATTGAAGTGCCTTAATGTCATACGGTCATACCCACCCATATATATGGTGATATGAATAGTCGGAGTAACATAATCTTAGTATCTTACACCTTTAAACTCATTGATACCATTATCAATCCTCTACTCTTACGTTTTCTTCCAATCAGCCTTGTGTTAGCTGCAATTACATGTCTTAATTGTGTGCTAAATGACATCGTAATGGGAGGATTGCGCATAGCTATAATTTATGGATTTCACAGTTTACACAACATCCACCTTAGTTAGACTGTAGGGAAGGTATGAGCAATTGGGCATGGCTTTATTGAGTACTACGCAGCTTAAAGTGTGTCAACACAAAAGGGCTGGTCTTTTAATTTTATCAATGAGTACCTTCATAGAGCAATCTTTACGCAAAGGCCTTTTGGTAGTGTGGTTTTGTTAATCTGTAACATCTTGCTTATTGTCCCTCCCAGACCTTTGTCAAGCAGTGGTCCTTTTCAGTTTAACTTTGCTACTAGTTGATGAGTCTTTTCAGTTTAACTTTGCTACTAGTTGATGAATTTTTGCCTTGGATGCTATTTCCTGTTATTCTATTTTGTTAAAAAACAGTTGGTGTAGAATTAGGGTCTGTTTACTTCAGCTAAACTAAACTGAACTGATTGGAGCTGAATAGAACTCGAAGTTTTTATTATGATTTTTAAAGAAGAGCTGAGCTGGGCTGAGATTGGAGCTGAAGTGAACTGAACTGATTTTAAGCTGAAGTAAACAGGCCCATTCCTAAATTTGAAAACAGTTGATTGATTATTGTAGTTTCTATTTGCATTTCTGGAGTAGCTCATATCGCTCATTATGGATTTCTTGTCCACTTTGCAATTGGATGCGTATTATCATAGTTTTGATTGAACCGATAATGTTGATCAATACTGAAATATATAATGTTTACTGAAGCACATTTAGTTTAATGGTCTAACTAGGAGATGCTAATATCGGATCTAAAGAAATCACTGGTTGTGTAATGTTTTCTTTGTAAAATTGTTACTTAGTCATTTGAAAGGCCTATTGATTCTTTAACCATCAACTTTAAAGGATGTGGATTTTTGAGCTGACAATGAATGACTTATTTTTGTGCTTTCTTTTGATGCAGAAGCAGAATTTCAAATTTCAAGCAATGTCGGAGTAGAAATGTGGCTATGAGAAGTAGAAAGACATGGTTATATAGGAAATTATTCATTGCATAAACATGTTAAGTTTCATCAAGCTTTCGGAATAGAATAATTATCCAATCAAATTTACTTACATATTACTGTTTTGTGCTATGCTTTTTGTTGATAGTCTGTTTGATTTCAGCCGTATTTACCAACAGTCTGTTTTTGGTTCCGCGCTCAAAACTCAAAGGTGCATTCTGTATGTTCTATTTTGTGGGCGCATGTATTCTAGTGATTATAAGAAGAGTCTACTTACAGTATGCAAGGTCTACTTCACCTAGATTTACCAGCAGTCAAAGGTTTCCCTCTGTATGGTTTTTGGCATGCTTATCTCACCATGCTGTAAATTGATGGAAATGCTTATTCTGTCCATTAATAAAAATCTTGGTTTATACTTTATGGATTTCTCAGTTTTTTTTTATTTTTTTTTTTTACTTTCACTTTTTAGTAGCTGTTGTTGAAGATAGTTATATTTAATATTATCTATTAGTATGACATATTTATTATCACAAATTAAGTTGTTAAAGAACTGAATTAGGTTTTTTGTGCTGAAGAAACTTAATTCAAATTGTTCTTTTCTTCAGCTCTACAATTTCTCAGTACCTTGTTTTTCACGATTTCCAGCTTCATTGAGTTTAGTTTGAGTATTTACCTCTGCCTTTTTTCCAAAGAAGCCATTCTTTGATAGCAACTTAAGTTTTTACTGCATTCTTTAAACCATTCTTTGAAACCATCCTTCATTCATTTCTTCTTTCTATAACAGTACATTGGATTATATATGTATCACCGCGTATCATATGCCAGCATTAGACATTTATATGCGAGTTTATGAAATTGAGGTCACTATAATGTGACTTAAGGTTATGTTTGTAAAATTTGGGATGATCAAAACCTTGTGTACTGATACATAATTTTGCAGTTTGAAATAAAGAGATTTCAATACCGGAACTTGTCTTTTATTCAGTATTTCAATGTTTACATCTCAATTGGAATAAATCACAAATCATAAAAAATCAAACACACTTTACAAAGCAGCAAAATTAACAGAATCTGTGCTTCCCACTCCAAACAATAACCAGAACAAATCAGAAAAAAAGAAAATGAAAAAGTGGATCATGAAAGAACTCTATATTCAGACAGCTGGTCCATGAAGTGCTGCAATGTATAAGAGCTGCGTAACTGAGAGGATTATGCTGAATGCTTCCATCGCCACCAATCGAGCATTCCTGTATTGCAACTCAATCTCCTTGCAAGCAAACCTGGCCAAAAAAAGAAAATGTATTTTTTGTCAATTTTTTGGAAAATTACAACATATTGACACAATATAGTCATTAATTAAACAAAAAAGTCAAAATTAGTTCGCATCATGTAATGCTTGCGTGCAAGTGTTTGTACTCCGTATATGTGAAGATCTGTGGCTTTAACCTGAGGTAGTAGTGCAACTTAGTGTTCGTGGTTCGAATTCTATCCATTTGTATATGTACTTGCTAGTTTCTGAGTTCTATTGTAGTGTACTAGTGCTATGACTTTTAGCTAATGTAAGAAAGGAGAAACTGTGAAAGTTGGTTATACCCCATAGCCAAGAGAGTAAGAGTCCAAGCAATTGTAGCAACAGTGACTGCAGCAGGTGAGCTCTCCCGGCTCCATGATCGAAGATGAATAAAGCCTGAGATGCATGAGGCAGCACCAACAACTCCTGCTATCAAAGCAAAAGTCACGAAAAAACCAGTTGCGGCATTTCCCATAGGGAAGAAAATAGGCGAAAAATGTGCAGGCAGCTGCAACCCTGGGCCTGTTAGAATTCAAGTATCAGTATATAAGATGATCAAAAAATTCAAGTATGTCATGTTAATTCTACTAAAAAGTTTGTAAACAAATTTTACCAATGACAAAACCATGATCAATAGCACGATTCATAGCCCAACCGCCAATGCCTAAGAGCACGACATACATGCAGAAGTTGAGCAACAAAAGCAATGTGGCAGCAGGTTTCATCGACTC
Source organism: Suaeda aralocaspica (assembly GCA_016808085.1). Lineage (NCBI taxonomy): Eukaryota > Viridiplantae > Streptophyta > Magnoliopsida > Caryophyllales > Amaranthaceae > Suaeda > Suaeda aralocaspica. The sequence continues at coordinate 655,003 of PYUH01000061.1, read as the reverse complement.
GTTGGCCATATCTTTATTGATAGGGGAAAAGTAATACAGATCTTGGTAGCAGGAAGCAGGAGAAAAATGAAAAGGCTTTCGATGGAAGAAAGTCGATTTAAGAGATGATTAAGGCTGATTTGTATGTGTTGCAGGTTGTGGCAGATGTGTAAGGCCCTTATATATGGTGTTAAAATTGCAAGATTTTGGTTCTTTTCTTGCTAGGAGGCTTGTTTGTAGGGTTGTAAAGCACATGCCTTAAACTTCAGGCAAAGCTGAAGACTTGATTCTTAGTTTCAAACTTGTCCTAAAGATCAGTTAGAAAATTAGTTTTTTTTAGTGTATATTCTAGGGACTTTATTTTGCCTTGTTCATATGATGAGGAGAAGTAATATTCTTAGCCATCCAAAAGGATGTTGATTTCTATAGGTAACCTTTATTTGCTTTACATGAGGTAACACCAATGTTGATCATGCAATACAACTTGGACTGCTTTAATTTCGCAATTTCGTGCTTGCCAATCTAGCTTAGAGATGGCAATCTATATTGGTGATGGGTTTATAGGCCGTCAATCCATCAATGGCCTCTATGATAGACTTGGGCACGGCCTCACGCGGGTGAGGAAGGGTTATTCGAATTTTAATTTGAATCATATACACGGAGTAGTTTTATAACGATTAATCAAGTTGAAATTTGAATTGTGTCCGGATTAAACTTTATTTGTATTATATTCATTCCAGCATATTGAATTTGGTGGAAAGATAGAGAAAGCCATAATAATTTTTTTTCTTCAATCTTCTACTCTAAATATATAATTAGTATTCTAAGTATTTATGATGATTTGCAGTTTGGGAAAAAACCGTAATTTGTTTACTAATCAATTACCGTATATGTATAAACTTAGGGACCACTCTATATATTTAGATGATCTTGGATACGAGTCAATGATTAGAAAAGTAGGCCCTTAACTACCAATTCAAGGTCGCATATAATTATTTTAAATTTTTTTTTTTTTTTCAAAAGTGAGCATGTATATCATTTTGAACCACGTCAACTAGACAACTAAAGGCAAGTGAACCCAAGTACTTACACAACATTCAACTTTTATCACAGCTATTGTAGTCTTAAACTTGATAAGTTTTTTGTAATTATCGTTAATTTGATTGATACACTGCATTGTATAATCTGGTTTATATATTATTTTTGGTATTGTAATAACATTTCTCAACATTTGATCAAGTACAACGAACTACGAATTTCCGATGATATTATTATAATTTGCAACTGCTTAATATAAAACAATTCCTGGAGTAGATATCATTAAGTGATATTGAACTTCAATATATGAACACCACAACCTACTATGCATTCGCAAACATTTGAAACTTTCCAACTATTACAACAAATAGAGAAGCTACACTTCCACAAATAAACAATGTATGAATAATTAAGCAAACTATATGCAATAACAAATTTATAAATATGAATTAACACAAATTAAGAGTTGTTAAGATGGTTTGATGCATCCTCTATAGCTTAGTTTCCTCTCTTAATTGCTCCATGAATTGCTCCAATGTACATAAGCATTGTTACACTTAGGATAATGACGAATGCCTCCAATGTTTTCTGCATTAAAATAAAACGGTATCAATAAGCAAATCTTGATTTAAATTTTATTTATGTTACTTAACGAAACATCCGTAACAACCGATTTTTATTTTACAAAGTCATACTCTCTCTGTAATTTTTTACTTGCTACATTAAAGTTTTTGACACTATTCATATTATAACTTTGACTTTGATGTTTTATATGTAATAAAAATTATATTCATATGGGATCTAGTTAAATTTGTCTCGGTTTAAACATTCTAAATATGGAGTACTGTATAATTTTATTTCTTTGAGATATATAACTCGAGATATTAATGTTTAAAGTCGCTTATTGAGAAATGTGAAAAAAAAATGTAGCAACTAAAAAAAATCGAAGTAGTATTATACATTTTATAAAAAGAATAAAAAATTATTCCAATTCATCAATCAACCTATTTTAAAAAGTGACGGTTAAAAAGTATACGTTTTATCCTTATAACGGCCTGATTTTAGTTTTTTGTTTTAAAAAAAAAAAAAAAAACTAGATACTGAAAATAATAAAAAGTAATGAATAAGTGGAAAGGTAATTAGTAGAATCGAAAATTTACCAGGCGGTGACTGTCAGTGTGGAGCTTAATATGCTTGGAAGCAAAGCTGCAAAGATAAAAATGATGTTAATGTCAGTTAATTAGCAATAATAAGATATTATGCTTAGCTTTATAATCATTCTACATGTCACTTTGTTTAAAGTTTAAACTGTCTTTTACAGTTCAAAAAAACGCACTAATTAATTGTAAGCTAGCTATTAGTCACTATATATATTATACAGAAACATTTGTTTGGTGACTTGACAAACGGGTCATATTCATATCAATCAAATTTTGTTTAAAGTAAATCTGGTTTTGGCCATATTCCACAAATTGATTTGGTGTGATGTTAGTCCTTTTTAATTCCTGTGTATTCTAATGTGACAGGTGTTGTGACGCTTTTAAATAGGGATGTTATTGTGTCGAGTTGGAAACTGTTGGATTGACTAGATTATGTTGAGTATAAAAATGTGATAAAAGAAAATTTTTTTGGTGAAATAAGATATAATTTTGTTTTTATTTTTTGATTAGAGGATTAAAATATAATAATGAATGTCAATTATGTTGCAAATAACAATTTGAAATTAAGTAGTAAAAATAAAATATCTAATCGTTAGTTAATTGTAAATATAGGAAGTACGGAGTACTACTATAAAATTTCAATATGCCAATCATATGAAAAAGAGTTGTCAGACTATTACTCGAATCACAAAAATGGATCACAACTCATTATGAGAAAAACAATCATTTTAATTTTAGTGCTCCAACTTAAAATATATAGTATGGTAGAAATCAATTTTACACGCAAATAAAAATTAATACTATGTAATAATAATAATAATAATTATTATTATTATTATTATTCTATTTTTCCCTTTAAAGATTTTTCCACTATTGATTCATGAAATGGACCATCTATGAAGAATGTTATGCATGCGAACACTTGAACAAGTACATAAAGTGAGAGGAATGTGACAAAATATCAGTAGACTTACCCTAGTGCAAGCACGGTAAGACTCCAAGCGATGGCGGCGGCGGAAGCAGCGGCAGGCAAGCTATCAGGCCCCCAATATGCAACATGGTTTAACCCAAACAAACATGACACTCCGCCTACTGCTCCAGCTATTAGCGAGAACACTACCAAATATGATGTTGCTGCATTTTGTCCACCAACTATATCAACACCATGCAAACGTTTAGTTGAGTTAGCGTAGAGTTTCCCTTTGGATTTGATATGAAGCAATATAATAAAGAAATATCTAATTGGGGGTGCTTATTCTAGATTCTAATTTTAATCCACATTTACGACGTAATTGTTATTGACACAATTTGTTTACTAGCTAAATATTACAATTGCTCTGATTATACAAAGTAAAAAAAAATTTGGGGCTAATGACAACTATACTCTTGATCTCATGGAACGAAGATAAATAAAAAATAAAAGGTATTATAAAACAAATTAAACGTAGTAAAATATATTAATAGAAAATCATACGAAAATAATGAAAATCACTCATAATTAAGTTGACATATCACCTACGAAGAAAATGATTATAATCTTGCATAAGAAGCTAGCAAAATGCTACATTCGTGACATCTTAACTACTCTAAACACTCCATATTAACTAGTTTTCCTCCATAAAAAAACATTTTTATGACTAATTTCGTGTTTCTCGTGAAGTCATTAGTTTTAATATGCAAGAGAAACTGTTAAAATCATATATGGAGTAGCTGGTTTATCAAAAGCCAACGACGGACGAATACAATAAGTTTGTATAGTAACATACCACTTCCATAGTTGATCATCTTGTTCATAGCCCAACCACTTATACCCACCACAACTACATACATGCACAAGTTGAGGAACAACAAGAATGATGCTGCTGGTCTTAGTTTGTTGTACGTCATTTTAATACTCTTTTAACTTCTCACCTATAAAAAAGAACAATTATTAAAACTCAAAATCATATTCAATTTGTTAGGTATTAAGACACTTACATAGAAAAATAACCTATAAAATACACATACTACCTCTGCCACGATTTAGTTGTGATAAACAAGAATTATATGAGGTATAAAATGGTACTTTATTACAACTAATTTCATGACAAAGATGATAACAAAGGTTTATCAAATAAACCAACAAATCAATTACCGAATATTTACCTGAAATATAAGGAGATGATTTAATAACGGTATTTAAAAAAACTTGGCTATATGAAAGTAGTAAGTAATATTTGGCTATGTTTGGGTTGTAGTGAATTCGGATATTTGGTCACAATGTCACGTCTATATATAAAGCCACACACATCTTTTGATTAAGGTGGAAGATAGTATATGCTTTAAATAATTGTCTACAATATTTTAGTGATAATATAGATGTTCCTAGAAGCAATTAGGAGATTGGTAGCAGAAGAGTTAGTGGCCAAATTGCATTTTACTAATCTATTTAAATTTGTCAATCTTAAATTTCCGGAAGTAGTTTTTGACCAGAGTGTTTGTGATAAGCATGCATTATTGCCAACGTGTGTAAATAGGTCTCATGATGTGTCAAATTCTTTGCTAAATCATAAAACCTCAAAACAAACAAATAAAACAAAATTAAACAAAACAAAATCAAGAGCATCATCTTTTCTTACATTACATAGGTATTTAGCAACTTAGTATTTTGTTCGAGAACATGAAAACATGAATGAGATGGGGGGTGGGGGCCCGCCTAGAGCTCAAGTTGAAGTTGTGCAAAACAGACAAAGGTAGGAAATACGATTGACCATAAAAGGTCCTTCCGATGCTCAAGCCAGTAAATAGAAATACTAGATATTTATTGAAAGGTGTGTGATAGGGGTAGTATATTATTATACCTTTAAAATGAGGTAGTCATAAAATATTAATTAACCAAAATATTATTTCTTACTTAGTGCGGAGTATTAGTTTTTTCTAACTTAAAAACACACGGAAAAAAAAAGTTATAATTACATTACTATACTTTAAATAACCACCCTTTTCACCAATTGTTAAATTGCAAAAGTTAAAAATAAGTTTTTTATTCTACATCAATTGTTATTATAATTTTCTAATAATAAATTTTTTATTTAATACTATTTATACTTTTATTTGTGACTAAGTGAGTAAAGTCACAAAACATACTCCGTACTTCAAGTAATCAATATGAAATTAATTATAAACTGCTAGCTTTGCCCCTAGACATTGCCCCAAATTATTTAATAAAATTTCATTTTATAACTTCTTTCATTTGATTTGCCTTTTTCATCAAAATCAAAAATATTGTAATTATATATTAATTAAATTTAATTTTGTAACAAACTGAAACGTTAAGTGAACAAATAGGAGTATTATAATGAGATATTTACAGTAGATAACTATGAAATATTTTATAATTGCAATAAAAAAGTTTCAAATAATTGTGAATATAATGTGAGTTTAATATATTTTTTTTTGATAAAAAGATTGAATATTTGTTTTACGCTTGAATTGCTATGTTGAACATATGATTTCAAAAGAAACTTAATAGATCCAAATAAAAGATCAATTATGATATTGACAAAAAAATAAAATGAACATGAAATTATCATAAAATACATATCCATTATTTTTCATTTTTCACATATTTTATTTATCATATGTAAAAAAGGGATTATTAATTTTACTGCGTTATTCCTTTTTTATGATATACATGCTATTATAGATTGTTGTGGAAAAATAGGCAATAATGACATATAGCTTAATTAGTAAATTATATGTCTCATAGGTTAAAGATCATGAGTTCAATTCACCAATTGGTTGTTAGTGTGATGGTGATTGAGATTGCTAGGGAAGACCCGTGTTCAATCTCTCATAATAACAATTGGAAGAGGACAGGAGCTTAATTATCCAAAACTGAGCCTCAAATCCAGATTAGCCTAAATGGTGAATCGGGTGAAACATAAAAAAAAATACCAATCATTAGTGTGGTATGTACTTGGCCATTGGATGATAGTTTAGCCAAGTGATACAAGCCTACAAATCTACAATCCTATTTACTTCATCTCATTCTAAATAAAGATTAGTGACAAATCATCAGATAATGACGTGATTGCATTATCAAACTACTTATGCCAATGCAGGTCTCATCACCAAATTGTTTATGTCCATATATATATTTGACTTACTAGCTCCATTTATAAAAAAATTAAAACTACAGTATATATTTGAAAAGTATAAATTGAGACGAATTAAATAAAATTTCATATGACTGTAATTTTCCTTATATATTAAGCTCCAAATTGAGTTATAGTCATAAGATGAACAGTGTAAAAAGTTAACTCGTAGCAATTAAATAGGTAATGAGGGAGTATGATTTTTAATTTTTCATAACAGAAGAAATTAAAAATCATTACACCTATCAAACAAGATTTTGGTAGGATATAACGAGAACTACTTCCCCCGTTTCTTTCTAGTTGCTACATTTCCTTTTACAGTTTCCAATGCACGACTTCAAATGCTTATATTTCAAGTTTTGTGTACGAAAATATTAAATATTAGGGAAGTACATATTGTGATGAATCAAACAAAATCTTATATTTTTTTTGCATTTATTATTATTACTATTATTATTATTATTATTATTATTATTTTAACATATATAGAACAAAACTCATAAAGTACATAGATGAACAGTGACATAAGTCGATATGTAGCAACTAAAAAGAAACATAGGGACAAGGGAGTATCTTGACATACATATACAAATGGTGTTGGTTATTATTACAATGGCCAACACTTCCTGTTAAATCATTGTCATCAATTAAGATAAATAATACTTCAATTAACTTGTTTACTAGGTACTATATATAGAGGAGGTAGACATTGTGTCGTATGGTGCCACCGTGGGCTGTGTCAGCCAGGGTCGGAGGGGTGTTGTGTCGTGCCACCAAAAGACATATCCTAGCCCGTGGCCCAGCATGGCCAACGTGCCTGGCGGCCGTGCCATGCAGACCCACATGCCACCCATTATTTTTTTAATTAAAGAATTTATTTTTCTTTAATTAATTACAAAAATTCAATCTTTTATTAGTTAAATAAATATATTACACATATAATTTTTGTTAATATTATTTGTATAGCTAATTTAATTATTTACTAATTTTATTTATATAATTTGTTAATTTATTATTTATTTAACAATCGTGTCATGAGTCGTGCCGGCGGGCCAAAAAATGGTGCCGCTCGTTATGCTTGTGCCAGGTTCGTGCCTATAGATTTTACTTTTGTTCATGGCACGGCCCACGGCCCACCGTTCGTTTCTCGTAATGTGTTGTGCCGTTAGTGGGCTTGTGCAAGGCCGAATCAAAATCGTGTCGTGCTTGTGCTGCCCTTGAGCTGGCCTGACCCCTGGTCCATCTTTAATTATATATATTTGATTACAATCGGAGAAAATTTATATTAAGCTTAAAATTAAAAATCAAAATCATATAAAGAGTTGTTTGATTTTCAGAGTCATTATTATCTTGAGAACTAAAGTGTTTTCAAAAATTTCCAATCAAAAACAAAGTAGTTGATACGTAAACTTCATGATTAAAAAAAATAGCCAATCTAAACTTACCACGTCAAGTGACAAATTAGGTTTATGGTTGTCATCAATATGACAGCTAAAGAGAAAGTTCTATTTGGCTATAAGTGGGGAAAAAATCCCCATGAAAATTGTGCACGAATTTACTTTTAAGTGCTACGTTACGACATTGTTGTTGGCTACTTAGAGGTCAAGTTAATCATACACACGTTAGTTTTCTTCTTATTTGGTCTCTTACAAGTAGAAACAACTGTCCAAAGTTGTTTAATTAAAGTAGTAAGCTACTTCAACAATATTTACCTAGAATGAATATTGATCCGGTGTATAATAAAATTACTATGCAATGACTAACGTGAATCAGGTTTTTGATAATTAGAATTAAATTTTTTATAGATGTAAATTTATTAAAATTTAATAGAAGGTTTTGAACAAATAGCTTTATATTGGTATGATAAGGTATATTTATACATTAAAATTGAGTTTTATAGCATTAGAAAGTAAGTAAGTGCACCATAACTTGAGCTGATTTTAAGGTAACTAAAAGTCAAAAAAGTATAACTTAAACTCAATAAAGTATAATTTGAACTGATTTTACGGTAATTGAAATGCAAAAATGTATAACTTTAAACCCGTTGTACGCTAAACAGTAATTTACTGTACATCTGGTGTAAATAAAACTTTGTAATATATGTATTGATTAATTAGATATTTAGATGTTAGAATTATTTGACAAAATTGTTTGTAGCATGCAATTTTTTCGTATGTATATTAATTAGAATTGTTATGTATGAAATGTCTTGTGGCCTAACGGGTTGGTGTTCGTGTAATTGAAACAAAATATTTTCCCTATGAAACACAAGTAATTGGCGTTCCCTCCTCATGTGAAGTAATAAAGATTGTTTGATACTTTGATTTAACAAGAAGCGGTTGTTCTGAAACTTGTAAAATTTGAATTTAAGAATCTTATTAGAGCTTATTGATACAATTGAAACTTATTAGACTTGATTGGATTTAATTAGCTTTGATCGTTAGAAGCAGATAGAGGTCATATGACCTAGTTATACATGATTAAACTTAATTACTTAATTATAACTTATCTAAACATAAACAGAGTTCATATGGCCTAGCTATATATGATTAGAACTTAATTAACTAAATGATTATAACTTATTTGAACTTAATGAATTTAAATTACATACTAGTATTTGCTAGACACACCCTATTTATGGTTTGTTAATGAGCCAATGACCAATGTATGGTTCAATGTTGTGCAACAGTTTTATCAATTCTTACATTACAGGTTCGTTTGGTAGGGCGTAAAACGTTTTTCCCGAAAATAGTTTTCTTATTTTACATCGTTTGGTTTGGAATAAAATATTAAAATGTAAAACTTGGGGTGGAAAATGGTTTTCCACCATGTTGAAAACAATTTCCTCCAAAATTGGGAGGAAAACATTTTCCATCACACTTGGAAGGAAAACACTTTCCTGACAATTGAAAAACTTGATTTTTCAATCAACCAAACAATGAAAAATGCTTAAAATGTAAAATTATTTTACATGCAACCAAACAATGGAAATTCTTTATGAAAATGGGTTTCCAATGTAAAAGATTTTCCATGGAAAACTCTTTTCCTTCAAAAGTGTTTTACGCCCCACCAAACAGACCCTACATTACGTATAAACTTTTAAGTTTTAAGGTGGTTTATCAATGCTTAATGGTTACTACGTCCTACTAACTAACAATCAAAAGCTGTGAGCAACTACGGTTAAGGCTGAGCAAAGGTGGTTAATTTAGATCCTAGACAACTATGGTTACATGAATTCAATTTTCTTATACCAATCCGAGGATTTGGTTATAACTTAGAGTATGTTTAGCCTTAAGTCTTAAGACTAGGGGTGGCATTAACAAATTGAGTTTTGAAACTTGTGCTTAAGACTTATCCCATTTTTCTGTAAAGATCTCAACTTACGACTTGAGATTGGGACCCACTCAAGTTTTATTTAGCTTATTAATGTTATTAATATATAGTAAAAACAAAAAGATAAAAAAACAATATGTCATATATTTGAGTTTTAGGGCTAAAGTGATAAATTTGATCAAGTCTCAATGAGTCTTAAGAAGAATTTGATGACATCATTTTCAATGGGAACTACAAAAAATGATGTCACCCCCAGACTTGGGGCTAACATGCTCTTATTTGGTTGTCATATGTGAATTGTAAATTCATATCCCTTTGTTTCACTTTATTCTTTACGTTTTAACTATGAACACTATTCACGTATCATACTTTGACTCTTGTTTGCACTTTATATGTAAATAAAAACATATTCATATAGAATCTTGTTTGATTCGTCTCGATTTATTCTATTAGACTGTTCATTTTTTATAACTTTAAAAAATACGAAATTAAAGACAAAAGCATTAAATTACAAAACTCACATTGGCAAAAGTGTAAAATGAAACGTAAAGAATAAAATGAAACGTAGGGAATAGAAATTTTCAATCAGCAAGGAGGTTGGGTATTGTTTTATTTCTTCATTTTGTAGGAATTTGGAATTTTCAAGCATTCTACAATTCCTACATTTTGAGGAATTAAAGGCAACCAAACAATTCCCCTAATCAATAAATTATGTGAATTGTAAATTTATGTGGAGATTAAGGACAACCAAATAAGCACTTAAAATATTTAAATATTTTAGTAATGCCAATAATATAATTTTGGGTGGGATCAAGCTGTTAAATAAAAAAACAGTTTAAGTAATATGCAATTTTTCGAAAAGAAAAATGTTGCGAGTAAAAAGACGAAGAAAGTATATAGTTGATATAGGGGAAAACACGCCATACTTTGTATTCGTAGTACTTTTGGAAAAGCCTAATGAAAAATGGCTGCAAGAGTGCTAGATCAAGTGTTTTGTCGAGAAGTTTCATTTCCCAACAAGAATTGAATAAGCCTCTTTTATGTCGTGTCATGATAGCTTTCATTAAAATATGGAACAATGTTTTGGGTATCTATCAACAAGATCATGACTATTGAAGGTAAGTGTGATTAAGTAATTATAAAGCTACAATAAAGAATATGCTATTATGCTAATCTTGATTATAAAGCCAAGTTCGAAGATGATGACTCGATATTAAATGAGTTATTCCCTCAAATCCTAATTGTAGAGAAATGGTAAACCACACCTAATCAATCAAATTGATCCAAATTAGAGGTGGGAATTTCTAGCACGAACTGCTAACCCGACACGAACTCGACCTTTATTAAAGGATTTGGGTCAAACATTGCGACTCGTTTAGATTAATGACACGATCCGACATGACCTGTATAATAAAAGAGTAAAATTAGGGTTCACCTCTCTCAACCCGAATAACCCGTTAACTCGTTTAATTAAAATGACATTTACATATTTAGGGCCTTAATCTACAGTAACCCAACTATATTGTTTAAGATTATACGGACTAACATTGTAACATAACGTGTTAGGGTAGCATACTTCAACTTTGCCTTCTATTGCTCACACATCAATATATCAGCCATCTCTCTCATCTCCTTCGTTAATTAATAATTATTTTTACCTTCTAGTCTCTCATAATTTAGGGTACGGTGCCTTTTTTTCGATTTGGAAGTTGCCTTTTCATTTTCTTATATGTTGTGTTTTTTTTTCCGTTTTTCGAAATATCTTTAATGATGTTTTTCTTTTGATTTAATTAACTGATTGATCTCGAAATTTTTTTCGGTTTTTCGGATTGTGATTTTTGTTGTTTGGACAGGTTAATGTGAATAAGAAGAATGTTGAATTAAAGGTTAAACAAGCACAAAGTTGCAATGAATTGAAGTTCTTGAAATTACTTTATATAGGTTGTATGTAAAATTAATTTTAATTTGCACCGAGTACAATTTAGTTTACTTAGTTTGTTATTTTGCTTAATTTAATCGTATATAAGAAAAAATGTATTGTGATAAATTGTTGATTAATTAATTATTAAACAGTAGCAATTTTTTTAATTTTTTGGTTGTTAAACCTATGAATAAGTTAAACAGGTTGAGCGGATTAAACGGTTTAAGTGGGTTTAAACAGGTCGGGTTAGGGTCGATTATTCTGACTTGTTTAACTAGATAGATCGGGTTCAGGTCAAGACATGTCAACTCATTTATTTGCCAACCCGACACGACTCGTTTTCCACCTCTACTCTCTATGTTAAAACACAAGGCTTGTGTCTTCATGGAAGGTAGGTAGTAAAAAAACAAATGCGGAATACGATTGCATTAAAGTAAGAAAAGATTTGACAATACTCTCTATGGAACTCGAGTGTGAAAACCCTAATCCACAAAACCCTTCAACAGAGGAACAAGATCGGTTGCTAAGATCAAACACAAAATACAAAAGAAAGATCACTAATTTCATGTTTGACATTAATTAATGGTCCTAATGTTAGAGATAATAAGACTGGTGAATCCTTTCCACCACACTGTAATGCAGGATTGTCATTCAAAGATATGGCAAGAGGAGGTGTCAGGTCTCACTCACAATGTCATGCCAATTATTTCTTTGACGCTCTCTCTGATGAGGAAGATGAGTCGGATGATGATGCAAAACCAAGCGAAAACTTAGACCATGAGAAATGCCCCCTTGTTTTCGAAGGAAGAAAAGCGCAAAATGCGACCTTGAAAAAACTCCTTAATCAAAAAACTACTTGAAGGTAAAATGTGTTATATGACATTAATGAGAAGCTTAAAAAGGGAATGGAAACTTAATGTAATACCCCACATTTTCACATATTTAAACAAAGTATTTTTGTATTTTATGCGTATAATTTTTGTATTTTATTCGTATAATTTTAATATTTTTATTGAAAACTATGTTCAATAGGAATACTAAATAAAAAGAAATTAATAAAAATAAAATAAATAGCAAGTTTTGGTTGAAAATAGTTATTTGTGTTCTTAAATAATATTTTTATGGTTAAAAATATTTTAAAAAGCTTCTAAAAATAGATTTCAAAGGTTTCTTAATTTATTTAGGAGTATGTATGGGTCTCACCAAAATCCTACTTTGGGGCCTATAAATACCCTATAAAACCTAAAATTTCAACTTTTCATGATCATACTAGTCATTAGGATTCCAAAAGTCTAGAGAGAAAAGGGAGGAAAAAAAAAAAAGAGTTGCAAATTTCCGAAAAAAAAAAATATTCAGTTCGGAAATCCAAAAAAAAAAAAATACTGTTGGGGTTGCCTCGAGATCCGTGCCCAGCCGGACCCACCACCGCCGGCTAGAGGTGTGCACCGGTCTAAGACCGGACCGGGCCGGTTGGAACGGAATCTTCGGTTTTCTTAGACCGGACCTAAATTTTCCGGTCCGGACCTGTTTTTGGACCGGTTGGACCTGAATTTGTAGTTTTGTCAATTTTTTTTTTTAAAAAAAATTATTACTTTAAAAAAAATATTATTTCCCTCTTATATATACACTAAGTATAAAATAAAATTTAATGTTATACAAAGCACAAATAAATTTAATATTTTAGCTAAAAAAAAAACCTTTACATATATTAAACTTTTACAATTATCAACTAAAAATACTAACTTTTTCAAGGAATCTGGTCCAACCGATCGGGTTCGGAAACCTGGAACCACACATTTTAGTGGACCGAGGATCGGACCGGAATTGCCGGACCGATTCGGTCCAGTATAAATTCCGGTCTGGACTGGTCCAAATTCCGGTCCGGACCGGATTATGCACACCCCTACCGCCGGCCACACCTGCCACCGCCTGGCCTCCTCCCCTATTTTGGTATATTTCGAACCTATTTTTTTTATTAAAAAAAAAAAAAGATTCTCCTTCTTTATTTTTGATTCAATCTTGCAAATTCATATTTATAATTATGTGTAATCATGTTTTATAAGTTTAATCATGTTTTGATATAAGTATGAATTGTTTTAAGGCATGAATTAATTTTGTTGTTCATGAAATTATAGATTAGGGTTTGAAAATTTTATGAAGTTATGATTTTATGAATTTTTATGATCTAAACTTTGATATTATGATCATAAACTATTGTTGGGTGAATTTATGATTATGTTATTAAGTTTAGATTGATTTTTAAGGGTTTTAAACTTATTTTATAAAGTTGTCCAAATTTTATAATCATGAATTTGAGTTGAATAAATATTATGTACATGTTTTGGCATATGAAAAATTATCTAAAGCCTAGATTGATTTCATAAATATGTTAGTAGATTATAACTAGAAGTGTTTTGGCATGAAATTATGATGTTTTTATAAGTTTTTCATGACTTTAAAGTTTATAAATAAATCTGAAATTTTAATAAAAACAAGTTAAATTAAGTTTTAAGTGTCCAAATTGTACTAGTATGATCACACATCAATTCTATATTGATCCATATAAATTTTAGTATGTTTTATGAAGTTTAAAAGTGATTTTAAGCATGTTTAACATGTCCAAATTTTATAAATTAATTAATTAGGCTTTTGAAGTGTGTAATTAGCATAAATTGATCATATAAGTTAAGTAATACATTGTATGATTGATCTATGTTGTTTTCGGAAGTATTCAAGGAGTTTTGATAAATTTTGATTGTTGTCCACTTTTCTAAGGTGGCATAAAAATTTTATTAAGGTGATATAAAACACAAATGAGTCCCGAAAACTAAGTAGTATTGCAACGGAAAAGTTAAAGTGAAGTATGGAATTGAATAGAGACCATATAAGGAAGTTTTGGACAAAGTTTCCAAATTTAGAAGTTAGCTATAGTTGTTGTAGAATTTAGACAATAAAGTTTTAATTTAGTTCGGTTTTTCCTTGTGTAGGAGACTTTGAACTAGTCCACTTCTAGAAGTTGTGGCGGAGCACAGTTATTATACAAGGTACGTAAGTACTAAAGACAAACACAGGAGTTAGAATGCATGCTTGAACAATTCTTGATTACATGAAATCTTGTATGCTTGTTTTGAATCATGAATTTATATGCATGGCAAGTTTGTTAGTAGCATGTTTTTAAAGTTTGATGGCATTCCATGTTAAATAGAAAGTTTAATTTTTATAAGCTTGAATTAGAATGTTATAATCAGTTTAATTTGGCCAATAGTTTATTGATCAAGGAGGAAAGTTATTTCAAAGTTGGTTAGTTACTTAATCAACAAGAAAGATAGTTGTGAATTTTTATTCACATAATTAAAAGAAGTTATGAGCAATTATTTCTAGACATGTTGCCACTCACAGTTTAATGTGTGGTCAAGAAGGAAGCAAGTTATTAGCCACTCACAGTTAATGTGTGGTACAGGAAGTTCAGTTTAATTAAAGGACACACAAAAGATTAATTTTGAATGACCTTAAATTGAAGATAATTAAATTGGCTTACTTGATTGGATGCATGTTTTTATGTGATGTTGCATGAGAGTCATAACATTGTTAAACCTGTTAAATCACGTAAAGTGTAAGAGGACTTGCATCAAAACTCTTGGAACGTATATACCTTGATTATGAATAATGGGGGGAGTCGTATGGAACAATGATCTATGACTTCTAATTGGAGTACAAGACGTTGTACTCTTTGCTATTTTCAATGCGTTGGATATCTATCACTTTATGTGACATAGTAATACCTTTTGGGAGTTGCTCCCCAACTAGTGCCCAATAGGGCGATGATTTTTAGGAGGAAACCCGTTCGATGCAGGATCCATAATTTTAAATATAGTAATTAATTTCATTGAGTCCATGTACAGAAAAAAGGTTGTTGTCAAGGTAAGTTGAGTGCATGTTTTATTTCTTATTGTTTCGCATAGTCTTTAGTAATTAAGTACTCAGCTTTGCTGACTGTTTGTTTTGTGTGCATGGCTTTGTCTTGGACTTGGCCCTGCGATGACCCACTTGTGGTGAGTAGTTGTCTAGTAAAAGAAAAGCTGCAGGTACAAGTGGGCATAAGTCATTTCATGATGGGATGGAGTGAGAGCGTTTGCTGTGTTTTGTAGCTTTGCTTTATTTTCATTGCTTATGAAGACTAACATTTATTTTGGATGTCATTTGATTTTTAAAGACTCTTACTATTAGTTTTGGTTTGGTTTTTAAGGGCCATTGATATGGTTCCGAAGTGTAATAAGTTTAAAGTTGATTTTTAATTTGAAGTTGTTTGAAGTTTAGTTTAAACTGTTTTGGTTTTAAGACTTCCGATGTAGTACTTTGATAAATGTCTTAGCCGTTATCACGGTGGCGGTAATACTTTGGTTTTTCCATATGTAGTAGTTTTAATAAATGTAATTCTTATTAATTTACTATGTTTTTCGGAAAAATAAGTAGATTGTTAGGAAAATCCAGGGCGTTACACTTAAAGGTGATTTCACAGTGTCAAATATATGCTATGACTACTTCATTGCGAGGTTTATATCTCGGGATGATTACTTGTATGTCCTAAGTCAATCACCATGGCTTATCAATGATCACTATCCCATAATTCATAAATGGATTTTCAATTTCCCTCCACATAATGAACCTATCAAGATTCTTATTGTGTGGGTTCGCATTCTAAATCCACCAGTGGAGTACTTTGATACAGGTTTCTTAACGAAAGTGGATTCAAAGATTGGCAATGCTCTTCGTGTTGACCAAACAAGTGCAAAATGCATAATGCGGTCAATTTACAAGATTGAGTGTGGATATTGACATGACTAAGCCTAGTATCTAAATTCTGGCTCAAGGGAAAAATCTGGAAGATACAATAAGAGGGCATTAAACTCATCTTCTACATATTTGGTATGATTGGTCAAAAGGATAAAAATTGTACAAAACTCACACATCAAGCTGAGACAGTCCAAGTCATGGAAATTTATGCAGCCAATTCAGGAACAAATTGTCAATCAAGGTCAAGCTCATCCAGAGGTTACCGAAGAGTTTGGGTCATGGATGCTGGTGAAAAAACTAAGTTGTCGTCAACAACAAAAGCTGACGGTCATTCTGATGATGCTGCTACACTAGGACAGGCCACAAAAATTCAAAATTTGAATTTTTTTCCTCTAATAAATCTAATCCCAAATGAGAATCAAGATTTGTGATATTCAACCAGAATAATTTTCTTGGTAATCCTAATAATCAATGAAAATCTCAACAACCGTCAATTTGGGAGAAGATTTTTCTAATACTCCCATATTTTTTATTTGGGATAAACTTGGCAATAAAATATTTTTCTACATTCAATTTGGGAAGGCAGGTTTCCAATTCAACAATTTATCGGGATAAATTGGTAGCTAAGTATGCCCAACACCTAAAAGCCAAAGTCCACTATTTCCCTCAACTAAATGATGCAAGCCCCAACGCATAAAATTAAGGCTCACGAGTAAGCCTAGTAAAGAGAACACAATTCATACTTGACAAGTAAATTTGAAAGCAAAACAAATAAAGCACCCAACTTGAACAAGTGTAACGCATGTCTCCTTCACTCCCAACAGTGACATCACTTTGAGTCCCCCCTCCCCCTAGATAAGAACCTATGTCTAGGGACAAACCCCTGACACAGTACATGTTGTAGAAGTGAGGATGGATTCATGACATTATTGGTTTGCGTTTGGATTTTCTGGAAACCTGATAAAGTTGTTGTCTATTTAATTAGTCAATCGAGTCAATAATATTAACATGGAGAACTACAAGAGTGTTGAAGTCCAAACCCTATGAAGAGACAAGATTTATGGAGGCATTGCCCTTTTGGCAGGTGTTTTTAATGATACAAGGTACAATTGGGAACGTAGTTTGATAAATGAAGACGAATTGCCTGCTTTTAATGAATTGGGAACGTAGTTAAGCTTTGGATCTTCACATACATGGGCTAGCTAGGGGAAATTCTAGTGATACTCACATAAGTGGTAGACTAGATCAAGCATTGTGCAATAATGAATGGGCTATACTCTCAAGTTAAACATCTTTCAGCGATTCAATCTGATCATTGCCCACTTCTGCTTCACCCTTATAAACTCCATTACAAAACCCTTCCGCTTCCAAGCAGCATGGATCACTCAAGAGGGCTTTGATGGTTTTCTTAATGTTTCGTGTATTAAAAATCAACTCGCATCCAAGCACCTACTTTGGAATAAAACTCAATTTCATAATATCTTTCGCAAAAAGAGGCGCTTATTGGCTCGAATTGAGGGTATCCAGAAAGTGGGTCGATCTCGAATAAGCTTGTTGGTTTGATCAAGCTAAAGGCAAAATTGTGCCAGGACCTTGACCGAGTTTTTGAGCAACAAGAGTTATAATGGTACCAAAAAGCTCAAGTAGATTAGATTCGTGATGGTGATAATTAAAGCAAAACCTCATCTTAGTATAATCATTAATCTTTGGAGAAATAAAGTGATTGTCATCAGATATGGAGAAGGGACATGGGTGCATGAAAAGAATACAATGAAGTACATGTTCATGGATTANTTCGACAATTCAACACCAACAATTACAAACTAAGCTAAGCTATAGCTACCCACAACAACACCAATTCAAAACAAACCCCAAAATTTTCGACAACTCAACAACAACAATTACAATCAAACATCAACAAACCTAATCTAACCCCAAAATTTTCGATTAAGTGCATGAAATTAATATAATTCCCCAAGCAGAACAATTCAATTCAAGTACAGACCAAAAACAATTGAAACAAATGATGAGGTCGACTAACCTTGATTGTCAACTGTGTCCTTCGAACTTCAGGTTCCTACGCTGATGGTGTAGTGCAAACAAGAGAGCGTGTAGAAGAAGCCAAAAATGTTGAAGAGAAAAAGAAAACAACTGAAATTTTTGGCTGAAAAAGAAAACAACTGAAGAGAAAAAGGGGAAATTTGTGTAGTAAATATTGAATACAATAACCCACTGAAATTGTCAACTACTGAAGAATACCTAAACCCAACAAAAAAAGTCAAAAACACAAATTACACTTTTAAGCTTACCAGTTATACAGGTCACAAGTAAAAAGGTCCAAAAAAAGAAAATCATGGGCAAAGTTTGGTCCAATTTTGGATTTTCAAAAGTTGGGTCTTTTAATAGGATACGGCCAAAAGTTGGGATTATTTTTGTGAATTTTTCCTTATTTTAATCATCTTAGAGAAGAGGGTACTGTGCTAGAACTTTATATTCCCATGGATATCTTTCCTGAATTCACAAGTGAGGCGTGTTCTAAACTCACGAGACCTTTCGCTTGTGCTGATGTTAGTTGATGCGACTATTCTGGAGATGTGTAAGCACCTAATTTAGTCCCCCTGTCCCACGGCAGGACTCTATGATGATTAAAAAATCATTTCTCTAGAAGATTGGATAATCGAGTATACTCGGGCTTAAAAATAAATCTCATTCTTATTTCATGGACCTTTTTATCCAAATGCCTCTTTTACTATTTTAAATAAATGAATAAAATAAAATAATAATAATAATAATAATAATAAATAAAATAAAATAAAAAAAAAAAGAAAAAAAAAATGTTTCAAAAACGTAGCGCGGTTAATTTAGTCATGCTGACAGCTCAGTGTGACTAAGCTAACAGCGCTACCCTAGTAGCATGGTAGGGTTCCCTGTNGGCCATGATTTTCTTTTTTTGGACCTTACTAAATAGTGACCTGTAACAGTAGGTGAAAGTAATGAATATGCCGGTTTCAGTTTGTAACGGCTACTCTTTGACTTTTCAGTTTCAACTTTAAACGTGCATCCCTTTATATAATCATCTTCTTCCTTTGTTTGTTTTTTGTTTTTTCTTCTCACTGTCATTTTTTTTCAACTGTCATCTNTATTTTATTTGCTATTTATTTTATTAAAAAGTGGCTACAAATTTTAATAATATCGAAACAATAATTCGAAACTCCGCCCAAATTAATACTCGACGAAGACAATCTTCAAAGGAGAAGTGGTACGTTTCCTAAGAGCCCTAAAATCATGTTTATGGACTTTTAAGTTGNCTGGCCCTACATTTGGCAAACGGTTTTATGGGTGTGATCACAACAACGTAAGTAATTTTCGTTTTGATTTGCTAATTACATTTGTTTGGTTATCAGTTGTTGAATTTGTGTTTGCTAATTACAGTTGTTTATGGGCTGCGTTTTTAATTCCCAAATTTTTGGGGTTTGNAATAACGGTTTGAGTTAAATTAATTAGTTTTTTTTGTGATTCACAAACAATTTAATGCTTTTTTTTTGTGAATTTTGTAATTGATATTTTTGTGTGATTCTAAATGTAATTTCTGTATGGTTAACAGGAAACTAGTAATGGCCGCCTATGGGCTGACCCGACGCACTCCGTCATGTTAGTACCTTCGCCCCCGAGTGCAATCTTTGGTTCGCTCGACCACAACTTGGAGTCATCCCCATGGGATCGGAGTAGATTTCGGTGCAATTTAGACAAACGTCCCTTATTCGAGTCCCATTCGTATCGAATCTAAATACACGGATTATGAGTTTAGTCCCTAAAACTCATTGGCGACTTCTTACTAGCATCGTCCGTATTCGTATATTTTTATCTCACTCGAAAAAAAAAAAGCAATAAAAAAACACAAAAATAGCGTAGCGCGACAGACTTTGTCACGCTAACATCGCATCGTCACAAAGTCTGCCGCGCTGCACCTGAAGCGTGACAAGCTTTGTAGCGCTGCACAGTCAGCGTGACAAACTCTGTCACGCTACCACGCTAGCGCGACTGAAATTCCTGCGCTCCTGTTTTTTTGCAAGATACTTCTAAAAAAGTCCATTTCACCTTTCCTTAAGCCAATTTTTTAGGTCTAACTCGACCTATGGACGGCTTGGGAAAGGTGAACAAAAAATTTGGGACCCTAAAATCCGGGGCCCCTACAAGATGGCATCGTTAAAAGGTCCGAGACCTAACGGGTTTTAAGCATTATTTTAGCTGGAAAAATTTGGGAGCTTGTAAATCAAATGTCTACACAATGGTACTCATAGCTCTTGAGGGGAAAGGTATCCCGAAAAATCTTAATGATACTTTTTAGTGACCATTTCTAAGGTGCACTAAAACAAAAAGGCCAATTTCCGATGGAATTAGTCCGTCGTAAATTGTCCGTTGGAAAAAAGTCATCGGATAGAAATTTTGCGACAGAATTTCTGTCGAAAATAATTTCCGACGAAATTTGGACTGATTTTTAAAGAAAAGGTAAAAGCAATATGGGACAGAAATTCCATCGCATTTTTCCGATGGACTAAATCCGTCGAAAATTTCCATCGCAAATTGACACCAAAATGTATATAAAAAAAAAAAGCGGCGATGAGGCGGCATTAGCCACCCCACCACCACAGACCACCACTACTACACCCAAATCTCACACCCCAAACCCAGACCACTACCACTGCTACACCAAGGTCTGACACCCCAAACCCAGACCACCACCATTGTTACACCCGAACCACACACCCCAAACCCAGACCACCCCCACACACAGCCACCCAAACACCCCACAACCAGCCAAACACAAAAAACTAAACAAAAATCAACCCTAGATTGAAACAAATTCACACCAAAAACCAACAGAAATCAGCTATCCACCATAAATTCACACCAAAATCAACAAAAATCAGACAAATTCACACCAAAAATTCTCCATAAAAACCAGACATAAATCCAACAAAAATTGGATAAAATCAAACAAAAAGAATTAAATAGGGATAAAATCATATAACAGAATAATGCATATAATTCTTGATGACATTTGGGGTGTTGTGTTCCCTCGTAACACTAGTAGCAAAGTTGTATTTTTAGTTTTTTTTTTCTTTTCTCTTTTCTGTTTGTTCTTCTTAGCAATGAAAAAAAGTAAGAAAAAATTTTCTCCAAAAGAGAAAACAAATCTAGACCATTGACTATTTTTCAAAGAGCCATGTGTTTCAATCTTATACTTTCGCTGCTCCATATTTGTAACACCCTGGAATTTCCTAACGATTTTCAGAAAACATTTATTAAAATACTACTAGTTGAGGAAATACCAAAGTATTACCACCACTGTGATAACGGCTAAAGATATTACCAAAGTACTACAATAAAAGAGTTTTACTTAAAACAGTTTAAAGCCAACTTTTAAACCGTTAAATCAGATCAAGTCTAAAAATACTTTATTACAACTCGGAACCGAACCAATGGCCCATCAAAACCAATTTAGTTTGCAAACTTAAAAATCAATGTTAGTCTTATCAAAATAACAATAACAATAACTGAAAATAAAACAAACATAACCTAAACAACAGAACGAATAAAGGCAACCAAGAACTCTCTCAACTCAATCCCAACATGATTAACTATGCCCATCTGTACCTGTTGCCTTCTCTTTATTCTAGACTTCAACTCGCCATCGAAATGGATTGTCATAGGACCAAGACAAAGACAAGGCCATGCACACGAAACACGTAATCAGCAAAGTTGATTACATAACTACAAAAGACTATGCAATACACTAGCATAAATAGTCCTAGGCAAGAGCATAATTAAAAACACATAATTTTACCTTTACCATAACTTGCACCTGTAGCAATGACTCATAATACTCTAAATTTTAATATAATTATTAATTTTGGATTTCGCATCGAACGAGTTTCCTCCTATAACAATCGCCCAATGGGCACCGACTTGGGAGCAACTCCAAGAAGGTATTGCCTATGTCACATAAAGTGACAGAATTCTGACGCATTAGTAAAAATAAGAAGTACAACTTCTTGTACTCCGATTAGAAGTCAAAAATTACTATTTCATACAACTCCCCCTATTGTTCACTGAAAGGCTGCCGTGATCTTATCCTATCAAAGATAATTTCCTAACTTGTCCTTCTAACTATATAGTAGGGCAAGTCAAGGTCGAATCTACAGAGTCTAATTCGTTTAAATTAGTTCAATTAATTCTAATTAATGCTAAGCAAACAACTAAAAATATGATGATTGAATTGAACTAGTAACTAAATTAATTAACCAAAACAACTGAAATTAATAAGAATCAATCAAAAATTAAAAGCTATTCTAGGTCTAGGAATCCCCACTAACATGAATTAGTTCAACAACCAATTCCCCTTTCCCTTGTTAATTAATAAACAATCCATAGGATAGATGCGCCCTAATAATACCAATAATTTCTTTCAATCAATCAATGGCTTCTCTAACCTTGCAATCCTACCTATTTTCATGGATTCATACAATTTAAAAACCTTATGCATAGCATCCTAAAATCCTAACAAATTCTATCAATACTTTCATAACGATGTCCTTTGTCTTAAATTAGGGTTCTTATGTCGATTAAGAATCAACTTTCATTGCAAACTTAATCACATTCAATAAATACTACTTCTAGTCAATTATTGATAAACAAATTCAACCCTAAAATAAATGAATTATAATTAATTAAAGTTGGGAATTAAGAATTCAATTGCAAATTAATTCATACTAAGGTTCATCCTAACCTTAGAATTTGAGATGTTACTCACACATATTAACTAAGCAAATCAAAGAAGTAATAAAAGAAAACATAAGTAAAATCAATAATAAGAAAGAAAAGAAGAGATTTCACTTGAATTAATGGATGAACAATTGTACATGAAAGTTGAGTGATGAATGAAGAAGAAGCCCCAAAATAGTGTGCAAAATTCTCCCTCAAAATATACGTGTTTCTCCCTTTTTCT
Organism: Suaeda aralocaspica; assembly: GCA_016808085.1. Classification (NCBI taxonomy): domain Eukaryota; kingdom Viridiplantae; phylum Streptophyta; class Magnoliopsida; order Caryophyllales; family Amaranthaceae; genus Suaeda; species Suaeda aralocaspica. Next base: position 631,633 of record PYUH01000061.1, on the reverse strand, counting down.
CCACAAATTCTAAAATATCTATCCTCAATATCCTTTCCTAATTAAAATAGAGTAGGAGAAATAATAAAAAATAAAAATAAGGAAATAAATTAGGAGATTACAAAATAATTCCAAATATATTGCTCCCCCAATTCAGAAAGAGATTTTACATATCATTGCTATAAAGTTCGCTACAACATTAGACAAGACATTGGAGATTCCAAATTTTGCATTATTATTGATGAGGCTTAAGATGCATCTAAATGGGAGCAAATGGGTCTTGTTTTAAGGTTTTGTTGATAAGTTTGGATCTATTAGGGAACGATTTTTTGACCTCATACATGATTTTGATACTTTAGCCGCTACACTCAAGGAAGAGTTATGCTCTGTCATTACTAGACATAAACTAACGGCTTAAAATATTTTTGGTCTATGATGGTGCAATCAATTTGAGGCGAATAGAATGGTTTGCAAGCACTATTCCTTTCTGATTGTCGGTGTGCATATTATGTCCATTGTTTTGCTCATCGTTTACAACTTGTTTTAGTTGCTGCATCTAGAAATGTGAGACCATTCCATTATTTTTTTTTCGATTTGACCTTCATCATCATTATTATTGTCGTGTCTTCCAAACGAATTAGGGCCTGTTTACTTTAGCTGAAAACAATTGAACTGAACTGATTGGAGCTGAATTGAAAGTTTTTTATGAAGGATTAATGAGTAGCAAGATAAAAGAAAAGATGAGCTGAACTGAACTGAACGAAGCTTGAACTGAACCTGATTTTAAGTTGAAGTAAACAGGCCCTTAGTGGTTTAAAAACAATCAAAACAAATGATCAAATTGTTGTTATCAACAAGGGAGATAGAGAGTGGTAAAGGAAAGAATAACGCGAGTACCTTGAAAAGAGCTGGAGATACGCATTGGGGTTCATATCTTTACTCTCTTCATTGTGTTATGAATGAATATGTTTGATGCAATAATATTGTTGCCTGAAAATATGATGGGAGATAAAGCATGTAATTCTTCCCTTCGTGGGAATGTTGATGTTGCACTAAATTTGATGACTTATTTTAGCGACTGATTCAAATTTGGTCGCCGCAGTCACTAAACTCATTTTAACGACCGATTTCTTGATTTTGCAAGCAATTTGGCCGATCACGAAATGACGTTTTCTTTGTAGTGCATGTGCTATGCAAAATCACATAACACAATGTTGTCTTAGAATTTACCCGTAGTATCCAAAGACCACAGCGATTAGACCAAGTGCATAGTATTCAATTTAGGTTCACATACAAATACAAAGTTCATTCACATTTATATGGGTTTATTACTGATAAGGTCAAATTTGGGAACACGAATATCCAAATTTGAGTTAAACTAAGGTTCTATTTCCTTCAACTTATTTTCATTACTTATTGAATAAGTTAAATTCAGATAAGTATCAATAAGTATTAATTAATTTAAATAAGTATGAATAAGTTCAGGAAAGTATCAATAATTATCAATAAGCATCAATCAGTACCAATAAATATCAATTAAAGCCAATAAATATCAATAAATACTAAAATGTACTAATAACAATAAGTACCAATAAATTCAAATACGTATCAATAAGTTCTAATAAGTAAAAATAGCTTCAAGAGTACGCACTCTAAGGCTCTATTCTCTTCACGGGATTACAATCCCGATTCATTCCATTCCAATCCATTCCATTCCCGGGTCATCCATTCCAATCCATTCTAATCTCGGCAATCCATTCTAATCCATTCTAATCCCGACAATATATTCTTGAAAATTTAAATCTTAATTAAAATTAAATTCTTAATTAAACTCTTGAAAATTTAAATCTTGACGACAGAATAATGTGAATAACAAATTTGCTTTTTTTTTTACTACATTTTTGTTACATAATAATTTACTGTAGATACAATATCCTTACAAGTAGAGAAAGAAGTGCTTCAATTATCCTCGTATATTTCTTCCTCCTCTATATCATCATCATCTTGGAACCTCATATTTCCAGCACACACATCTTGCAATATTTCATCTGCAATATTTGCACGAATGTCTCGCATTAACATTATTCGTGTCGGATTAGTGAAATCTAAATCAACTACACGTTCAATATTTTGGGGACCATGAGAAATTGAAATCCCTAACTTGTCTAATCGAATAAAATTATGTAAAGTGCATGTTGCCACAATTATAGTCAATTGATACGTTTCTTCCATTTGTGGCATCATTCTTAAAATTTTCCACTTTTTTTTCAATACTCCAAAAATTCATTAGAGTGTGAAATCTCACACCTCTTTCAAGATATGGACTCAATTGATTGGAGCTAAACTGACCTGAATTGATTAGAGCCGAATCGAATCACATGAATTATATGTGCAACTTTTAACAGTTCAATTCAATTCAGATTATTTCAAGTTCAAGTCAAAGCAGTTTGCTATTAGCTCAAAAACCATTCAGTTAAGGTATGGATCAGTTTGGTCACATCAGTTCTATCTTAAACAGGTGAAGTAAAAAGAAATTTAGAAATATGTCATAATCTCTTTCGATTATGGATAGATTTAATTTTGTCTGTTTGAATAAAAGTTGAAAATTATGTAATAAATGTCTTTGTGTTGAATTTGTAATTTTTAAGATATATTTTAAATTAAATACTATATCTTAGTACTTCATATTAATCATTCCAATTAATTTTAATTTTAGTGCAATTAGCATATACAAATAATTGTTTAATATATATTTTTAACCTTACATGTTTAAGTTTATATTAATTCCAATATACAACATAATGTCGTGATAATCAATTTTTTAAAAAATTATTAAATTATAAAATAAATATTTATTTTTATATAAAATTAGGTTATAGATCATTTCAATTCAAGATTAGGTCAATTCAAATGATTAGGTCAAATTAGGTTTTTTCAAGTTTTGTACAAATCATTTCGGACAATAACAGTTTCAATCACTTTCCAACCCAATCATTTTTTAAGTAACAAATTACTTTCAATTCAGATTATATCCCAATCATTTTTTAAGTAACAAATTACTTTCAATTCAGATTATTAGTCATGCTGTAAACATACATAGTTGATAGACACCAAAGTGTAGCATAAGAGACCGTCAAAAGGCATAAATGTTTCTAAATTGTGTCAAACTTAAGCCAAATCAACCAAAGATCTCAAGGACGGTTACATGACGTTCTATGAAACTAAGGTCTAAAGACTAGACATAATTGAACCATTAATTTTATAACAAATGAAACCATTTTAATTTGGATTTATAAAAAAAATAAAATAAAAAAAAATGTAGGTACTAACCAGGCCCCCAAATCAAAACAATATCAGTGGGGGCAGACATGTCGACCTAATTAATCAGTTTCCGTATACATTACCATGCTTCCTTCATTATTTTTATCATCCAGAGCATCGGCTTATTGTACACGGCATCAATTTCAATCACAGAACATTCTATTACTAACCCCCCACAATTATCTCCGCCACAAATTAGTTACATCAATATATAACTCATACTATATAATAAATTTTGTTTAATTCGTCTTGTATATTTTACAAAATAACTAAGAGAGTATAACAACTAATTTGCGACAAAATAGTATTTTTTTTAATTAACATTGACAACTAATCCATAGAAATTTGAAATTTTATTTATATGAGATGTGACCCATAGAAATTTTATTTATATAAGATGTGAGCAGGGTAAAAGTAACAGACTACTCATGTAAGGAGCATCCGTGTCGCAACCTGTTCATCTTTAATATGTGCCCAATTAACGAGATGTCCAGTTACTTTTTTTTATTTTAATTCTGGACATTAGATACCATGGGCAAATTTTATTCAATTCAATTTTTTTATAAGATTAAATAAATAAATTGACATTAATTAAAAAATCAGTAAATTAGTACCAGCAATCTCAGCCGAAAGATGGTGATAATTTACTAAAATCTTCACTGATTTAATCAGGAAATTTGTAAAAACTTTCATCATTGATTGCAGAATTTATTTATTTAATTTAAAAAAAAAAAACGAAAACATGAGGTTTAATAGATGTTTGAGAGATCAGATGGTAGTGCATGTAAGAAATTCATCACATAATAAAAGTTTACAGATAAATTTGGGTTACAAATCCTCATTTCTCCCTTTATGATCAAAAAAGAAATGAAAAACTAATTTAATTTGCAAATTAAATAAAATAAGTGAATGATTGAAAATATGAATCTTACCTTTATCACATTAAACAATAAATAAATTAATCAAAATCAGATTAATCAAAAAAAAACGATGAAAAATGGATTTGAAGTTGAAGCGAAATGAAAGGAGAATTGATTGATTGAACTTTATACTGCTAGATTTGAGCTTCATTTTCGAAGCTAGGGTTTTACTGAAATGAACCCTACTTTATATCTTTATAAGATCGACCATTGGTTTTAATATGAGGCCTAATCTGACCGTTGATTCTTAATGGTTGAGTTTGGGTTGGGCTTTTAATTTGGGCCTGGTTTTGTTAAGGTGTAGGTTTTTGTTTTTTTCTTTTTTAACTAATTAAATTGATAAGCAATTTCGTAATTTATTTGGGAATTAGGAATTTAGAATTCTAGAAGTTGATTGGCGATGTACAGTGTGTTTGATAACTTAATACTTCGTAATAACAATGAGGAAATGTAAAGCTTTCTTTGGTTCAATTTTAGTAGAGAAAAGGAAAAAGAAAAAAAAAAGTTTACTTTTCAGCTAGGTTGCACGGGTTCAAAAACGGGGTCAAAAACGGGGATGGGGACGAAAAATTTGTTAAAATCAAAATTTCTAAAAATTGGGACGGCAAAGAATCGGCAATTAAAAAATCACAAAATAATTTAAAATACAATAGTCTTTAATATTTTATGTAACAATAACATAATATTTAATTCATAAAACTTTAAAGTACAACATTATCATTAATCGATTTGTGGTCGTCGTAGTCTCCCTCAAACTCGACATCGTTCGTTCAAACTTCACCATGAATTCAGTCCAAGTCGTTGTCGCCTGACCCTTTTTATTTGATGATTTGATGAATGTCGAGTGAAGAGAAAAACAAATAATGAATGTTGAGGGAAGAAGTCAGACTAAAAGAGATAAATGTTGAGTAAACAATTAGAGAGAATTGAAAGAGACTAGAGCAGTAAAAAATTCAGTGAAGTAAAACGAATGAAAGAGATGGAGAATTAAAGAGGACTAGAAGAGAGACTGAGTAACAAGGTCAGTGAAATAGTTTGTCAAACAATAAACCCTAAACTTTGGTTTTGAGTGATATTTTAATAATGTTGGGTCTTGGGCACCTATTTGCATTTTGACTTTTAAGGCTGGGGACTTTTATTTTGTATCTAAGCCGACCTCGAAACGTCCCCAAAGTAGCACACCCGTCCCCGCCCAATTATTGCCGACCCCGAAACGTCCCCAAAGTAGCACACCCGTCCCCACTCAATTGGTGCCGACCCCGAGACGTTTTTCAGGCGTCCCCAAAGGTACCCGTGCTTCATAGCTTTTCAGTGTTTGGTTTTAAAGGTAGAGATTGGATGAAATTGGATGGAATCCCATGTTTGGTTGGTATTAGTGAAGGAAAAAAAAACAAATTTGAATGATTTTTTTATTGTAAAGCTTTTAATTTTGTCTTTCCTCCCAAATTCCCCCTATTGTGGGACGAAAGGAAAACGTGAAAAAAATTACGTAGTAATAACCTTTCTTTTGTTTTCCTTTCATTTCTAATCAAATCTCATCTACTCCGTATTTTTTTAAACCAAACATTGGAAAAGCCTAGTTTTTCCTTTCCCTTCCCTTCCTTTCCTCTCGAATCTGTCATACCTAACAAAACAATCAACCTTTGCAGGTGTTTGCAAGGATAGCTCAGGAAAATCGGTGTTAGACTTCAAACAAGACAGCCTGATAAAATCAAGCTTAAGTGCCGAACTCTTGGCTTTGAGAAAAGGGTTGGAGATACCTCATAACTTCAACTGGCCCCATTTAATTGTCTCTTCATATAGCAAGGAAGTAGTTGCTATTTAATTGTCTCCTCAGATAGCAAGGAAGTAGTTGCTATGATCAATAGTAAACAGGACGTATCCCTTGATAGATGTTTATACGATTATTATGAATTGCAGGGAAATGATCCTACAACACTTAGACTGGCAGCTTCGGTTCGAAAACACGAAGTGGAATCGGCTTGGCGATTCCTTAGTAAAGGCTCCCCATTAGCCTCACCAGTATCAGACATGTCACATTCTCCATCAACCTCCGAGGCTTCTACTAATGCTGAAGCTTACTCTATCTTTTGTTTAGAAAAACATGACGTAATACGCTACTTGCAGCAATTAAACTCTATGTATATTGAATAGGGGTGAGCACGGACCGGATATCCGATCCAAAATTTTTGGAAAATCAATATTTGTATCTGTATCTAAAAATTTTGGATATCTGTATTTGATAGTCGATAACTTTCGGATCGGATACTCCAGTTATCAATTTTCAATATTTCTTTCACAAAGAAAAAAAAAACAAACATAGATGATTACAGCATAAGAATACAATAAAACGATATAAGTACCAATTGAAAAAAAATGCATATGTTAAATCTTGTCCATTGGCAATCGGACAATATAAAGTAATTCTTGTACAAGTACTGATGCAGGTTGTCGCACACCTTTCAAAAATAAACCAAACAACACTAACTAATATAGCTAGGGAAGTAGGGATCGAATCCACAGGGAAGCTATTAAATTCTATAAGTTCTAAAAAGTAAAAACTATGTAATGGGCCTTGGTTGAATTTCTTAGCTAATTGACTAACAATTAAAAGAAACAATGAAAAATACGAATTTAAACTGTGCCTATGAAAGTAGGGAAATTCACCTACTTGGTTGACTTTGTTGTATTGGATATTGAGGAGGACATTCATGTCCCAATTATTCTTGGTCGGCCATTCCTTCATCGCCTATCGGCTCAACTCTCTGCCCTAAAGGAAGTTGTTGATCTCCCTCCCTTGTTTCGCGGCTTTGGGATATCCATGAGTCAGCTTTTCTAGCTAAATTCCAGAGAAGTTTATTATAAAAAGCCTAGGGCAATCGGTTCACCATGAACAATCAATAAATTCATAAAATAAAAATCAATTAATTCACTAACGTTCATTAAATTAGGGCACACTAATTCTCCCGAATTTAGACTCCCTCAAAACTCCTTTACCGGCTCTCGCTCGCATAAACTCGTTTTGCCTATTATTCAGTAGTCTTATTGTGGTAATCTTACCTTTCGGTCTCGATTTCGACAATTACCTAACTCACAACTAAATTTGGCCATAATTTAATTACAATCAATAGAAATCAATAATAGGAAATTTATTACTAATCAGGAACTAATCGATTAATATTAAACTAGTCCATTAATAAGTTCATGGATCCCTTAAACGCCAGAAAATAAATCACTCACTCATAATTATCAAAAAGTAAAATAATAAATAAAGTTAAATTCATGATCATAAATAAAAAAAAATAACAAATTATTAATCAAGAATTAATTAAGAAACTAAAACTAATCAACATAAACAAAACATAATCAAAACTAAAAAACAAAACTAAAATAATAAAACTAGAAAGAAAAGAGAAAGGAAAGAAATTACCAAATAAAAACTTGAATTGAATTGAATTGATTGAAAGTGTTTAACAAACTAATCTAGTCTAATTCTAGAGAGAAAGTGATTAAGGAGCTAATTAGGATTCTATAATCTAAAAAGTGTTAAAAAACTAGTTAGCCTCGTCCACAAATCATAACCCCTATTTATACTACATTGGGCTTAATTTAACAAGGCCCACACGTGAAATTACAAATCTAAGCATCGGATATCAAACCGAGCTTCATGCGCCCGCATCCCACAAAATCCCTGCGCACGCATTATAAAACAGTAGTTTCTGAAATTTCAGGGTCATTTGAAATTGCTATAATGTTTTCTATAGGACGTTCCACGAGGCGTTTGACCTACCGTTGGAAAGATCTTTGAGTTTACTTTCCAATGCAACAAGAATCAGATCAATCCGATGTGTAGATATTGAGATATGATCAAAATAGTAGACAATGGTCAAAATCTTCACTTCTAAACTTCTTAATTCTTCACTTTTACTTCCAATATTTCTCCAACTTGTCATGTAAGACGTTAAATTTGTTCCAATGAGTTGTAAAATGTCTCTAATCATTCTCCAAATGTTAATAAGTGATCTTCATCTCTCGAGTGCCGAAATTATGTAGTAAAATCAACCGAAAATTGGTCGTTTCCTACAAAACTTTACAAAACAACACAAAAAACTAAAAGAACACCATTAGCATCAAATTTGGCTCAAATGAGCCTAGTTAGTCCATAAATCATTAGGGAATTGGATAGAATAATAATATAAATATTAGACACATCAAGTACTCCGTAAGATTCTTGAGTTTACTAGGAGTATATTTAAAAGTCGAAAGTTTTTAGGAATGATCTCTATTTTTGGTGGATTCAATACATAAAAGAGATATCTGGTATCAACAAATTTTGGACATCCGGTTCGAATTTGAAATTTTGGATGTTCGGATATCCAAAAAGTCCACAAATGATATTTGAATAAGTATTTGGTATCCGCTTTTTCGGATGGGATGTCCTAAAAAACAGATCAAATACAGATCGGATTTTCAAATTTTCAAATCTTCAGATATTTTTGCTCAGCCCTAATATTGATCCTAGGTAATTGATTGAGTGTTTAGTACCTAGTAGGTACTCTGTTCTTTTGGTTTGTATGAATCAGTGTTAACCTTCTAATCTAATGCCCTTTAACCCTCCCCCCCCCCCCCCCAAAAAAAAAAAACTAAAATAAGCATGGAAATGTATAAAATTCTTAGTTCTGTGTTTTTTGTTTAGTAAGAGTATCAATGATGGAAAAATAACGTTGTGAGGTGGAAATCTTTAGAATTATAATTGTATCATTTTATTTTTCACAAATTTCCTTCAAAATTGATGTAAAAGTTGTGGAAATATAAATTAAACCTTTTAATTTCAATAATTTTCTTCATTGAATCATCCAAACAATGGAAAACTAGGTAAAACTACTTGGTTTCAATAGTTTTACTCATTAAACCATCAAACAAGTGAAAACTATTAATTTCCATAGTTTTCCTATTTTGCACATTTTTGTGACGGTTTTACTTTTGTAAGATCATTAGATGGTTAGAAAAAATGTTTATTAAATCAACGAACCAAATATTAATTAAATCAAATTCACCCCTTAATAAATAAATTCGAAACCCTAACCCCATGAAAGACAAATTTAGGGCACCGGAAGCCATGAAATCTTGGTGGCGCAAAGGTCGCAAGGGGTTGGTAGACCTCGGCACCGAAAGCCATGAATTTTGTGAGTTGCAAGGGGCTGGGTATCAAGGGGTGATATTAAAGCAAGTAGGAGGAATGAACGAGGGAGAAAGAACTGAAGAAGAAGAAAATGGGAATTGCATTGCACGTGAGGACATGCGATCCGTTTAGTGGTGTATGACGTGGAATAATAGCAGAAGGTTACTATTCTTTCAATAGTATTCCCCCTCCACACTTTTATATATGGTATTGATGTAATTGTTATATCATACTCACTAAAGTACTATTTACAAAATACTACCGTTATTAGACGACGTGATTTGCTACACTATCTATATATATCTTTCTTTTTTCTTTTCATCCGGTTTCATAATTTCTTCAAAAAATCCTTTCTCCGTCTTTCTGATTTGCTTTCTCTTTAATCTTACCTAAAATCTTACACCAACAATGGTTTATCAACACATAATTCGTTTGAAAATTTGTGTCGCCTAAGATTTGGGTACATAGCTCTAATCTAAAGTTTAGCTTAACCTAAGAGTCTAATTCGAAACCTAACTTGACCCCACAACAACAGTATTTGACAATCATGAAATGAAACTTTGTAATCGGAAACCGAATCGAGCTACGAATTGAAAAATATATCATTCGAATATAATCCAAACGGTTTGATTGTCTGCCATATTTGTAATTTAAGTGAACAAAATAATACAGAGTACATAATAATGCATTGATTGGGAAACTGTGGAGCGGAATTCATTTTCAACGCATTCACTAGCAACCACCATCTTTCTCCATAAGCACGAACTTGGCACGAGCACGCGGGCAACCCATTGTTTTGGCCCGGAAGCACAACATTATTTTAAAAAATATCATTTTTTCTTCTAGAAAAATAAAAATATAATAATATTAATAAACCATTTTTTCATAAAAAAAGAATATAATAATAAAATTATAATACACAATACTTCATAAAATTAATCAAATTTTTTTTGCTACGTATGACTGTATAACTTTTTTTAGTTGCTACCTTTACCTTTTGACATCTCTAAGACGCAATTTATAAAATTATTATCTCGATTTTGATATAATAAAAAACTATATTTTTGGAAAATATAGAATGAGACGTATAAAATAAGATCGTAAGTATTATGTTTTTCGTTACGCATTAAACACTAAAATGAGTCAAAATTACAATGTAAATAATGTTAAACCCCCTAATGTAATAACAAAAAAATTAAAATTAAAATTAAGGGAATTTTTAAAAAAAGGTAGCACGACCTGTTAGGCACGTGGGCCATTAGGGAGCACAGCACGGCACACCACTCCCTTACTCAACAGCTCCACCCACCTTCCACTCTAGCCTTGTCTGGCACGACCTATCGTAACTTGGCACAGCACGATTTTCACTTTTACCGATAACTCGTACAATTCCACCACACCACCACCACCGCCGTCGCCACCACTGGTCCACCACCACTAAGACCTTCATTCACCAATCACCTGTATCATAATCCAACAACGAGCCAACCACCTTCCAATCACCTCTGCCTTCCACTTTTCACCTTCACTTTCATATTCATTTCCCTGAACTTTTTTTTTTTTTTTTTTACCATTTCAAACTGCAAAAATGAATTCAAATTTCCAACCTCAAACTTACCCAAATTATGCTCAACAACAACAACAACACAATGAAGGAAGTAATTCGACGCTTTTAATTCGACATCTTCCAGAAGCTATTCCTTTTGACACTCTTTCTCGTCTTTTCTCTCACTTTGGTTCTCTTTCTGTTCGCCCTTCTACTTCTTCTAGGTTTTTACTTCTTTTTTTTTAATTATTTTTTTATTATTGTTGTTTAATTTGTTTGTAATTGCAGTTTGAAATTTTGAAACTTTATAACAAATTGTTGGGTTTTATTTGGTGTTTTGGTTATGATTTTGGTTTTTAATTTCTGGGTAACTATTAATTTGTAATTCTAGTTTTATTTATAAACATTAAAATGAAGAAAAGTTCATAATTTTATTTTATTTATTTATTTATTATTTTTTTTTGGGGTGTGATTGATTGATTGTAATTTGATTGATTTTAGCAGTTGATTTTCTGAAATTACAATAATTTGTGGGTTTTGAATGGTAATATTATGATTATGTGTTTGAAATTCAATTTTTGAATGGTAATATTATGATTATGATTACTAGTAAGAGAAGTTAATTACTTCACTATCATGTTCTTGGTATAAATGTATGAATTAGTCGCTCCCTCTACTTCCATTTACTTGCTACGTTCGCCTTTTCACATCTCTTGAAACACAATTTTTAACGTTTGTATGTCAAGCTAAAAGCTTGTAAAAATTACAAAAATTATGTGGTTGGATAGTACACATTGTGACGAATCAAACAAGATCCCATGTGACTATATTTTATAGTATGCATATAAAGTTAAAGAGAGTCAACATACTCACTTATTAGTAACCGAAGTCAATATGTAGCAAGTAAGTAGAAGCGGAGGGAATAAATAAAATTGTTGAGTTGGAAAAACTGTTTGGTGCATTAAATTGTTTTTTGTTTCTTATAATGGAAGAATTTATGATACGCTGAAAAGAAAATCCAAATTTATGGTATTAAAATGGTTTGAGGCAAGTGATTTTGCTTAATTTATGTAGTTTCGTTCAATAAGTTAGGAATTTGTACATCATAGCGAAGTTTTGTACATTGTGGCAGGTTAAAAAACTGTGCTTTTGTCGACTTTAAGGATGAAGTTGCTGCTTCACAGGCACACCGGCAGCTGCATGGGTACACTTTAAAGACTTTTCATGTTCTAAAATTTAAATTCATTGATTTTTAACCAGTGTATATGAATTCTCACCTTTGGAAAGCTTTAATATGGTGGTGGGTCAGGTTGCGGTTTCTTGGTAAAGTTTTGTCCGTGGAGAAATCGAGTAAGCCTTTAGAGGACAAGAAGTATGTTGGAGGTGAATCTGAAAAGAACACACTGAAATCCACATATATGGATAACTCACAGAATAGAGATGTGCAAGACGGGTTCAAGTCATTCCACATGCTTGGTACAGAACCTATTGCAGAAAAGCTTGGAGTCAATTATCCATTTCCTCCGCATCTAGAGTACGCCATCTGCTTCTTGCTAGAGTTGCTGACTGTTTATATTCTCTAATTTTTGTGTGACAAAATGAAGTTGTGAGTATTAAATTCATCATGGTGCTAGTGTTATAATTTATTGGTTGCACTTGACCTGTAGAGCGTTGTGCTAGCTTGAAATTAAGTTTGATAAGGTTTTTATATTTCTTCAAAACTTGGAAGAGACTATATGGTTCTGGCTAGAATTTGAGGGGCAGATATTCCTTGCTTAGTTGCTTAAATTCTTTTGTTCCTTTTAGGATCATATGCAGTATGATTATAGCTATACAATTATGCAATGCATTTAGAATTTTAGATTGATATCCTGATCATATGCACTGTTTTTGTAATAGGTATGCTTATCCTCCACCAGATGGAAATATACTTACGAATATTCTTAACGCTCTTATTGCAGTACCTCGCTTTTATACCCAGGTAGCGTGGTACAACTTTTGCTCTGTTTTTTATTTCCTTAAACTCCGAAGTGATAGTTGGTTGTTGTTCATTTTGAACCTTTACCCCCCCCCCTCCTCTTCCTTCTGTGTCCGTTTCATATATTTCGTATTACTTATCAACATTCTCACCCCTTTCCTTCAAGGTGTTGCACTTGATGAATAAAATGAATATTCCAGCCCCATTCCATATGGCATTGCCGACTCCTCCTTTACCATCTGCACCAGCTCCACCATTGCCCTCTGTAACTAAAAAACCTCATCCAGAACATATATCAAGTGATGAGTCAGAAATGGAAACTTCAGACGAGGTCAGTTTCTGATATGTACACCTTAATTTTGCTAGAAGTAGCTTATTTGATTAATTGATGCACACTTCTAGCAGCTGCGCACAGTGTTTCTTTGGTAGTAAAGCATTGTTCAGGAAAATCATGTTTCCAATTTCCTACATTTAGCTGCTGCGTGCAGGGTAAAAAAATTCCTTTGGGGCCTGTTACATGAATTAGAAAGGCTATCCCATATGATCATACTCCCAAATCTTCTCCCTCTTTGTTTTGCTATCTATAAATGAATGCTGCATTTGTTCCGTATTATCTCATCCTGAGCATCATCCTTAAAATCGAACATATTGGCAATTTTATGTTTCCTTTGGTGCCAGTTTTTTCATTCTAGTTATTGTTTGAGCATCATATGCACAACTTTCACTCTTTATGCATGATGGATGTCTAGATATTATAAGCACTGGTGACTGGTGAATCGTATGCTTGCTTAAACTATTTTGCAAGTGCATGGAGGTGTGTTCATGCATAGGTTTTGAAAATTATTCTGCTTCTTTAAAGTGCAAAGTTTTTTTTTTAACGTATAAACTCTTTTCCCTTTTGCATTAGTTAAGCTGATAAAATATAATCTTAGAGCTAATGAGTGNTTTTTTTTTTTTTTTTTAACGTATAAACTCTTTTCCCTTTTGCATTAGTTAAGCTGATAAAATATAATCTTAGAGCTAATGAGTGAAAAAAGGATATTGATCAGCAATGCAATCAATATCAATTAGTGTATGACTAACGCAGACACCTAAGAGCATGAAGCAAGGAAAAAATTGGGCTAAAGGGTGGTTTACTTAATTTGGTTAGGATTGTTGAATTTCTAAAATAAATCATCACATGACCATCAAATGATGCAGTTCTTATGGCAACTGAAAATTCATTCCTCTATCTTCTGATCTTATACACAAAATTGGCCTTCTCAAGGATTATTAAGTCAAGGAATAATTCATCGTTCTCATGATAATTGGAAAATTCATGCCCATTACTAGGTGTTTACATGGAAAAACCTATCTATTGTTTGAATCTCTAATCTTATACTTGTAACGCACTAATTAATACCTCCGATCAACCAATTGAAGATAATTAAATAGAAAAGTAAAATGTTTTTTTTTTAATATGTATGAGTATTCTTCATAAAACCAAGGAACTATAGGCCCATGCATAAATACATGTATTTTATGTTTAATTTCCTCTGTATCATGCATATTATTTAANATATATATATATATATATATATATAATAAAATGCAAACTTGCAAATAAATTGAAGGCATTATTGCCACATTCGACTAAAATGTCAAGTGCTCAGGCTTACTAAAACCCAACTTTTACGACATTTTACTTGGGCATGCATGTGAGTTAAAGTGTTAAGGGTGTAAATGAGCAATGTTATCAAATTATTTCAATACTTGCACCTTGTAGCTTCCTTTTTGCTTTTGTTGAAAATTTTGTGATTAATTTGCTTATTTACACCAAGGGGCCGTTTGGTGGGTGAAAGAGAAAGAGAAAGAGATTAGGAAAAGGAAAGAAGGAGAAAGGAAAGAAACTCCCTTTGTTTAATAGAGTTGTTTGTTTTATTTTAAAGGGATGAATGATATTTTACAGTCATCACCATACAACCACCACACCACTACCCTACCCCTATTCCCACCACCAATCAAACCACCTAGGTCACCACCCACTCTCCCCCACCCATTGCCGGCGCAGCCCCCTCCCCTCGCCGCCGCAACAACCCCCTCCTCACGCCCATCCCCTTTGCAAAACCATGTAACAAGAATCCCACAAATCACCTTGACCATCCCTAAAACTCCCTCTTCCGCCATCGACACCTATCCCCCTCGCTTCGCTGCCCCTCGCCGCCCATCCCCCTCCCTCGTAAAACCCCTAATTTGAAAATTGGTGAATACCCTAGAATTCTCAAATTTCAATTCATTTGAATTGGGGGATTTAGGGGGAAGATTTGGCGGCGGTGAGGGGCGGCGAAGCGAGGGGGATAGTTGTAGGGTGCAGTGGTGGCGGTTTCAGGCAATGGCGAGGGGGTTTGTTAGAGTTTAGATGGTGGTTAGGGTATTGGTGGTAGGGGGGCTGTTTGAGGCGGCGCCGGTGAGGGTGGCTGTTTGAGGCGCCGTTGAGACTGGGAGGGGAGGTGGGTAGTTTATTTGGTGGTTGGGCGGTTTGTGTGGTGCTTGGGTAGAAAGTGGGGAAAGTGAGTGCATAAGATTGGGGGTGGGGGGGAGAGAGAATGGGAAAGTGTTAGAATGGGAGAATGGAAAAGGGAATGTAAAAGTGGCTTAACAAACACCATCAAAGGGAATGGGGGCAGTTGATTCCCATTCCCTTTGATTATTACCCCCACCAAACGGCCCCTAAATCCTTACCTCAAAATGAGTTCCCAAAGGAACTGGAGTAATTAATATGGAGCGAAGGATGGTTGGGTGGTTTCCCTTGGATAAGTCTTTAATGAGGATAGCTTGGCTACTGATGGAAAATGCATCAGAATATAATAGTATCCTGTTGCTTGAGGGCCTGAATTTTAGTGAAATTGCTTTTTGTATTATTTCTAAAATTTGATAAGGTTTAGGTCTTCAAAATTTTTTTTGGAGTAATCTGTCAAAGATGAAAAAAAAATATGGAGCATCATTGTAGAAGTCAAGCTGGTTTGATTGTTTGAACTTTGAAGGTCTTTGTTTTATTGGTTATTGCTCCAAAGCTCCCCCATGTCTTTTCGTAATGCTGTAATATGGTCATTCTGCAATATTGGAAGATATTACAATACTTGTTAATTGTTTCCCCCTATTCAAGGTTAGAGTTTTGTTTTTGTCTTTAAGGAAAGCACCTTTCTGTCCAATTGTCCAAGTTTGTAACAATTGACCTTGGTATGGACAGGGATATACATAGTTGCATAATCCTAGTTAAAGCCCAGACTGCATAACTCTCCTGTACAGCTGCAGTCTAATTTCCAACAACCTTTCTTCTTGCTTGGAAAGTGAACTTCAAGTTTTCTACTAGTGTAACCTCTCATAATAATTAATCACAAATATGACATGAGTCATAGATTCTATTTTTGACGGGGTATTTGGCCAATAAAATGAGCCTAAGAACATATTCGGAGTATTTCTCTTACTTCTCCCTCACTGATAACGTTATGCAGTTCATAGAACATTTAGTTCCTCATTTTTCTTGCTTTTTTTAATCTCATTTTTTAAGATGGATTTGTGATGGGCCAAGCCAGTGGGGATTAGTGTTTAGAATTTAGATTGACCATGAAACAGAACAAAGTGCCCGTGGTGACTTTTAAACTCCTTTAAAAGGCCTTTAGGAGTCCATAGAATAGCCAGGGATGGAGAAGGCGATCACAATGTTACCTATAATCAAAATTTATTTTAAAGCACTAATGTATATATCTATTTTCTTTTTTCTTTTTTTTTTTAATTTCTTTTATATATATATAAGTGTTCCTTCAGGAGGTTAATGATGAAGCAGAAGCTCCAAAGAAACGGATTAAGCGTGAACTAATTGTTGGTCCTGGCGTAGATAAAGATGTGTCCCATGAGGCTGTTGGACTAAAACCTGCTGCTTTGGTTCCGAAGGAAATTCCCATCATAAAGAAAAAAAACTCTGTATTACAGGTCTTTTTCATCATTTTGCTAAACAATAAGATAATATGTTTTCCCCTTTTGTATTGTACGAAATTTCATATTAAATGTGGCTGCAGATTAAAATAGCACCTAAAAAGGTCCAGCATGAGGCTAAAGAAGATAGTACAGTAAAAGAGCCTGAAAAGATGGAGTCTATATGTGCTGTACCGTATGCAACAACTGAGCAAATTGAAAGCCAGAAATTGCCCCCTGAGGAGATATTATCACTTCCAATGTTTAAGGTATATACTTTTTACATTCATCTGTGTGTGTGCTATGAACAAGCTATAGACTCTTATGTTTGCATGAAATATTGAGTGATTTATCATGTTGTCGGAAACTTATTTTTACTGCACTTGTACCTTGTCAATTGTAACTTAATTATCTATCTAATAAGAAGTCCCTCGACCATTATCAACTTTCCAAATAAGTTTTTTTGGGGAGTTATTAATTAGATAAATTAGATAAAGCACATTTCATGGGCACACACACATTTTATGTTCTCAATAAGTCAATATCATATTGACCATTGTTAGCATTCCTCATAATCTTTGCCATGCCATACGGTCATACTGAATAGAGTTGCTTAGCATAGAACATAAGCCCCAACAAATTTTTTAACTCTTATAAAGAAGCTATATAGCTTATAGTCAAAATGCCCATTTACCTTAGGAAGGCATGTTGTTTCAAGGTTTTTTATTCTTGATCACTAATGACTTTGTTGTTGAATGTGAAAACAATTAGTATAGCTGTATAGATAGGCTAAGGTAGCTGTAAAGTTGTAGCATATTGTAAGGTGAATATGGGTTTGAATGCATTGCAAAATGCTAACATTTGAGAAAAATATACAGAGTATGACCATGAGCTGTCAAAAAATCTAACAAAAAAAGTCTAAATAGATTATAAAAAAACCCTAAAGATTTATACCACTTTAAGAAGGTTGGAACACGGATTGGGCAGGTTGAGTTACGAAAGCTCTCTCTCAATCCATAATTAACTGGAGATTTGATTCCTTACTGATTTTTTTTTATACTTCAAATTATGTCTCTGATGGTTTGTCTGCAAATGATAAACCATTATTTAACATTGTAACATGCAAGGTTCGTCCAGTTTTTACTTAAGCATGGAAAATATTGTGAACACTTACATATTAATCAATCAAAGCCCAAGTCCCATGTCATTTTCAGTCTATCTTGGCTCCTTCGAAGATCATCATAATGCCAACACTCTGCCCCTTATTGGTGCATCTTGCGGTCTTGTCTTACATGCACAAACCAGCATTATTGGTCATTTATGTTATCCTCAATATCCAGAAGTTGAACTTTCCTCTATATATGTTCATTCCTGATTATATCCCTTAAATGATGAGGGAAAAAAAGAGTTGAAAAAGGGATGTTCAATTTTTGATCGTTTAGAAAGAAAATATTTTCCTTGAAAATTGTTCTTTTTTGCTTTTGGTTTGGAAAGGATGGAAATCTTTTTTTTTCCCATAGGAGGAAATTGGTCTACACAAGAGAGGAAAACACTCTCCTTTTGAAAGGGAAGTGTGTTATGTTTCCACCTTGTTTTCTCGTTCCATGCTTTCTCCCACTTGTTTTTTTGTCTTTTCTTCCCTAATTATTTGCATTGAATCAAACAAAATCATCCTCCAATGACATTGTTTTATGTCTAAAGTCTAAACTCTAAACAAGTTAAGCATGAGTCTCATTAATCTGTCTTAATAATCTGGTAAAATATGTTTTTTGCTATGTAAGTTTGTGATTAGGCTGTTGTGCACTATCTCCACCTATTCATTATTAAGGTGAAGACGTGAAGTTCCATAGATACTGCTCGACTATTTTGACTGCTTCAGATTCACTACCCTTTGCTTATGAATGTATCAAGTCTTTGTCATAACTTTTACATTGCTAGAATTACACTGCTGGGAATCCTGCGTCAGTGCTGTACATAAAGAACCTGGCAAAAGATGTGGTTCCAGATGATTTTTATTTCATTTTTGGTGAGTAGCAATAGCTGAGTTTCTAATTTTTTAGGCGGATGCTCATTTGCGCCTGCCACACACACACACATGCGCACGCACACACTAACTGTAGATGTCCTTTCTAAAATCGATTGCTTTGTATTACCTCTGTTTCTTTTTACAACAGCGACTTTTATGCATGCTGATGCTATATTTTTTCCATTAATATTTACAACTGCACACAAGTAAAAAATATTTAGAGTTTATTTTATGAAAGTATTTGATGAGACAAATCTAATGAGATTCTCATTTGAATTGGTTTTTACTTGTGTGTAAACCCCAAATCTTGGTCAAAGTAAACAGTGTGAATAGTGCAAAAGTCAAATTGTTGCAACTAAAAAGAAACAAAAGTAGTACTTTTATTCACCCCATAATTTGTGAACTCTAGTTTATTAGTATCCTGTAAATGAATGCAGGTTCATTCTTTGGAAGTGTTGAAGCTGCAAAGTCTAGTCTTAGTGTGAAATTAATGCAGGTAAGTGCAGTTGAAAATTTCTCATCTTCTCCCTTGGTTATGCTTTATGTCCATGCTTGATAGTTATCTTGTAGAGTATTTTTAATTTTCAAGAGCTGGTTATAAACGTTTTAGTATTCATCAATCAATCAATCACAGCCTTAATTCCAAAAAATTGGGGTCGGCTACATGAACCAAAATTATTCATTCCATGTGGTCATCCACATAAATTTTCCTCCTCCATCGCCTGCGATCAAGAACCTCATTCTCTTGTAAACGTTTTTGTATTCATGAATTAAGTAAATTTTTTGTTTAAACCGTGAATGAGCTAAAATGTTATCTGTTTTTCATGTTTTCTAGCAATTATATGGATATCTTGGTATAAAAGAATTAGACCTTTGCAACAAGTCTATGATTGTTCCATTGATTCATTCTTTTGGGTTTGAGCTATTTTTCTTGCTTATCAGTTGGTACTTGCTATTGTTTGCTTTGTAAATGTCTTGTGCTGATGATGTAACATGTCATCATCAGCACTTTAACATGAAGCCATTTACTATAAGTGTTTTTTTTTTTTTTTTTTTTTTTTTTTTTTTTNTTTTTTTTTTTTTTTTTTTTTTTTTTTTTCTTGATGTTTTCGGAACCCTCTCTTGTGGGTTTGTGGGTTTGTGCTGCCAATGTTTCCCCTTTACCCTTTGTCTAACTAGAGTTGTTTTTAAGTTGTCCATTCATGCTAAGGACTCAGTATTAGAGCTACTATCGTTTGCATATTGCCTGAAATGAGGACTAATATAAACCAGATACGGTGTCCCCTAACTTGATTAAACACGAATAAAACAAAATCAACCTGAAATTAGCTAGACCATTAGTGTTTATGGTTTTGGTCTAACTAAATTCATGTTGATTTTGTTCCATTCATGTATATGTTAAGCCAAGGAGTACTCTGACTTATATAAGGATATTTATCGAGGTGTAACAACAAATGTGAAATCCTCTTGAGGGGTAAAACATGATTTTCCTATTACTATTGATGGACACCAAGGTTTTGCTTTGAGCCCGTTCCTCTTTTTAAATGTCTTGGATGAAGTGATACGGTCCATCCATGATGACATAGCTTGGTGCTTATTGTTTGTGGATGATATTGTCTAGGTGGAGTGATAGAGACAAAAATTTGAATCTCAGGGGTTAGTTTAAATCCGAATAAAACGTTGTACATGTAGTGTCGTTTTAATAATTGGATGAAAGTGAGGCTCTTGTGACTGAGGATGGTAAGGACCTACTCGTTAGTGAGTCTTTTAAGTATCTAGGATCAGTTTTGCAAAGGAATGAACTCATGGAACTAGTTCTCACCATTGAGCAGCAGCGAGATCATTCGTTTAGTGGATGCCAATGCCGAGATGTAACTATTATAACTCACCTTGAGGGCAAGGTAGAACTTTAGGCAGGTGGTGTTGTGATGATTTAAATATTAGGCCAAGGATAGTTTAAAAACTTAGGAGCTTCTAGAATATGTTAGAGTTATTAGGTAGCACTACCTTATATATAGTGAGAAGTCGAGAGGAAAAAGTATGTGTAAATTGTGTTTGATTTCAAGGTTAGAGAGTTGTAGCCTAAAGCTACTTAGAGAGTCACAAGCTCAAGTTGTGTTTATCCATGTGTGAACATTCAAATTCAATAAATTAATCAATCCACATCCACAATTCATTTGCATTAGTTGTTTTTCGAAAAATTCAGTTCATGACAAAACTTTGACCAAGATGTTAGTCGTCATTTGGCTTATGGGTCAAAATGTTAGATAGTTGAAAAGGAGCATTTTGGGAAAATATATTAGTGCATGCCAAGTTCGCATGGAAAGAATAGCAAGAAGACGAACTATTTATATAGTGATGCTCAATATGTCCTAGTACAAGGCCTTTTGGAAAGGATTTCAAAAACAAAGCCGTGCGGGTCAAAGCCTAAAGTGGACAATATTGTACTAGTGTGTGTGAGCGTGAGATGGCGACCCAACATGTGGTATCAAAGCTGGGCAGTTTGGTCCGCGGCAGGTGGCTGTCGTGGTGGTATGTGGGGTTGTCCCTCTTGTTTGTCCTCGAAGTTGGAGATTTGGTGTGCCCTTATATTGAATGTCCTCCTCTGTGTGTGTCTGTTCGTGTGTGTGTTCAGCTGTGTTTGTTCGGAGGTGGCCCTAAGACCGGAGGTTGTTGCCCTATAATTCGTTGGTAGAGCGTGTGGGTTTGTTGTTCAGTGGGTGTGGTCCGGTAGAAAGTTCTTGAGGGTGTAGTCAGGTGGTGTAACGACGGTACTGGAAGGGGCAAATAGTAGATCGAGTTTGGTTCGAGGGAAGGCCATGTGTATGTGGTCCTTGGACTGAGGGAAGGGTTTGTTAGGAAAATATATAAGTGCATCCCAAGTCCCACATGGAAAGAATAGCAAGAAGATGAACTACTACCTCCGTATCGCAACGATTTGATTTCTTTCCTCTCTACTTAATGTCAAATCGTTGCAACTAATATGATACGGAGGTAGTATTTATATAGTGGTGCTCAATATATACTAGTACGATGCCTTTTGGGAAGGAGCCCAAAAACAAAGCCGTGTGGGTTAAAGACCAAAGCGGACAATATTGTACTAGTGTGTGTGAACGTGAGACGACGGCCCAACAGAGCATGTTAAGAAGAAGATGGGTGTAGATTGTAGAAGCAGATGTATATGTTGAGGTGTATCACTGGTAACACCTTGGGAGACAATAAGGATTGTAGATACTAGAAAGAAAGTTGGAGTTGCCGATATCGGGGATAAGAGATACGAGAGAACTAGCGAAGTGATTACATTGATTTGGTATGTGAAACAAAGATGGGAAGATGAACGTGTAAGAAGAATAAGAAGAGGGTTAAGACATTAAGAAACTCCAGATAGGTAGAGGGAGACTGTAAATGACTTTGATGGAAGGAGTCAAAAGCACTTTATGAAGATGGGTTTACAACCACATTCAGAATTTGATAGGAATATCTGGAATTTTTCTGGATGACCATATGGGATAAAAATTGATCTTGGAGCCAACCGCATCTTTTTGTGATAAAGACTCTGATGATAATGATGAAAGGTACTTATGGTTTTATTGTCATAATATGATGATTTTTTGTGCGTGAACTAAATGAACGTCAAATAGCTCTGCAATTTCTTCTGATTTTCTGGACAAGCAGATGTGTGGTGTGAGGTTGATCATCACAGGGAGATGGTGGAGGCGTTTTATGATGGATGTTTTGCATTTTAATATGTGTTCCTTTGTTTATGGTGATCAGATTTGTAATTGCTGGAATCTCCTATTGGTGAGGTGTTGCATTTCGGGCTTCAATCTTGTGTCCCTATTTGATGTCCTGCACAATTTATTAGGGGATGTAACAGCCTGACTGTGAAAATAACTCTTGAAATTGTTGAGGAATATTGGGAAGTCTATAAGAATATTATTGCATTTGCGAAAGGTTTAACATGAGTGTATCACATTCAATAGGTATACTGAATGGGGGATTCTTATGTATTGACTATAAAGAATTAAAGATATGCTTAAGGCGTGGGGGTTGGAACTTGGAACCCTGCCATCAGGATCCTACATGCATTAAGTGGTGTGAGGGGTGTTGTAACCCAGAGAGAAGACTAAGAAAGTGGGGAACTTTTTATTTATATTTTATTATAGGGTTATAGATTTGTAGTGCAGAGAAAGGTCTTATACTTAGTACGAAGGAAGGGGCCT
This sequence comes from Suaeda aralocaspica, assembly GCA_016808085.1. NCBI lineage: Eukaryota > Viridiplantae > Streptophyta > Magnoliopsida > Caryophyllales > Amaranthaceae > Suaeda > Suaeda aralocaspica. Next base: position 608,504 of record PYUH01000061.1, on the reverse strand, counting down.
AGAATGATGTGTATGAGTGATTGAGTGGTCATCCTTTGTACTTTCTGAGGTGAGAAAACCTGTTAGTTGAATGAGTGAGCCTATAAGTTAAATCTTGCTCAAATCATTTGTCTTTCTGAAGTATGATTTGTATGATGAAGAGTCCTTATCCATTCAAACTTCAACATAATGTCATGACTAATGCGATTCTAAATTTTTGAGTATGTGATTTATGGAAGATTGGTGGGACTTTCAGTTTCTGTCCATTGAATGGTGGGAGCAAGATAATTTGAATGAATTTTTCCAATGTTTTAGTATGCTACAGATGTATTAAGTCACATATTTTAGAACTTATCCTATCTCAACAGTTCACAATTACTTACTCCTCTTTTTTTTTTTTAAAAAAAAGGAGAACATTACGTCAATGAAGGCAACCCTCCACTTGACAAAGCAAAAGAGAGAGGAGAGAGTGCAGTAGTACAACCATAAAACAGCCACTGAAGGAAAGCAACAACGCTCCAGAAGCTTTTACAAACGAAACCAGAACACAACAAATATGGAAGAGCAAAACTATAAAACTTTAGGCACTAATACATTCAATCAGCAACCCTGAAACTGTATTTAGCTAGTGATGAGCGGTGTGAAGATCGTTATCATAATCCTCTTTGATAAGAACTGGAGTCGTTTAATGGATAACCTTAGAAAGCTTTCCGTAGCCATGAACCACTCTGTTGTTCACTCGCATGGTGTGGGTCAACTTTATGGAGTCTTGACTTTGAGCCTTGATGCAATATTCTGAAGGAGTGGTTCAAGGCAATGCAAGCTATAGTTGGGATCTTCATTAATAACTTAGTGAGTTGTTCAGCATCAAAACTACCTTGCCTATAAGTCTGTAACTTAATGGAGAAACCAGCCATCCAGTGTCTATCATCACCACAAACCACCCCTCCACCTGCGGATTTCTCCTCGGTCCAACTTGCATCAGTGTTGAGTTAAAATTTTCCAGGACTTGGGAGCTTCCAAGACTGAGGAGAATGAGGTAGAAGCAATTGCTTGTGCTTAATTTTCCCCTGAAAAGCCAAAATGCTAGCTGAAAAATCAATCCTATAGCTATGAGAAGTGACAGACCGCCAGCTTGAACATAGCTTTGTTTCTAGACCTCTAAAGGTGCCAAATGACTATTCCAAACCTACTCTTCACGCATCCATTGCCTCGAGATTGAAATCCAACCAATCATTCCAAGTCTAATTGTAGAAAGTAGCCAGACCGAAACCTTGTGGGTGAAGATTCTTTAAAAAAAATAAAGGACCTTAAAGAAGAGAAATGGTTACAGTCCCTAAAAAGTTGCAGATGAGATTCATTACCTAACCTACATCTACTGCAAATCACATTAAAATTTGGGATTCTACAGGCCAAAGTGCCAAACTAACCCCATCAGGCAGAATGGTATAAGCTACATTCTATAAGAGCATTCTTTTGTAAGAAATATCAATTCTCCATAAATGCTTCCAATACCAAGCACCATGAGGGAGAGGATTGGCAAAGTGAAAGGTAGGTAAATGATAACCAGATTTAACTGTAAATCTGCCTTAATTAGTTTTGTTCCACCTCCAAGAAGGACAAGTTAAAACTTGGCAAAATAGATTTGATACACCTTTTGTTAACTCCTTCACTCTTTTATACACTACCAATTTCATCAGTTTCCGAACACTCAATTTAGTTATCTAGACATTCTACCATGCAACGTAAACCTCCCTCACGCTATTTATGTTGGACTATGCTTTTTTATACCGTTTGTTCTTTTGTCCTTTACACACACACACACACACACACACACGTATGGTTTTTTTTGTGGTTTGTTGTCTACTCCTATGTTTTATTCTTACGATAGTCTATAAAATGTGTATTTCAGGAAGGGAGAATGAGGGGCCAAGCATTTGTGACGTTTCCATCAGTTGAGTTGGCACACCGTGCTCTGGTAAGCTATTGGGCTTCTTTCAATGGACATGTTATGTTTGCTGGTTTTTGTATGTCTGCTTAACAATAATGCTTTTCTATCTTTCCCTTAGAGGATCTAAATTATCTATCTTCAGCCTGTTACTGCTTGTCCTTTAAGCAACGAGGTCTGACATGAGGTTTAACTTATTAATTTGTCTCATTGAGTTGGTAGTCCAGTATCTAGTTATATAAAGCATGCTGATTACTCGATCCAAATATTATGAACAGATCCAATATCTTTGTTTGAACTATCTTTTTTCCCCTTTCTACATCTTAATTTTTATTGTCTGCCCGATTTTTGTGGTCTCAAATTTTGTAGATTTGATCACAAATTCCCATAAATAACCATATGGGGCACAACTAGTGACAAGGAGTATGTGATTTTATGGTCAACTTTTACCTGTTAGCACTTAGCACAAGTATGACATGAAGAACAAAATATTGTCATTTTGGGTGCAGAATCTAGTGAATGGTTATGCCTTCAAAGGCAAGCCAATGATCATTCAGTTTGGAAGAAATCAAGCGGCTCAGTCTACAAGTTGACCATATATTGCTGCTCGGTGTTGATAATTTTCTCTATACTTGAGCACTTGGGCTGTTGGCCGTTGGGCAACCTCGTATATTACTTGCCTGTAACCCAAAGCTCATTTACTTTGCTACTCAAAAAAGTGTCATCATTAGTGATATGTTATCGAGAAGTATCCGAGGTACTTGTTTGAAGGATTGAAGAGAAGCAAAGATGACAAATGATACCAATATAATTGCTAGAATTATTATGTCAGATGTGTAATTTATACTTGTATGGCATTTATACTCTTCAGTCTAGATGAATTAGACAAAATATACCCACTTAATTTTGCGTATATGAAGTTATTAGGGCTTATATGAGCTTAATGACCATTGTAGCAAGCAAAACTTGAACATTTATATTTAAAATCATTTGTTAAAATTATGTTATATAATGACTTTGTGGGGCCTAATTTAATATTTTTTATACCCATTTTTTTCTTTCTTTTCCCATCAAACTTCCATTTAAAAAATCCTCCATTAAACCTCTTTTATTTTCCTTACTTTCTCTTTCTCATTCCATTAAACCTCTTTTTTTTCATAAAAAATTCTTAAAAGTTAAAACCTCATTTCTCTCTCTACGTACTTATTGAATCCCCTTTGTACCTCTTTGAGGTTTTGTTTGATACACATTTCCATTTTTAAACCTATTTTCATCCTTCTAACAATATGACAAAAACTTAAGAATTTCGTTATCTAGTACTTAAATGCAACAAAAAGGTAAGTAATAGGCCCTTTAATAAAAGAAATTGATTGGGTACTCATTTCAAAAATTTGGGAAAGATTAGGTAATTAATTATTATCTAGAAAAACCATAATTAAAATATTATAATTTGTTTATAACAGAAAATGTACGTAATATATATTGTTGCGACAAAAACCTTTTAGCCCTTACAAACAAGTCACTTGACACCCAATTACTTTGTACCTGAATGTCGTGGGAGACTAATAGTTTGTTTGGATAACAAAATGAGAGGGAAAAGAAGGGAAGAGTGATGAAGGAGAGGGAAGGGAACAAGAAGAGGAGGGAAAACCAATGAGTTTCCCTTCCAAATCTCTCCATTGTTAGAGAGATAGATTGATTGCAATTTTTACCTCCAATTTCCTACCTTCCTCATTTGTTATCCAAATGAAGGAAACTTCGTCCCTCCATTTCCTTCCCTCCCTTTCCCCTCATTTCCTTCAATCCAAACACACGGAGTCCCTTAGGGGTTATTGGTATTAATTGGATAAAATCTTGCAAGCGTAATATATATTACTTAAATGAGATTAATGTATGAATTAATTAAATTTAAGTAAAATGTAATTAACGTTTGACACATAATTTTATTAAAGTTTTTATCTTGAACAGGCTATCGCACACATCTCAAAAATAAATCAAACAAAACTAACTAATATAGTTAGGGAAGTAGGGATCGAATCCAAAGGAAAGCAATGAAACACTAACAGTACTAAAAAGTTTAACCTGTAAAAAAGGGTCTTGATTATGATTAATTTTTAACTAAAAAAACTAACAACGAGATTCAACTAAGAATTGACTCAAATTAACTAAAACCTAGGGCAATCGGTTCACCATGAACAATCAACAAATTCATAAAACATAAACCAATCAATTCCACAAAATTCATTAAACTAGGGCACACTAATTCTCTCGAACTTAGACTCCCTCAAAATTCCTCTACCGGCTCTCGCTCGCATAAACTTGTTTTGCCTATTATTCAATGGTCTTATAGTGGTAATCTTACCTCTTGGCCTCGATTACGACAATTACCAAGCTTACAACGAAATCTTCTCACAATTTAATTGCAATCGATGGAAATCAATAATAGGAATTTAATTATTAATCAGGAACTAATCGATTGATATTAAACTAGTCCATTAATGAGTTCATGGATCCCCTAAACCCTAGAAAATAAATTATTTGCTCATAATTATAAAAAATAAAACAATAAACAAAGTTAAATTCATGATCATAAACAAATAAGAACAATAATTAACTAAATAAACAATCATAAACTAATTAAGAAACAAAATCTAATTAACATGAACTAATAAAACTAATAGACATGAATCATAAATAATTGACAAAGGAAGAGAAAAGAAAATACCAAACTTGAATGGAAAAGAAACTTAAATTGATTTGAAAATTTCTCCAACAAAAAGCTAAACTAACCTAATCTAGAGAGTGAAAGTGATTAAGAGAGCTAATTAGGATTCTAAAACTAGAGAATATAACGAAAAGTTTTGTGGTCGAGCCTAAGAGGTCGTGCCCTTATATGACAATTATTGGGCCTTGATTAAATAAACCCGCACAAATAACAATTTCTAGAAAAAAGGCCGAAAAACCTCTTCATGCGCCCGCAAAAGAACAAATAGGGCGTTGTTCCCTGCGCCCGCATTTCCGGACAGTAGCTCCGGAATTTCAGGATTATTTTAAAATCGCTATAACTTTTGCTACATGACGTTTCACGGGGCGTGTGACCTACCGTTGGAAAGCTCTTTGAGTTTACTTTCCAATTCAACATGAATCAGCTCAATCTGATATATAGATTGTGAGATATGATCAAAATAGTGGATAATGGTCAAAATCTTCACTTCTAAACTTCTAATAATTCTAATAATTCTCCAACTTGTCATATAAGACGTCAAATTTGTTCCAAAGAGTTGTAAAATGTCTCTAATCATTCTCCAAATGCTCATAAGTGATCTTCATTTCTCAAGTGCCGAAATTAGGTAGTAAAATCAACGGAAAATTAGTCGTTTCCTACAAAACCACACAAAACACCAAAAGAATGCTATTAGCATCATCTTTGGCTCAAATGAGCCCAGTTAGTCCATAAATCATTAGGGAATTAGGTAGAAAAATAATATAAATATTAGACACATCAAACTTTTCCAAGCCAAACCTTTGCTCGTCCCGAGCAAACACAATAGAACTAACTTCACCCCATAAAACAAAGTAGCCATTATTATAACTCAAAAGAACATCCGAAAACAAATGAATCAAGGCTAACCAATCAAAACATCTAATTTCCATGCTTCCTAAATACGAGTCAAACAAAACCAACCAAGCAAGTGTTTGCTGGGTTGAACGTAGAACGGCACAAGGAGGGGAAGTCCTTTTACTTCCCCTTAGGAAGCTTTGAGATCATACTTCCCCTTAGGAAGTATTAGTTCACCAATTCCCCTTGGAAAAATTAAATATGATACTTCCCTTTAGGAAGTATCAATTCATTACTTCCCCTTAGGAAGATTTAATTTAAAACTTCCATTTAGGAAGTGTTAATTCATTATTTCCCCTTAGGAAGATTTAATATGACACTTCCCCTTAGGAAGTATTAATTCATTACTTCCCTTTGGGAAGATTTAATATGACACTTCCTCTTAGGAAGTATTAATTCATTGCTTCCCCTTAGGAAGATTTAATATGACACTTTCCTTTAGGAAGTATTAATTCATTGCTTCCCCTTAGGAAGATTTAATATGACACTTCCCTTTAGGAAGTATTAATTCATGACTTCACCTTGAGAAGTGTGATTAGGTAAGTTCAACTTCCCTCTTTTGTGTCATTCTACGTTCAACTCGGCAAATTAGGAAGCTTAGACTTTGGAAGTTGCAAGTTGAACCTGAGGAGGCACAAGAGAGGAAGTATTGTTTGATGTCTCCACCTAGGAAGTTGTAAGCAGTGGCTTCCCCACTTTGTGTCAATGTACGTTCAAGTCGGCAAACTAGGATGTACACAAAGAGGGAAGTTATTGATTTTGCTCTGAAAGTTGTTCATCTTAGTAGGATCTGTTGAATATTCCTTTATACTCTTCTAACACTTATATTTTTCAGGAGACAAGCAAGCCTTCTGGGAGGAAGCCAAAACCCTCTCACAAGAGGAAGAACGAGGAAGTACTAGAAGCACAAGGTACAGGCTCAAAGAAGAGCCGAAGAAAGAGTGCTTCCTCCAAAGCTGCTGCTGCTCCCATTGAGCTTACTGAGTCAAGTCCCCACACTTCCTCCCTTTCTGGGAAGAGTGCCTTCGTGATTGGGGAGAGTGATTTCATGATAGGGGTGAGGAACAGAACTCCTCCGACTGAACAAGATAACCCCTTGGAGAGTGACAATGGGTTGGTTGATCCTTTGACTGCCTTAACCATTCTCCAGAAGGAAAGCATTTCTGCCACTCCCCTCAACACAATGCCTGCTTCCCAATCAGCTGGCGTTTCTGAACCTCCTTGTTCTCCTCCTGATGAGGATCCTGTTATTGGACTCTCCAAATATGTTGAGAGAAACATTCTTGAAAGTGTTAAGGCTCAAGCTAGAGCTTCTGGGGGTAAGTTTAGTCACAGATTCTGTCAAACTATACGCTCATCTTCAGATACCATTAACTCTCCCAGGAACCCTAATGCCATAGTTTTACCGGTTCCCATAACAGATGAGGCTGAATCCCCCAACTTCCTTGATGACGAGGAGGATCTCCCTTCAACCAGCAAAAAATTTGACTCCAACTACAAAAGGGGGTTGATTAGGGAGATCTTAAACTGTGGAGAACCTAAGTACAAGGAGTCACTTAAGGGATCTGTCAGAGGCCACCTTCTTCCCATCTTCAATAACCTTTCTGAGGTATGCTTCCAAAAACTATGTTCTTCTCCATTCTCTTCCCATTATTATTATTATTTTAACAACTAACTCTTTGTTTCACTTCCCTTGCAGTCTATGTTCCGTCTGGAACACATGGCCAAACTCTATGGATCCATGAAGGCTGAAAACAAAAAGTGCATGGAATTCTATGACAAAGCTGCTACTTATGTAGTGGCTCAAACAAATAAGATTGAGGCCAAATGGCAGCACGCAATGAATGCTCTTTCCAGAGATCTCCACAAAACCAAGGAAGATTACCAGGTAGTCTTGGAGAGGAGCATGGAACTGGCTAACCAGATCCATGTTGACAAAGAGACTGTGGAGAAGGCTTCTGCTGTCATTACTAACCAAAGCCGCGTTGAAAAAGACGCCAAGGATGCTAAGGAAGAGGCTAAAAGACTCAGAGAGGAAGTGGATGAGCTAAAGAGGAAGCTCAAGGAAGCTGAGGAGGAAAAGGAGAAGCTAAAAAATGAAAAGGAAGAAGCTGAACAAAAGATCTCAACCACTGCTGTTGAGAAATACATGGAGGGTCAAGCTTTCCTTAGATAGATGTGCTTAGAAGCTTGGGGAATGGGGTTAGTGGAATATCTAGCCTTTGACTCCTTTGAAAGAAGATTGAACTATGTCAACATGGTTCATATCAAAAAACAAGCTGAAGCAACTCCTCCTCCTTCCTTTGACTATTCAGAAGAAGAAGAAATTCAAGAAGAGAGTGAAGATGAAGAAGAAGAGAGTGTTGAGAAGGAGAAGCAAGAAGAAGAAGAGAAGAGCAAAGAAGCTTCAGAAGTCCATAATGACAAACATCAAGGCTGATGCTCTTCAAAATTTTAGTGATTGTGTTTAATTTGTTTGAACAATATTAGTTTAGCATATTTTGAACAGTGACTTCAGTAGGAACACTTTTAAAGTGTTTCTTGTAATATTTGATCTAGATTTCTTTCAATGCAGTCTTGGTTTTAGCTTTATTAAATCTTGAAGCTTAATTTCTTGCTTATTCCTTGCACAAAAATATGAACTCTTGGTTCATCTTCTCAAGGTTCCCCATGGGATCTTGCATCACAGGTTTAAAAAATATGAACTCTTAGTTCACCTTCTCAAGGTTCCCCATGGGATCTTAGGAACTTTAATTATGATTTCCCTTAGGAAGTTCATAACTAACCCACCAATGGAAACTCTTATTGTTCCCTATGGAGAATACTTCCTCATAAGAAGTATTTTAAATGTAACTTTGAAATTTTATCTCCTTTTTCCATTTCTGATAGGCTTGTAGGGTTCTCTTTGCCCCAAATTAAGCTTCAAGTTTAACCGGATCAGCCTTTTGCTGAGATCCCTAAGTTTACTAGAAGTCCTAGTATTGATTGCCCTTAAACTTAAGGAATCGAAGCAAGTATTATAGCTTTTTAATCTTAATGCCCTTAGCATTTTCAAGGACTTTTAGTCACATCTTTTAAGACACTTGGTCTAATTGTAAGACCCTTAGTCCTACTTTTAAGACACTTGGTCTAATTGTAAGACCCTTAGTCCTACTTCCTTTGTCTTAAGTCTCTTTTTGCTTAAGTAACAAAGTTTGACTTTGGGATCTTGCCCTAGTCTTGCCCTAATGGGAATTCATAAGATTCCCCAGGGCTCTAGGGTCTTGCCCTAGCCTTGCTTAATAAGCAAAATAAAATGTAATAAATTAAATTATCACATATACAGAAACAGAGTTTTCATTAATTATGGCCCGTAGCCAATTTTAATACAAATGTAAACTCCAATTTCTATAAAAAAGATCAACTTGGACCTTATTTATATGGCCGTAGCCTATTCATCTGATTCCGTAAATCAGGATTACATGTAATACCTCTTTAAATTATTAGCATTCCAAGTTCGTGGCAGTTCATAACCATCCAAACTCTTAAGTCGATAAGTACCATCTCGCACAATTTCCACAATCTCGTAGGGACCTTCCCAATTTGGAGTCAACTTGCCTTGCTCATTTGCCCTTCCTATGGCTTCCATTTTCCTCAAAACTAGATCTCCAAGCTTCATGGGCCTGTTGTTAACTCTTTTATTATGTTCTCTAGCCATCCGAAGCTTTTACAGTTGCTGTCTAAGCAAGGCATTGCCTCTCACCTCAGGTAAGGTATCAAGAGCAGCTTTCATCAATTCCCAATTCGCATCATCATTATATAGCATTACTCTGACAGTAGGTTCACACATTTCAATGGGAAGAACGGCTTCAGCTCCGTATACTAACATGAAGGGAGTTTCTCCAGTTGAGTTCTTGACGGTGGTTCTTATCGACCATAAAACATTGTACAGCTCATCGACCCATAATCCTTTAGCCTTCTCAAGCTTCTTCTTCAGTCCATCACCAATAATCTTATTGAAAGCTTCAACTTGTCCATTGGTCTGAGGATAGCCTACGGAAGCAAAGTTAGCAGAGATGCCCTGGTCTGTTGAATTTTCACCGTTCTGTCAGGCTTCAACTCATCCAACACAAAGTCTTCATGTTCACCTCCAGGTTGAGGTCTAGGAACTTGATTCAAACTATGAATAACCATCACTTGATCTTTGGGGGCTTCTTCAATCTTTCTTTTCTTACTTGTTTCCCCAACATTACCTGACCACGCTTCAGCTTTAAGTGTTGTAACATAGCATTCTCTTGCCAACTGCTGATCTCCATGGATGGTTCCCACATTTCCATTGTTACACTCATACTTCATGAGCATGAGATGAGTAACAATTACTGCCCTAACAGCATTCAGAGTTGGTCTTCCAAGGATCACATTATACGCTTGTAGCTCCTTCACCACAAGGAACTTGACGAACATGTTTCTAGCACAATCTTTATCTCCCATTCGAACCGACAAGGTGACAGTTCCTAATGGATTGATAACTCCTCCTCCAAACCCAATGATGGGATGGTGGATAGGCTCAAGCTTAGAAGAATCGTATTTCAACTTCCTCAGACAGCTGTAACTAATGATATCGGATGAACTTCCCGTATCAACAAGTATTCTTTTTACTTTCATGTTTGCTACTTTCAACTCTACCACCAAGGGATCATCATGAGGTGTTCGAACCTTGCCTCGATCTCTGTCGCTGATCAATACTTCAGGAAACTTGGTTTTTGCATCTGCCCCTGTTTCAGGGGATGATTCTCGAGCAAGGCTTCGAACATACTCTTTGCTTCCTCTCATGGTAGGTCCGCCAGCTGCAAACCCACCCGAGATTACATAGATAACATCTTCTTTGTCAGTATCATAATCCTCCTTTGGCTTTTCGTCTTTAGAATCTGACTTTTGTTTTACATTCTTGTTGGATGACTTGATCAGGTGCTGACCAATCTTCCCTTTAGAAGCAAGAGCGTCAAGAGTTCTTCTAAGACTGAAGCAATCATTTGTATGATGCCCCACATCTTTATGAAAGTAGCAATACTTACTCGAATCCCGATCTTCCTTTGGGGTTCTCAAAGGTGGAGGATCGTCAATATCAACTTTACCTCGGATCTCCTTGAAGACAGAATGGAGATCCTTGGTGAACTCAAACCTTGGTGTATCATTCGACTTTCTCTTACGATGTTGAGAATTTCCCTTGCTTGATGAGCCAGCCATCCATGTGGCATGCCTCTTTTGATCCATGTTCTTTGAACCATAATCATTCTTCTTATCATCCTTCCTGTCTTTGCGGGTTGAAGCACATAGCTCCTGAGCATGGATGAAGCATTCAGCCTCCTCCAGAATCCCCTTCAAGGTTTTACAATTCCTTCTGACCACATCAAACTTAAAGGTTCCATCACGCAGCCCTCTGAAGAAGCTATCAAAGGCAACTCCTTCAGAGAGGTTAGGTATCTGCAATGATTCAAGATTGAACCTTTGGACGTAACTTCTTAATGATTCCTTCTCACCTTGCACGATTTTAGCTAAGTGCATACTTGTCTTCTTCTCACGTTTGTTAGCCATGAAATGATGTACAAAGGTTGTACTCAACTCATGGAAACTGTTGATGGATTGGTCAGGTAAACTATTAAACCACTTCTGAGCTATTCCCTTAAGTGTTGCCGGGAAATAGCGGCACCAAGTTGCGTCATCCAAACCTTGAAAATACATCAAATGTTTGTATGTTGCCAAATGTTCTTCTGGATCAGTTGTTCCATCAAAAGCCTCTACATTAGGCATCTTAAACTTAACTGGGCGAGGAGCCATCATGATTGATGCAGCAAATGGGGTTGTCCAATTCATAGACATAGAACCCGCTTTATCCCCGATGATCCCCGTAGGATCATTAGGTACCTGCTTGGCCATATAAAGCTCCTCAGGTCTCACCCTGTTTTCCCAGTATTGGATCATTTGCTCTCTTCTAGCTTGATCTGCTTTCTCAGCTTTCTTCTTCTCAATCTTGTATCTCAGATTCTCTTCATCATCATGCTTATCTGATTCAAGAGTGAATAGATGTGAATCAGACATCTCTTTGGTTGCAGTTGAACCCGACGAGTCAGAGCGACTCTGTTCACGCTGGGCTCGTTTGGAGTTCAAATATTCTCTTGCATCTCTGCTAGATGCCCTCCTTTCATTGATAACTTCTCTAGCATCCTTACTCGAAGTTCTCTTAGCCTCAAGATACTCTCTAGCATCATGAGCTAATGACTTTTTGAATTCAATGAATTCTCTAGCATCGGATCTTGTCCTGCTTACTTCAGTTTGTCCTTTTGCCACCTCCCTTTTGGCTTATACTTAGGAGTGACAGGGTACTTTCTGAGTGCACCCCAATGAGCTTTCAATGGAGTTCTTTCTTTCTTGATTTTTTCAACTTTCTCTTGGAAAGTTAGTCTTCCTTCACCTTGATCTTCCTGATACAACTTTCCTTTAAGCTTTCTCTGACGAGGATCACCCTCCTCATGAGTTCTCTTGGAGGAATGCTCCCGTAGAGCATCCGTAAAGGACTCTTTGAGACCTTCCAAGATACTCTTGAGTTGACCCATAGTCACGGTTTGATCCTCTGTTGCTTTCCCCTTAGGAGAGCCAGTTCCTTGCCCGGTTTCATAGTTCCCGGATTGATCAAGGTACCGAGTCTCATCCTCGGTTGGATGTGAACCACCAGTCATCCTCAGGTGCCCTCCCCTCAGACGACGCCAAATGATGTAGAATGAGTTCCTGGTAGGGTCTCTTCAACTGAATACGTGGAGAGGGAACTAGAGAGCTACACTTCGGACGGACAGGTGTTGGCTTGTTCACTTCCTGATGGCTCGGACCTTGATTCCTGCAAAACAAGGGAATAAAATCCTCGTAGGATTTTTTCCCCCTCCGATGCTTAAGTAAGTATTTGTATGAGGATTAAGGCAAATTAACAATAATTAACAATTTGGTAATCTAGAGAGGGAAACTAGTGAGAGAAATTCTCTTAGTGTGATGTAAGAATGAGTGAAAGATGAATTTTTTGTTGAATGCCCCCAAAATGATGATTTTGAGGGGTATTTATAGCCTTTTGGTTCGGAGGCCAACGAATTGGACGATGACACTTGTCATCGTCTAATTGGTTGATACTTGTAGAAGCTTCATGGGCTTTTACATTCAAGCCTCAAGGCCCAAATTCCTCTTTTTATCCTACTTTGTAGTGTCGAATGGGGTTACGACACGTGGCAGAGGTTTCTCTTCTTTTGAGTAGTTGTTGTGAACACGTGGCCCAATCTTACAACGACACGTGGCCATGTGGAGCCCACCTTGGTGGTCCAGTCATTGCCAAGTGGCAGTGCCACCTGGACTTTTAGTGGACACGTGGCCCAGTATTATGCTGACACGTGGTATGAGTTGGCGTGCCACATCAACTGATGCTGTCAACCTCTTCTCCAGTTCAGAATGGATCAATTTGGCAGCGAACCCCTTTTTATTCCCATTTGTAATCACCTTATCTTGGTGCTTTAATCTTGAAAGTTATAGAAATTATGTTAGTACACGTATAAAGGGAAAATGGATGAGATTGTTTCAGTTTCGCCAAAAAAAAAAGGAAAAAAAAAGGTGATTACCTATTAAATGCATGCGTTTTTTAAGATTAAGCTTGTCTGTAATCACAAGAGCAGTATGAAAATACTTGAATTGCGTTAGGCGTGGTTGCCATTCCCCATGATTATACCAACTATCGCTCTAGACTTTAGTTGGCTGAGATATATCATAGAGATTCAGCCATTGACCTGCCAACCGATTGTAGATTGGGATTAACAGTTTAGGTTCGAATTTGATAATTTTCCCCGCTTTGTTTTCTTCAGAGTACCACATCCCATGAATGTAAAAATCATTCCATGCTTCGGGGCTCAATATCCTCATCCTTTTCTTTAAATCGGGTAAATTTAAGAGGTAAAAGGATTTTCCTTATATTAAAAAATTTCCACAAGGAAAAACTTGTTATATTATCGTACAACTTGGTCATATATCACGAAATATATACCACCATTTTCTCCACCTTAATTAATAACACCAATATAAAAATGAACACAAATTAAATCCGACAAATCATCATTGAAGATTTAACAACACTGCATCCTTCACTACCACACACATATTACTTCACTGGCATAATAATCAATGACCATTTGAGTAATTTGCTTGTAAATGTTGGCGGTGGATTTCCGGCAGGGGAAAAATGTTATTATTATTAGATAATTTATCAATGGTAGCCCCGTACTTTTAAATATTTTCGATGTTAGCCCCGTATTTTTTCTAAAATCAATGGTAGTCCTAAACTTTTAATTCTTTTTCAAACATGGCCTTAATAATTTATTTTTTACCCACTTATAATTATTTGAACCAAAGCTACATTGAAAATTTGAAATTACCTCTCTAATCAACCCAAAACTGCCTCCCACACCCTCAAAACCAACCACACATCTCTCAAATCATCTTTCTTACCCCAAAGCCACCCAACTGCCCCCAAAACCACTTTCCTAACTCTTTAAAAATACCTATCACTTCTCGAAACCACCTTTCACTCCTCGAAATCATCTACGTGGTGGGCTTTTAGGGGTTTTGGTGATTTTAGTGGGTTGAATCATTGGTTTTTGGGTGGTTGGGAAGATAGTTTTGGGGGTGTGTTAATGATTTTGGGGGGTTGGGATAGTGGTTTTGTGAGGGTGTGACGTGGTTTCAGAGTAATTAGAGTGGTTATTTTACTATAATTAACTCCAAGTATTTAGAATTAGGTTAAAAAAGTTACTAAGGCTATATTTGAACAAAAGTTGAAAGTTTAGGGCTACCACTGATAATAAAAAGAACACGGGGCTACCACTGAAAATCTAAAAAAATACGGGGCTACCATGCCTTTATTATTATTCATCATCAATAACCTACTCCGTAATTATAATAGCCTACCTAACAACTTAGGATACAAGATAATGTTCTGTAAAATCAATAGTTAATATAATAAACAAATTAAATAAAAGATATCATTTCCTAATATTTTATCTAACTAATATCAATGTTAAAAACAAAACAAAAGGATAAACATTTTACAGCTAAACACAATCCGGAATCTATACACCCATTTGAACAAGTCAATTTCATAGAATAAAATTACAAATACAAAATTCTTAAATCTTTTAAAGATTAATCTATATATAAAGTCCAAATGTATTCTCTAAAAAGGGTGTTTTTTCAGTTTTTTCCAATAAGTTCAAATTCATTTTAACAAATCTAATCCATTCAAAACTAAAATGCTATCAATCCGGTGTATTATGGACTTTTCAAATCTTTTCAACACAACATTTAATATTACTCACTCTAAAAATGCTATCACGACCATGGTGGCCTAAAACCTAAGATTTGGGGACTTGGGGCCTACTAATCTTATATATTTAATTAAATGTTGCTTTGCATGAGAATGCCCGAAACCATGAATAGAACAATTGTATGCAATCCCGCCTACACCCCTTCCCCCCACTCCACTTGCTTTTGAAAATTAAAAATAATAATAACTGCCCCTAAATCTCTAATAACTGTTAACTGTTACTCTAATAACTGCCACTAAATTTCTAATAAAACTGCATTACATGACAATCTTTCCCAACAACACCTAAACGAATTCAACCTAAAACTAAAATGAAAAATGTAATCAGTGATCATCAACAACCCTTTACTCCATCACCATATCATCATCACCAATGTCATCATTTAATCAACTGAATTAGCAAATTCGAACTCAACTGAATTCGACATTACGTATTAATCACATACTACTCTCAGCATGTGTGAAAGGTGGGATATCATTCTCTTTGCCTAATATTTAGTTTTGTTTGCATTTGATTCTAATGACTTCATCGTCACCAAATGTTCAATCGATCTTTAGTTCTTGATTTTTCAATTACTCATTCATAGTTTTGGTTTTTCTTGCTTTCTTTTAAATTAAGAGAGCAGCAAAATATGATGTTTCGTGTTCACGTTTTGATTATAAGGAGTTTGGTATTTTTGTTTCCAATTGTTGTTGTTAGAAATATGACTAGTAGCAAACAAAAAAGGTAAGAGCTTTAAACTTATCTCGAAGAAGCGGTTGTGGCGTGACAAAAGATCACTGCCCTAAAGTCAATTTTCTCTGTACTCGTACACACGGACTCATGGCAATTGACCCCCAGGGATACACAACCTTTGTTCCAAAGGTGTACTATAATGGAACAAATTGAGAACAAAATCGAACAATGCCCAAAGATGCATTTATGTGTTTAGATTTTGTAGAGAAATTTTGGTTGCATATATCTTTTCTTGAATTAGAGGCCTTTGGGATTTAAAGAAAAGAATTTGAGGTCACTTCTGTTATTTTTCCATGTGGGACAAGAGATTATTTTATATGAGAGCATATGGGGTTAGCACTTATATTCTTTCCATGTGGGATTGTATTATTTTGTACTATTATACTATTTTCTTTTGAATCATTTTGTGGAGTTCTCTTCAACTCCAATACTAACTCCAACATTCCCCCACATGATTTCAAAAGAATGAAAGGGCTTAGAAATATAGTTTCCGTAGGGCATTGGAGATATAAGTCTTGAAGTATCAATGTCTTTTGGACTTGAATTGATACCAAGTGGTTACAAATATATTCTACAACCACATTAGATGGCAATTCCTGAACCTAGATTAGAGTTTGTATGAACACACTTGCACACTTAACTTTATCTCAAAATTGATAGAGTTCCCGCATCACAAAGTCATAATAATGTCCCTCACATTGTCTGATTTTTCATGAACGCTCTAGAGATCCCAAGCCTCAAAGACCTCATAGCGGTAGAACAAATTCCCCACATTCATATAGGTAAGTTCATCAAGTTTTTACTCATCACAAACCACCATAAATGGCTATGAACTTACTAAGAGATAATAATGCTCATCCTTCCACATATTATCAAGTATACCACATCACTTTTTTATCAAGGAATGGTAATAGTACACAACTCGAGATAATTTATGATTTCGTTTGACCCTTTTGAACTTAGGTAATTCTAAGTTGGGTATCCATCACAAATTACTACTTTATAGGCTTTAAACCCATTCCTTGTGCCGACTCTAGCACCATATTTCCGCAAAGGCCTTTGGTGAGAGGACCTGCAATATCCATCTCAATTTTTTAATTATTATTTTATACTCGAGTGATATCACATTATATAAAATTTCTCATTATTCCATGACACATCATAATATGTCTCTTCTATTGATCATTTGCAGCTCTCATCGCAACTTGTGAGATGCAATGTATAAAAAATAATAGAGAAAACTTCTCTCCCACAATGGAATATCTGCGAGTGGGCCTCGTAGCCACTATATAAGCTTATTGTCCTACAAGCTCAAAAATGTAAACTCATATTCCATTGTTAGTTCAGCAAAATATAATTGTTTTGGTGAATTTAATCACGTAGCCACTCGCTAGGATATACACAACAATACATATTAAATTGAATAACATCATTATATAGAACCCAATTGACTTTGCAAAACCCCTCAAAAACACAAATTGTTTTAGTAAAGCAAACCTAATTGATTTCCCCTTGATAAGTAATTCAACAACCTAATCAAAGCACACAATTGCTTGTGTTTAGGATTGTCAAATTGAATTAACTCAATATACTTACAATATATGCTATGTAAGCCCACGTTTATTTTATCAAAACACTACAAGCACAAAGAGTTTAACCTGCTCTTTTTGTGATACACTATTTCCTCTATTTTTAAACGAAAATGGGTAAGATTATATGGGTTTTCCCTCAACTACACTCAAGAGGACAACCCACATAAAGACTAGCAAATTTTAATGCCAAAACACACATTAAACTCTTTTAATTCCTCCATATATCACAAGGCAAGGAAATATAAATTGAACACCCTACAAGTATTGTCTATGCTTGTTTTGGTCCAAATTATAGGAAAATCATTCATATGTAGGCGTACAACAACCCAATGAACCACATAAAATTCGTAAAAACCATAATCATTCACCGTAAAACCATGAAAATGAAAAATCTTTGCAACATAACATTAATGTTTGTTTTAGACCACACATTGATCTAAACAATATGCCCTTATATTGTATTACAAGTGACACACAATACTCAAATTACCTCAAGCATATTTCTTTCATCAAGCTACCCTATTTAAGTGCAAGGTGCAATTTCTACATTCACAAAGCAAAACAAGCAATAAATAAATGCAAGAGCCTCAATACCCCAATGGCGGTAACCTTAAGAAATTGGGAGTATGTGTCAAATAATCTTTCACCTTTCTTTTAGTGGTTCTTGAAACCACTAAATTATGTTTTTTTATAACTCTATTTACACATCACGTTTTAATTTCTTTGTATACTCCCACCTACTACTCAAAGGCTTAATTAGCGCCCCTAGGTAAACCAATCAATTAAAACACAAATTAACACTCATTATGGGTTCTGCTTTACTAGTTATGGCCTCCAACCAAAATTAGAATACCTAATGATTTCTCAACTTTTGAAAGAGAAAATTGGCTCATCCAAGGTACAAAATGCTATGGTTGCATTATTTCGTCATTTAAGGTTAACATCACTTTCATATACTCATGTACTTTAGAGTGAGGTATTGGGTCACACTACTTTGCTCGAGTTTGGAAATTTTATGATCTCATAAAAATTATGTACCTCTCTATATTTACTCTCCCTTTCATGGTCACCAACTAAAATTGTCAATTTTTAAGATACCATTGGTCTCATACTTTTCAGTACCAAAAAACATTACAAGTATTTAATCTTATCAATTAAGTTGGTATTGAAATTCATTGTAAAGGAACCATTAGAAGCTCATAAAGGAAGAGTTGTTACTTGATGAAATAGAGTTCCACTTCATACTAAGAGAATCTACGAAATGAAATCCAAGAGATGTCCATCAAAAATCAAATGATAAGGCTTTCAAAGCCAGTATTCCAACACTCGAGCAAACAAGCAAAAAAAGAGACAAAGAACTTAATATTAAGATTCGTATTAATATTTGAAACAAATGTGTAGTGAAATGAGGCAACAACTTACAATTTAAGAGTGAACGAATCTAAAACTCTAGATATAAGTTGAGAACCTCACAACATATATTTTAACTCCAAATACCGTGTGAACTCAAAGATAGAAGTTAGCACTTTTAGTATATATGGTCATGCGCCCAACCTTGGGTTCTCATGAGATCTCTATAGAGAATACTAAACTTTAAAGAGAATACTCAACTTTCTCATAGAAGGTAGCCAAACATTCACACTCACACAGGTGAATCTTCTAGTATGTTTCAAAATACTAAAATTCAATAAATCAGTAGGTTAAGTAAGTTCACATAAGTTATTTCACATAAATACATAACTTATCAATGTTTCTCACTAGCACCCCCACATCGAGAAAGATTCATTAAAAACAACTTGCTCAACCTTACAAATTAAGTGCTAAAATTCACCAAGTCATTCTTATTGGACCACCTTTTAAATATTAGATGTATCCATTAATATGACAAAGAACACATTTAGCCCCATAATATATGAAACATTTCAATAAGGATACATGAAGAGAAAGATCTCATAAATCCCCTTCCTTATTATACTTGTCAAAGTGAACCAAATTAACTTACGGGGTACTTTTTAGTCTCAACCACTAACACAACCTCTCTATTACTCAAATGGTTTGTATAAGAATGTAATTCTTTTCTCTTTTCCATTAAGAAACACTGTATATATACAATAATATTAGCCTAACCGTACAATTAAGGGCATAAATTTAGGAAACCAAATAATGCCTCAGACTGTACTAGCTAAACTTAGAGTAGTTGCATATTATTATATCACAAATCTACTTATTATTAGGAAACTATATACATGGTAACATAGTTGATTAAACATTGATAATTTGATATTTGATATGTATTTTACCCCCGATCCCGATTGATTTTTAGCTCTAATACGGCTCTTTTGAGCCATTTCTACTAACTTTTTCTATTTCGAGTGTTTGTTGTGCTTTTTATTAGATTTTACAGGAATCGATGATTTATCGTTGTTTTCCGAGACCATTTGAAGCACTTGAAGAAGTTAGTGAAGAGTTGAAGTCATTTGGGAAGCTTAACTGAAGATTAGAAGTGCTAAATGAAGAATTAAAGAATTAATTAAGGAAGAACGAGCAAAAACCGAGAAACGAGCCAAGCAAGACTACCCGCCCGGACCGAGGCTGTGTTCCCGGGTTAGGGCTGCTCGCCCGGACCCCTCCGGGCGGGTGGCTCCGAGGATTTTTTTCGCGTGTTTTTATGCGTAATTAGGTTTAGTACTTAGGGGTTTAGTCTCCTAATTTGTGAATTACGCTTTTTACACTTTACAAACCCTAGTTTACTCTTAATTTCTCTCTAAGTGTGGAATTCTTGTCAATCATTCAATCAATAATATTATTCAAGTTTTCATTCAATCTAAATTCTTGTTTTTCATTAATGATTATTATTAGTTTTAATTCATGCTCTTAGTTTCATTAGTTTTATGCTTAAATTGATTATTGTTGGTTTGCTTAATTTAATCATGTTTAGGACTTTAATTTCCTTCATTGATTTAGTTTTTATTCTTTCAATTATGAGTGAGTAGTTCCTTTTCTAGGACTAGGGGATCCATGGATTGATTGGTGATGTTTTGTGCACAATTGTTAGTTTGACTATTTTTGTTCTTGAACTGTGGTCAATTGCTATTGCTTTCAGTTAAATACTGGCCAGGTTTAATTGTTAGTTTGATATTGTTGAAATCGATGCCGAGAGGTAAGATTACCACAATTAGATCATAAGGACAATAAGCAAAACGAGTCTAAGTGAGCGAGAGCCATTAGAGGAGTTTTGAAGGGGACTAGATTCGAGAGAATTAGTGGACCTTAATTCAAGGAAATTGAAAATCTAATTCATTAATTGTGTGCAATTCGTTTGTTAATCTGTGGTGAACCGATGTCCTAGGTTTAGTCATTAATTCATTCCCTTAATCGATTCAGTTCTAATTCTAGTTAATTTCTTGGTCACATTTGACACTCAAAGGCCCTTTACACAGTCTAAACTTTTTAGAACTAATAGGTTTAATTGCTTCCCTGTGGATTCGATCCCTACTTCCCCAGTTATATTAGTTAGAGTGGTTTGGTTTATTTTTGATAGGTGTGCGATAGCCTCTACGAACATTATATAAGATATTTACATATCTTAATAGTTTCAAATAAAACCAAATAATAGAAAAAATTGTCCTTCCAAGCAACTCATAAAACTATAAATTTATTGTCAAAACTCTACCAAAGAAATCAAGCTAACTTTACCTCCAAACAAGTCAAGTAACACCAAATCATGCCATATGTGAGTACCACTCACTCCTCAAGCAAGACATAGTCTCAAAAATATTACAACTCCTTTATGCATAAATTATGTCAGCTTTATTAAAAATAATAATAATAATGGCAAACCTCAACAAAAATATACACATCATATAACATACAAAATAAACCATTACCAACAATAACCAAAAACTTATTTCAACATACTCAAAACTACTAACTAGCCATAATTAATAAAACAAAAATAAAATAAAAATTCAACTTTAGAATGTTAGAAATATCACTAGTAGCAAACAAAAAAAGGTAAGAGCTTTAAACTTATCTCGAAGGAGCGGTTATGGCGTGACAAAAGATCACTGCCCTAAAGTCAAATTTTCCCCGTACTCATACACACGAACTCATGGCAATCGACCCCCAAGTATACACAACCTTTGTTCCAAAGGTGTACTACAATGGAACAAATTGAGAACAAAATTGAACAATGCCCAAAGAAGCTTGTTTGTGTTTAGATTTTGTAGAGAAATTTTGGATGTATATATATCTTTTCTTGAAGTAGAGGCCTTTGGGATTTAAAGAAAAGAATTTGAGGTCACTTCTCTTATTTTTCCATGTGGTACAAGAGATTATTTTATATGAGAGCATATGAGGTTAGCACTTATATTCTTTCCATGTGTCATTGTATTATTTTGTACTATTATACTATTTTCTTTTGAAGCATTTTGTGGAGTTTTCTTCAACTCCAATACTAACTCCAACAGTTGTTTGATGTTTTGACTTCCGAGTTGAACATTAGAATATAATGTTACATAATGTTTCTAGAAGTATTTCTCTTCAACTATGTACGAATAAATACTGTAATAATAGGTGGGCTACAAGTATGTTTTATCTTTTCCCTTTTCTCTTCTATAATTGCTTTCATCACTTGCAAATTGGAATTGATTGTTGACGACTTGACGCATGAGTTCTTGTACAAGATGGGAGAGTTTTATTAGGAATACCGAGAAATAGGATGTCGGGCTTTTCTCCATTCATATGGACTTGTGGAGTATAAAAAATTTGTGATAACATTATTATTGTATCCCTTTACATAGTAGTGTCTACCTAATTTTTGGTCAATGTGCAGTGTTTTCATTATTATGATCACCGTGCGTTTTCTTTCCAACCAAATCTTATAATTTGTGACCTTTATTTTTCGAAGAAATAAAAAATGTATAAATTATATATCACTTCCCCACCTTAAATAATAAACTCGAGCAATTGCGAGGGCATACTCTAGTATTAAACTAATGTGATAGCTGTACCAATACATGATTACATAAGTCCAAATTCTAAAAATTCAAAGACCCTTACATTTTCACAAAATTAAAAAATGTAAACAACAAGGATCGAAATTGATTTGTGTGGGTGGGAAACAAGATGGTTTGACCAGTAGACCAAAGTGGAGGATCATATGATTTTTACACGCGTTTCTTGTATTACTTTTATTTTCATTTAAAAAAAAATCAGTTTATTTGTCGATTCTAAAGGGGTTCAGCTGAACTCATTGAACCCTCACTGGACCACCCTTGTAGCTAGTATATATATCCAAATGTTTTATCAAATCAAAGCTCATGATAAGAGTCTATTTCCTGTGTGGCTGGCCACACGACAATTAACGGTGCGGCATGCTCAATAAGTCATTAGTGAGACATTACAAATAAAATTAGTCAGCTTTCATTTCTCTATTGTTTTTTTTTCCAATAGCAATACTTCACATCCAATAACAACTGGAGAGAGAAAAAAATCACAATTTTTTTAAAAAATTGTTATAAACTAGGGTTTTTAGTAGAGAGTGTTTGTGGGAAGAAGAATAAATATATCCTCTTATTCAATAATAGGGGATATATATATATNTCTATTCTCTTATTCAATAATAGGGGATACATATATATATATATATATATATATATATACAAGCAATAAGGGTTTCCTATAAACTAATCCTACTTTCCGGAATATTCTAGATACATAAGGAATATAATGGGCATCCACAATATATCAATATTTTATAACACTCCCCCTTGGATGTCCATTATAGAACAAATACATTATTTTATAATGCGCATGTGCAATGCTGCCTCATTAAAACCCTTACAAGGAAAACCCAGTGGGAAAAACCATGCCTAAGGGAAAAAGAGTAAAGCGCGCATTAACTCCCCCTCATGATGTCATCTGTTGAGATCTTTGAGACGACGCAACCCAATTAGATGAACTAATTTTTGGAATGTAGAAGTCGGAAGTGCCTAGGTAAATAAATCTGCCAAATTTTCGCTTGAACGAATCTGTTGAACACTAATCTCATTATTCTTCTGAAGGTCATGGGTGAAGAAAAACTTTGGCGAAATATGCTTCGTCTTGTCACCTTTAATGTACCCTTCCTTAAGTTGTGCAATACAAGCTGCATTGTCTACATATAATGTAGTCGAATCTTGTTTTCCACATAATAGACCACAATCTTCTTGTATGTGCTGAATTAGAGACCTTAGCCATACACATTCTCGACTAGCCTCATGAATTGCTAAAATTTCTGCATGATTAGAAGAAGTAGCAGCAATGGTTTGTTTCATGGAACGCCAAGAGATTGCGGTACCACCATATGTAAATACATATCCAGTTTGTGATCGAGCAACATGAGGATCCGATAAATACCCTGCATCTGCAAAACCAACTAATTCTTCTTTGAAGGTGTTAGAAAAGAACAAACCTTTATCTTTCATACCTTGTAGATAGAAAAATATATGCTTAACCCCATTTCAATGCCTTCGGGTAGGACATGAGCTAAACCTCGCTAATAGTTTAATAGAGAATGATATGTCGGGTCTTGTGTGACTAGCAACATACATCAATGTTCCTATTGCACTTAGATATGGTACTTCAGGACCAAGAATCTCTTCACCATTTTCCCGAGGGCGAAAGGGATCTTTATCAACATCTAATGATCTTACAACCATAGGGCTAGTTAACGGATATGCTTTATCCATATAGAATCTTCTAAGCACCTTGTCTGTGTATGTAGTTTGATGCACAAGGATTCCTTCTTTTAGGTGCTCAATTTGTAGCCCTAAACAAAATTTTGTCTTACCAAGATCTTTCATTTCAAACTCCTTTTTCAAGTATTCCACTGTTATTGAAATCTCTTCTGGAGTTCCAATGATATTCAAATCATCAACATAGACAGCAATAATCACAAAACCTAACCCAAATTTCTTTATGAAAATACAAGGGCTGATAGAATCATTGTTATAATTTTCTTTCAACAAATATTCACTAAGGCGATTGTACCACATACGCCCTGATTGTTTCAATCCATAAAGGGATCTATTTAACTTAATACAATGTTGTTCTCGAGAACACGAACCAGTTGCTTCAGGCAACTTGAAACCTTCCGGGAGTTTCATGTATATATCACTATCAAGTGGGCCATATAAGTAAGCTGTTACAACATCCATTAGTCATAAATCAAGTCCATGTCTTACTGCCAGACTAATTAAGAATCTGAAAGTAGTTGCATCCACCACAGGAGAATATGTCTCCTCAAAATCAATACCAGGTCTTTGTGAGAATCCTTGTGCAACTAAACGTGCTTTGTGTCTCACAATTTCACCCTTTTCATTTCTTTTCCGCACAAAAACCCATTTATATCCCACTGGTTTTACACCTTCAGGTATACGAACTAAAGGCCCAAATACTTCTCTCTTTGCAAGTGATTTCAATTCTGCATCAATTGCTTCTTTCCATTTTGGTCAATCATCTCTTTTCCTACATTCTTCGATGGACTTAGGGTCATGATCCTCCTTTTCATTCATAACATCAAGTGCTACATTATATGAAAAAGCAACATCGACGTCGATTTCATTTCGGTTCCAAGTTATTCTAGACATGACATAATCTGTTGAGATCTCTTCATTTTTAGGTACCTGAGGTTCTTCTAGAACACTATCAGTTGTCATGTCTATGGTCTCTTTTGGAGATCCTTCATTTATTGCTTCCTTAATCTGGCCATTACTTATCATTTCTCCTTTTCTTTTCCGAGGATTCTTATCTTTAGAACTTACTGGTCTACCACGCTCCAGGCGTGCCTTAGACTCATAAGATTGTCCTTCAGGGACATCAATCTTGATAGGAGCATTTACAGCTGGTATATGTGACTCAGCTACTCTAGTTAGGCCAGTAAATGCGTCTGGCAATTGATTTGCTAAGCTTTGTAAATTAATTATCTTTTGAACTTCCAATTCACATTGTTTAGTACGAGGATCAAGGTGATTTAACGATGATTCATTCCAACTAATTTCTTTTTCCAGCTGCCTGTTCTCTCCCCCTAATGCTGGGAAAACTGAGTCGTGAAAGTGACAATCTGCAAAACGAGCAGTAAATAAATCCCCTGTTGATGGCTCTAGGTATCTAATTATTGATGGGGATTCAAACCCACATATATGCCCAGCCTCCTTTGCGGGCCCATCTTAGAGCGTTGTGTTGGAGCAATTGAAACATATACAACACATCCAAAAATTCTTAGATGAGAAATATCTGGTTCCTGACCACAAACCAATTGTGATGGGGAGAACTTATGTTTAGAGTTTGGCCTGATGCGAATTAGTGCTACAACATGTAAAATAGCATGTCCCCAAGCAGAAATCGGGAAATCTAACTTCATAGTAATGGTCTAGCAATCAATTGAAGACGTTTAATTAGTGATTCTGCAAGACCATTTTGTGTATGAACATGTGCTACAGGATGTTCAACATTTATTCCAATAGCCATACAATAATCATTAAAAGCCTTTGAAGTAAATTCACCAGCATTATCCAGACGTATATTCTTAATAGGGAAATCTGGAAATTGTGCTCGTAATCTTATCAATTGAGCAAGTAACCTCGCAAACGCCATGTTGCGGGTTGATAGTAAGGACATGTGTGACCATCTAGTTAATGCATCGATTAAAACCATAAAATATCTAAATGGTCCACATGGTGGATGTNACCATAAAATATCTAAATGGTCCACATGGTGGATGTATTGGTCCACATATGTCTCCTTGTATACGTTCAAGGAAAGAAATAGATTCATAATTTATTTTCGCTGGTGATGGCCTAATTATTAACTTACCTTGGGAGCAAGCAGCACAAGAATAATCATTTTGAAGAATCTTCTAGCTCTTTAAAGAATGTCCATGTGAATTTTCAATTATTTTTGGCATCATAGATGTACCAGGATGGCCTAACCGGTCATGCCAAACTATGATGCTATCTGTAAACTTCTGGTTTACAATAGCATATGTCTCAATAACATTAATCTTTGTGTAGTACAAACCAGTGGAAAGTGCTAATAATCTCTCCAAAACATGCTTAGTGCCTTGGGTCATACTCGTAATTTGAAGGAATTCATTATTTCCTTCACTTATTGTCTCAATATGGTATCCGTTTTGATGGATATCTTTAAAACTCAATAAATTTCTTTGAGACTTAGGGGAGTACAAAGCATCAATAATTTCGAATTTTGTTCCCATGGGCATCAATATAGTTGCTCTTCCGAAGCCTTCAATAATGTTTGTACTACCGGATATAGTATTCACACTTATATTATTCATCATCAATTGAGAAAAATATCTCTTATTTTTAAGTATTGTATGAGTAGTTGCACTATCTGCTAGACATATTTCTTCACCATTTACTGTTAAAGCTTGGAGAGCATTCATGTTCTTCAAATAAAATAATAGAAAGTAAATAACATATCCTAAAATATCCAAACATTCAAAATAACAAAAATAAGATTAAAGTAACAAAGTCTTAAAGTACAAAACAAACTACTATACTATCAAGTTCATGCATAAAATAACAAAACCAAAGTAAATAACATAAATTATTCTAGCTAAACTATGAATGTAAGCTACTAAATCTTTATTTGCCAATAGTCATAATTGTCTTTGACTTAATTATTCCCTTCGGGGTGGTGAAGAAATCTGCAACCTCTAGGTGAGTTGTATCACCATTATCAAAATCACCTTCGCCATCTTCATATACCAAGTTAGTCTTCACTTTCTTTCCTTTCTTTTTCAAAGACTGCTGATAAAGGTCAACAAGATGCTTTGGTGTACGACATATACGAGACCAGTGGCCCTTTCCTCCACAACGGTAGCACATAGTCTCACTTTTAGCCTTCCCATGCTTTTTACCACCATCCTCATTATCCCACTTCCGATGAGAAAAAGAGTTTTTGAAATGACCACCTCTACCTCTATAATAGCCACGACTTCTTCTGCGACCACGACTTCTACCATGACCACGACCACTACTACCGGCAGGGTCTCTATTATTAATTCGTATCCCATTGTGGGATGTAGCATTCGCTTCAGGGAATGGAGTAGAGGCAGTTGGCCGTGATCCATGAATTTTCAATAAAAGCTCATTATTTTGTTCAGCCACTAGGAGACAAGATATCAATTCAAAATATTTTTTAAAACCCTTTTCACGATATTGTTTACTCAATAAGAGATTATCCTTGTGAAAAGTAGTATATGTCTTTTCCAACATATCCTCATCAGTTATTTTTTCTCCACATAATTTCAATTTAGACGTGATTCTGAACATGGCTGAGTTATACTCACTTACTGATTTAAAATCTTGTAATCTTAAATTTAGCCATTCATAACGAGCTTGAGGGAGGATAACATTTTTCTGGTGGTCGTACCTTTCCTTTAAATTATTCCAAAGCACCATTGGGTCTTTCACAGTTAAATATTCAGTCTTAAGAGCCTCATGAAAGTGATGGCGAAAGAATATCATAGCTTTAGCTTTGTCTTGACTGTTTTCTTGATTTCCTACTTTGATAGTTTTTCCAAGACCTTTTGCATCTAGATGAATTTCAGCATCCAATACCCAAGACAAATAATTCTTTCCAGTAATATCAAGGGCCACAAATACAAGTTTCGCTAGGTTTGACATAATTTACTATATCAAGATAATATTGCAAGTTAGGAACTATTATATAGTATAATAAATGTATATATGCCACGAATTCACCGAGAAATGAGTCAAGTAATCAACAATGACAAATTTACTAAATACATATATACTATATAGACAATTTCAAAAACACTCATGAGTCATAAAACGCATGGATATAACAAATTGGAATTTTAGTTAATTCATTAGTTTATTATACCTCAATGAACATTAATAATGCTTTATATATTTTGTGAGAAAATAAACAAGGACCATAATATATATGCTGAAGTTAGCATGCATTTAGTGTCCTTTATATTATGCGAATTAGCATGTCTCTTTTCCACCTAATTGCATAATCTAAGCAGACTTCATAATATTTAGATTATACCTCAATGAACATAATTAAACACAAAACATTAATAAGCAGAAACTCTAATGGTGTCTTCACTTAAACACAAAACATAATTAAATAACACTGAAGTTCTTCACTGCACATATAAATCAAGAAAGGCATTGCAAAAATCAACAACAAATCAACTTTTATGTTAATTAATTTGTGATAATAACATATATTCACCAAAATTATTCAGAGATTTTAACATAAAAACATGTAATTAGCAGAATTAAGCCCAATTACTCAACATAGATCCACACATTAAGTACACAAAATTCAATCTTTTCCACTAACTCACATAATCTAGGCTTAAACTCCTATTGCCGAATTTGATTTTTCTTTATTTCACAACTTTCCGAAAGAATAAACATAAAGGAACAAAACTTAATCATTCAAACTAACGAAACAGGATATGGAAAATGACATGAACCATCATGAAACACCAAATAAATTATGCAGCAAGTATTAACTATATATATACACAAAACTGTAAAGAACAAAAGCTCCAAACAAACATCCCAATGCATCCGAATAACGCAACACAAACAATCCACATAAATCATAACCAAAATACTTAAACTGATAATATATATATATATATAGTGATCAAAGATCAATCTCAAAATAAACACCTTAAATACTCTCGAAAATAAACCTCTAAAAACCTTGCAAATTATTACAAAAATAAAAAACAATGCGGAGTAATTTGATTTCATGAACCCCAAAAACCAAAATAAAGCTACAAAAAACAAAAGAAAAAGCAATCATTCGTCCATGTCTCCCCAACAGCTACTCCCAAAACCTCTCTTATAACATTAACCCCTCAAAAATCCCTACATGTGAAATTAGTAATTGATAAATTTATAAAACAAAAGGAAAAATAAATCAATAAAACTTACCTTAGAAGGAGCTTTAATGGAAGTACAGAGAGTACTAGAGATTTGAAAGCGAGAGAAGAAAAGGGAAAAACACAATTTTGACAAAAGGAAAATTTTAACTCGGGGTTAGCTGTAAGCCGTCCGATGTGAATAGCATCGACGGTTGGATTTTGTTGTTATTTTTTTTGTTATAGCATCGTGCTAATAATGTGTTATAAACTAGGGTTTTTAGTAGAGAGTGTTTGTGGAAAGAAGAATAGATCTGTCCTCTTATTCAATAATAGGGGATATATATATATATATACACAAGCAATAGGGGTTTCCTATAAACTAATCCTACTTTCCGAAATATTCGAGATACATAAGGAATATAATGGGCATCCACAATATATCAATATTTTATAACAAAAATGTATATATTACAAAAAGTACAATTTTAAAATAAAAATAAAAATATCAAAATTCATGTTTTTTAATTCTCTACAAACAGAGACCCATATTGATATAGTTTAATAATACTAAATTTTTAATCGTTCAAAATATTGAATTGGGGTTACTAACTTATGTTTTTGGAGTTACTATGCTTTAGTTTTGGGGTTACTGATATATACGTTTGGGGTTACCAACTGCCTGATTTGGGGTTACTGATTATACGTTTAGGGATAATAACTAAAAATGGAGTAGTAAATTTGGGGTTAATAATTGCTAGATTTGAGGTTGATGGTTTTTGTGTTTGGTCGGAGTTACTAACTTGGGGTTTGGAGTTACTGGATTTGGGGTTACTCCGTTACTGTTATTGTTATTATTATTATTATTATTATTATTATTATTATTATTATTATTATTATTATTATTATTATTATTATTATTATTATTATTATTATTTTTTGGTTACCAACTAATAGATTTGGGGTTAATGATTTATGTGTTTTTTGGTTACTTACTTATATTCTTAAGGTTACTAATTTATTTATAGGGGTTACTAACTGCTGAATTTGGGGTTAGTAACTGATGAGTTTGGGGTTACTAACTGGTGAATTTGAGGTTACTAATTACGACATTTGGGGTTACTGATTTAAGCATTTGGGGTTATCAACTAGTGAATTTGGGGTTAGTTGTTGCTAAATTTGGAGTTACTTATTGCTAAATTTGGGGTTACTATACCATCCCTATACACATAAATTAATAACCCAAAAATAATGACTACGTAGTTAGGAACTTTAAAAAATCAACTAATTAGTAATCAAATCATTTTATAAACACATACTATTATACTTAATACAATAGTACCTGTATTTCATGAAAATGACTTATAATATTCACAATGACCAACAAATTTTATAAAAAGCAACTAACTTTTGATTAAAAAACACTAATCAATTCAATAAATTGATTCAAATTACACCACTATAGTTTCTAGTTAATGAATCAATGAGTATCAAGCATTAAATACAAAGAATAAAAATTAAAAAGAAGAAAATTGTAGCAAAAACGAAAGACAAAAAAATGAAGAAACTAGTAGATTAGAACAAGAATATTCTAAAATATTGAAGGTGAAGAAAAGAGAGAGAATGAAAAAAGAATGAAGAAATTAGCATATCGTAACAAGAAGTGTATGAAATAATAGAGAAGCAATGAAATAATGTGAAGGAGTGTTGAGAAAGAAAACAAAATGAATTTTTTAAAAATATATATATAAAAAACCTCAAATTAAAATCCAATATTGTATGGGTCAGCCACACCATTACTTAATGGTGTGGCAGGCCACATATAAGACTTAATCATAAATTTATTTAAAAAAATTACAACAAAATTATTGTTTACTTTGTTTTAATATGTGGTTTCAATTACTGTATGAATCAACAAATTTTCTGACATTATTATTATTATTATTATTATTATTATTATTATTATTATTATTATTATTATTATTATTATTATTATTATTATTATTATTATTATTATTATTATAAAATTAATTCTAAAATTTGAAAAATTCTGTTATTAATTCTGAAATTCAGAAATTCTGTTATTGATCCTAAAATTATTTTCTGAAATTCTGAAATGGTAATATTCTGAAATTTTGTTTGTGTTATTTGACTTATTTGTTTTGTTTCTACTTTTTAATTGTTAGTGCTTTCTCAGGAAGCAATGATCTAGACAAAGAAGATCCTCCATATAATGAGGAAGAAAGTAACGCCGAAAGTTTGCAAGAAGTGGCGAAGGAGACTTTTTCAACATCAAAGAAAAGAAAAAGGACCCCTTCATCCCCAACCATGGATGAAAAGCCACCATCTTATCCCATTGTTGCTTGTATGGCTCGAGATGTTCTTGCTATTCCCGTCTCTACAGTAGCTTCGGAGTCTGCTTTTAGTTTTGGAGAACGTATACTTGATGGATTCCGCACTTCTTTGACCCCAAGAATGGTTGAGGCACTCATTTGTGGTGTGGATTGGTTTCATAGCACTATCTTGCCACTTGTTATAGAAGAAAGTTTACTTGAATTGGAGAATTTAGAAGGTTTCATAATAATAATAATAATAATAATAATAATAATAATAATAATAATAATAATAATTATTATTATTATTATTATTGTTATTATTATTATTATTATTATTATTATTTTCTTATTGTTTTGTTTTCATATTTACTTTATAGTTATTTACTTATTTTTCTATTAATAATTTAACATGCATTGTAGGTATGAAAGATTTGATGATATAGCAAACTAATATCAAGATTGATGGGTCATTGGACACTTTAAGGTATTGATGTAATGTTTGTTGTAATTTGAACATTTCGTAGTTAATTACAAGAAAACAGCAATTTTGCGACGGAACAATTCCGTCGCAAACTTCAAAAATTCTGTCGCAAATTGTCCGTCTCTAAAAATTTTGTCGCAAATTTCTAAACATGCGACGGAATTTCCAAACGGCCGACAATAGCCATCGTCGGGAGGAGGTTTGCTAGGTATAGGGTTTGTTCGTGGTTTGTGGGAGGCGGGTTATACAAAGGTTATGTTGGTTTAAATTTTTGGCGACAAAATAACTTAGCATGATTTATGGTTTTGTCGTTTTTTTGCGAGGGACATTTGCGATAGAATTTAGTCCGTCGCACACTAATATAAAAAAGTCGTCGCAAAAACATTTGGTCATCTGATTTGGTTTGTCACTTTCTTGCGACGGAGATGGAATCCGTTGCAAACTCTATATTTGCGACGGAATTTATTTTTGTCGCAAAAAATCCGTCGCTATTTTCCCGTTTTCTTGTAGTGGTTATTTTAATGTAGGACATTTTGGAATTATTTTCGAATTTGAACTTGTAATGTTTGTAATTGAGAAATTATAATATTAACCATGTTTGTAAATTTTAATGTTTCGCTTTATTGTTGTACTCTTGATTCTTGAGTTCTTGAGCTTAGATTAGGTTGTGTTTATTGTTTAATAGTTAGTAGTCTTGAACTAGTAATGTTTGTATTGTTCATTTTGAGAGTTTAAAACCTCTTCAATATTGATTTTTAGTTACAAAAGGTAAAAGTCAAAACAGGAGCAAAACAGGCTAAAAAAAAAAAAGAATTCCGATCATTGGATATCCGATTATCCGATACGTAAATTCCGAATATCCGACTTCAATCGGATCGGATATGGATCAGAATTTGACTGATTCGAAAATGTCAGATATCCGACATTTCAGATCAGGTCGAATCGAATCGATCCGATTGAACAACCCTAAGGTAGTTTTGATTCCTAATAAAATTCTCTAAAAAAAAAAAGGTAGAGAAAAACTTTATTTTCCTTAGGTTATCTTTTTAGGGTTGTAATCTTTAGCTTAAGAGAAAAACTAGAGAGATAAAATTAAGAAAATTCCATTGTTGGATCATTTTGAGTATAAAGTTGTGATTTTGGTAATATATTTTCCTCATCTCTTTAGCTTCTTCCTATATAATTTTTTCTTGCTTTTATACTTCGTGTTGATTAGATTAATTGTTAATCATGTTTTCTTCAAGTTTTTACTTTGTTGTTATGATTCTTGCTTTAATTTTCATGCTTAGCGAGTAGTTTTGGGGTTTGTTACATATGTTGATAATTGGTTGAAGATTGGGGTGTGTTAAGCTTTGTGTTAAAGAGCTTGAAGGTTAATTTGCTGATAGTTGACTTTTCTTACATTTTTGGTTTACAATGCTTTGTCTATGAGATATTTATGACTCAATTTATTTGCCATCACTAGTGGAAAAATGGCTATTAATAACGCCTTATTAGTACCGTTTTACAAAAATATATTAATATAGACCTATTAGTTACACATATATATATATATTTAGTTGTTACATGAGGGTATGGACCAAGTTTTTAGGAAAGTCCTTTTCAACATGGGACCATTAATTTGAGCACTTGTATAATAAAGAGAGAGAAAGCTAATTGAAGCTTTAATGATATGCTAAACTCCATTCACCAATTTATCATATATCTCCTAAATTTGTTTGAAACATGAGGAATTGCAAAATTAAGTTCAACGTAAGAAAGGAAGTAAAATGAACAATTGCAAACTTAAGAAAAGCCATGGACAATGAATTGGCTACGGGCAGCTGTGAGATTATTCCATCCAAATACAATTTACCTTGGTCTTTGGTCATGCCCACATCATTCCATTATGTTCTAGATTTCCAACCAAAATCCCCCAAATCTAAGTATAATGTGTGGTAATGGGTCGGTGTTGGGGAAGTTTAGTGGTGGGACCTTCACAATCTTTCCGGCCATAAATTCCCCAAACTCAAAGCCTAGCACCCGCGTGCTTTGACTATTGCAGCTTGGAGCCCAAGCCAAACAAAATCAAACAGAGGAAATTGAAGATGAATAGTTTTGTTTTTTTGTTTTTATTTTTTTTTTATTTTTTATTTTTTTTCAACAAAATCAAGCGAAATTGGTATCACAATACTCGAAAAAAGGAGGAGATAATTAAAATCCAATTTGTATAATGGGATGAAGATTGCATGAAGCTAGATCTAACAATGAAGATTGAAAAAGAAGATAATTGAGAGAAAAGAGGCAAGTCATAAAGTAGCAGTAGAGAAAGAAAGGGGATAATAAAAAAATAACAAGGAAGTTTTAATGCAACAAAAAAGTAGATTTAAGGTGGATAATGAGAATTAATGGGTTTAGTTTTGTAAATTTAAATGGCATCCACTTGCTAAAGATAGTAATGTAGCAAGTAAATTGGAATTTGTATTTAAGGCAAATGTAGCAATTAAAAAAAGACAGAGGGAGTATATAATGAGTTCAACGTTATAAGCAAACATGGGACCATGGCATAGTGCAAGGTTTTGTTTTTAGTTCAATAATAGGATTATCAAACATAATATTCATCAATTTCAGCAATAGATCTCTCCAAAATAGAGGAAGAGATACATTTTCCTTCTTTTATAAACTCTCCCTCCATAATTAAAGAAATTTAAAAGGAAAATAGAGCTTCGTTCCGTTCCCCCCGCCCCCCCC
>PYUH01000061.1:462729-572998 GCA_016808085.1 Suaeda aralocaspica | reverse complement strand
CACCCACCCAATATCAGGCTTCCTCCTATTTGTCCCCCTTCCATTCCCTTCAAAATCAATACCCAAACATAGTGCTATTGCTCCCATGCACCGAAAATATGCAATAGTCCACATGCACCTTAAACTCACACATGATTGACTCCAAATGGGACTAGTCAATTCCAAACCAAATTGGCATATATCCCCAATTGAAAGACACATTGATCTGCATTTGAACTTTACATGAACATCTAAGTAATTAACACAACATCAGGATATTGAAAGTGGTTTAACAAAAAGCTTGCATAAGAAAATATGGAAATATATACCACATAATTATAACAATTCCTCATACCTTATATATACATTTGACGATGCTAAAATTTACAAGATTAATATTTTATCCAATGCAATTGCCCTTCGAGGAGATTTGATATCTGCACTCTAATACTCCGAATTTTCTTGCATTGGAACACCAAAAGTGCTCTAATTGAAAGAAGCACAAGCTTAAGGAAGCTTTACTAAGAAAGCAAATATCAATTCCACATACTGACATTTCCTTGTGGGAGGGAACTTAATTACAAAAAGATTTTACCGGTTGCATGAATATATACGAATTATTTGAATTTCATAACTGCCTGAATATACAGCGCAAGAAAATTTAGTTGATTATTCAAAGATATAAACCTCATCATATCCGAACCTGCCACCAAACAAAAGAATTAGCAAATGTTTTTGCACCAATTGGAAGCAAGATAAATACAACGATGCTTGGAGCTCACCCTTTCTTGCCACAATATGTGGGACTGAAATTATAAATGAGATTGTCAAGCACATCTTGAGCAGGTGGCCTATTAGGAGAGTTCCTTGCCTCACTGCAAAGAAATTTGGTTGAGAAATTGGAAACAAGGAATGCAAGATGACATTAGTTATTTATGAAGCACGAAACTTTAATGACAATAACGTTTCGGAAACTCATAGGAAACTCCGTTTTCCATCTAACACACCCCCTTGAACGCTGAGTGCTATTTCAAATCTCCAAGGACAACCAAACTGCTTTTTCTTTGTTATTTGTCTCTTTAATTTTATGGCAATCTATGTTGCATTTTTAATTGTATGACATTTCAAAGGTATCTTCTTTTTTTAAGACAATTTGAGAAATTTGCAAGCAAGTTGGTGTGGCAAACATTGCAAGCAAAATAAGGGAAATCAGTCTGTGTTGGTTTGGACATGTGAGACAAAGACCTCAGGGAGCACTGCTGCACCGTTGTGAAGAATGGAACTGTGGAATCAGGGAGAACTCAAGCAAGGTAGGGAGAGACCGAAAATAACTTGGTTGGAAGGTGTTAGAAAAGATATGAAGATTTTGGATATGCAATAAAACAGTTGCAAGATATGGAGAAGGAAAATCTATGTGGATGACCACATGGAATGATCAAATTTGATTCATATAGCCCACGAATAAGGCTTTTGAAGACAATTTAAGAAATTTTTTACGGCCGTTAATTTTTATTATCTGAATGTTTCCTTGTTTTTCTGAATTGGCACTTTTCCGTTTTCAAAACATTACTGTGCTACTGACTAAGATGTATGAATTCAACTTAGAGAATCCTTTCCAACTATTCACAGCAAGTACTGTTGAGGCTTATACAATCAAGAGCATGGAATGAATCTATAAGTGTATCAATTCTTTTAATCACATTTCTTTTTTGAAATTTTAAGCTTCCCAATAACAATAACTCGAAAAAATCAAAACTGTCTCACTTAGCAGATTCATTTATTTTTTCAGATGAAAAGGTGGATGGAAGGATACACTGTTACCAAAAAAAAGTGATTGACACAAACTACGTACGAAGTATGAAAGATGTATTCTTTTAAGTCTAGATTAACAGATTCCCATCCCCTCAATGTTAGTCTCCAAATAGACAAACAAAATACTTGAACAAGCATGATAGGAAGTCAAAAGCATTGTTTCGTGTTACTACCATTTTTGGATGGTTGGTAAGTGGTAACATTTAATGATATTCATTGAATTGAACCTCAAAAGGTTTGATTTGGGCCTAAATTGACCAGCGCAGTATAATGGGTTAAATTAAGTCCCATGACTCCCATCGCCATAAGTCAATCAGAGTCAATGGTGAACAGAAGTCAAGGAAATGCTATACCTAGACATGGAATTGATATAAAAAGGGGAAGATTCCAAGACTACAGAAGCAGTAAAACCATGTAAAATAATCTTGCACATTCAAAAGGAAGCAATTATTCTTCAAGTTCCAGAAAACACTTTGACTTTAAAGCAAATTCTTTCCCTCCAAAACATGTAAGTGCTACTGTAAATGGCAGCCTCTAAATAGGAATATAATTATAAAGCAAAAACCAACACACACAACAACAATTCTGAATTCTTAGTTTCTACTCTAGTCTAGCACTCTAGCCTTAGAGTAGCCTAACCCTCAAGGGTTGTAGTTTAGTTTAGAGGACAGCCTTTGTCTCATGCAAGCCCTGCTAGGGCTCAACTTTAATTTTCTGAAGAATCATTCCAATTAGAGAAGGACGAATAAAGGTAACAGCCTTCATTCCTCCCCTTTAATTGTCCAGCGTAGCTTATCGCTTTGTGTGTTGTCATTCATTAATAGATTGTGGTTAGTGTATGGGAATTTATTACTTTATATAGAAGCCTTGTTTGATCAATGTTGCTCTTATCAATTACATTTCAATTGAATTTAAATTCGTGATTTGATCTAAATTAAGTATTAAAAAAATATGTTAGCAGGGTTTTTCCAATTAAAATCGGTAAACCCAAAGGATTAAGTCTCCCGAGACACTCATCCAAAGCAATTGGGTGTCAAGTAACTTATTAGCAAGGGCCACAAGGTTTTAGCACCAACAGTTCAATAATTATTATTTAGAGAGAGGAAAAAAAAAAGTTGATGGTGAAAAGGTGCCTACCTAATAAAAAAGTTTGCAACATGCTGAGTGACTTGAATCGCATCTTCTGAATGTGGAATCATTGCACTACCCCACTCGAAAGCATTTTTCTGCGTTCAATCCATCAAGAATCATTACTGCTAAAAGGACAGGATACAATCAATAAAAACAAATGGATCATAATAACTAAATAGCGATAACAAAACTACATAATAATATTTACCTTTAATTATAATTAAAATAGGCCATTGATGACATCACCAATGAACAAATGGCAAGTTCCTCAATGACAATCCTTTTTAACTAAGAAAAGGTCTAAGAAATAGCATCACCGTAATAAAACATTAAATTTTTTTTTAACATTAGACCTTTTTTCCAATAAAACTCTTACCTTATTATAGAACAACAAAATGCGGGAATTAATACTACACACTTTCTTCTCTTTCCTCCTTAGCTTCATTTGAAATGTCTCCATTTTTATTTTTTAAAATAATCCTTCATAAATATTTGCATTATGTATTAATAATCATTGAATCTAGCTATCACAAGAAATTTAATCTTACTAATGATCCACTCTTCCTTAATATAACAATGATTTGTTTGTATGGGTTTATATAAGCCGCATGTGCATCATATATAAGATTGCTATTCAATTTATACTACTAAAAGGATCTTACATTGAACCAAATCAGCCTTTACCAAAATCACTATCATCCAATAAAATGATTATAGAGTTGATAAGGGAAGTGGATTTTGTTAAAAGAGAGAAAAACAACAATACAGGAAGGGGAAGATGGCATTAGGGAAGGAGATAAAGACGGGGACTCAAAGAGGAAAATCTCACCTGCAAGTACGTTTTGATCCTTAACTTGTAGATTAGCTGTAAACCAAGTTAAACATGACTAGTGTTCCCCTCTAATTTGCAAAAATATAAACTACTTGTTTGCTCTCCTCTCCTCAACCACTTTCTCTCTCCTCCCTCTCCTCAACAAGCCAATCCCCTTTCTATCTTTTTTGCCACCTCACTCAACACCTCATCTTCACATCAACTAGTCAATCTCCTTTCTGTCTTTTTCGCCACCTCACTCAACACCTCAACTGCCCTTATTCTATAGGTTGTTGAATTTCATCTTCACATCAACTGCAAACGAAGATAATTCCTTTGGTTTACACTATCAACTAGTAGCACTTCAATAGACCATTTAAATGAACTTAAAAGCATACTTGTACTTCTACTTTTACATACAAGTGAACAGAAAATCTAATATACCTCTTCAATTTGTCTAATCACTTCTAGACACTAATTGGGGCCGGCTACATAAACCAAAATTGATCATTCCATGTGGTCATCCACATAAATTTTCCTCCTCCGTATCCTGTCCGAAAGCTTATATCTTTTCTAACACCTTCCAACCAAGTCATTTTCAGTTTCCCCCTACCTCGCTTGAGATCTCCAAGACCCCACTCTTCCACTCTTTGCACCAATATTCTTGAGGTCATCGGCTCTCCGCCTCACGTGTCCAAACTAACGCAAGCGGTTCTCCCTTATTTTGCTTGCAATGTCCGCTACGCTAAACCTCCACTTAGGGATGGCAGTTCAGGCCGAAACCGAGTCCGACCTACTCCGCCCCGATCCTAGGAAAACATCCGCCTCCGAATCTACCTTAAAATAATCCGCTTCCGACTCCGCNTAATTATTATTTAGAGAGAGGAAAAAAAAAAGTTGATGGTGAAAAGGTGCCTACCTAATAAAAAAGTTTGCAACATGCTGAGTGACTTGAATCGCATCTTCTGAATGTGGAATCATTGCACTA
Source organism: Suaeda aralocaspica (assembly GCA_016808085.1). Classification (NCBI taxonomy): domain Eukaryota; kingdom Viridiplantae; phylum Streptophyta; class Magnoliopsida; order Caryophyllales; family Amaranthaceae; genus Suaeda; species Suaeda aralocaspica. Next base: position 568,277 of record PYUH01000061.1, on the reverse strand, counting down.
CCCCACTCGAAAGCATTTTTCTGCGTTCAATCCATCAAGAATCATTACTGCTAAAAGGACAGGATACAATCAATAAAAACAAATGGATCATAATAACTAAATAGCGATAACAAAACTACATAATAATATTTACCTTTAATTATAATTAAAATAGGCCATTGATGACATCACCAATGAACAAATGGCAAGTTCCTCAATGACAATCCTTTTTAACTAAGAAAAGGTCTAAGAAATAGCATCACCGTAATAAAACATTAAATTTTTTTTTAACATTAGACCTTTTTTCCAATAAAACTCTTACCTTATTATAGAACAACAAAATGCGGGAATTAATACTACACACTTTCTTCTCTTTCCTCCTTAGCTTCATTTGAAATGTCTCCATTTTTATTTTTTAAAATAATCCTTCATAAATATTTGCATTATGTATTAATAATCATTGAATCTAGCTATCACAAGAAATTTAATCTTACTAATGATCCACTCTTCCTTAATATAACAATGATTTGTTTGTATGGGTTTATATAAGCCGCATGTGCATCATATATAAGATTGCTATTCAATTTATACTACTAAAAGGATCTTACATTGAACCAAATCAGCCTTTACCAAAATCACTATCATCCAATAAAATGATTATAGAGTTGATAAGGGAAGTGGATTTTGTTAAAAGAGAGAAAAACAACAATACAGGAAGGGGAAGATGGCATTAGGGAAGGAGATAAAGACGGGGACTCAAAGAGGAAAATCTCACCTGCAAGTACGTTTTGATCCTTAACTTGTAGATTAGCTGTAAACCAAGTTAAACATGACTAGTGTTCCCCTCTAATTTGCAAAAATATAAACTACTTGTTTGCTCTCCTCTCCTCAACCACTTTCTCTCTCCTCCCTCTCCTCAACAAGCCAATCCCCTTTCTATCTTTTTTGCCACCTCACTCAACACCTCATCTTCACATCAACTAGTCAATCTCCTTTCTGTCTTTTTCGCCACCTCACTCAACACCTCAACTGCCCTTATTCTATAGGTTGTTGAATTTCATCTTCACATCAACTGCAAACGAAGATAATTCCTTTGGTTTACACTATCAACTAGTAGCACTTCAATAGACCATTTAAATGAACTTAAAAGCATACTTGTACTTCTACTTTTACATACAAGTGAACAGAAAATCTAATATACCTCTTCAATTTGTCTAATCACTTCTAGACACTAATTGGGGCCGGCTACATAAACCAAAATTGATCATTCCATGTGGTCATCCACATAAATTTTCCTCCTCCGTATCCTGTCCGAAAGCTTATATCTTTTCTAACACCTTCCAACCAAGTCATTTTCAGTTTCCCCCTACCTCGCTTGAGATCTCCAAGACCCCACTCTTCCACTCTTTGCACCAATATTCTTGAGGTCATCGGCTCTCCGCCTCACGTGTCCAAACTAACGCAAGCGGTTCTCCCTTATTTTGCTTGCAATGTCCGCTACGCTAAACCTCCACTTAGGGATGGCAGTTCAGGCCGAAACCGAGTCCGACCTACTCCGCCCCGATCCTAGGAAAACATCCGCCTCCGAATCTACCTTAAAATAATCCGCTTCCGACTCCGCCAAAAAAAATCCGACTCCGAGTTTAAGTCGGAGTCGGATGCTAAAAATAATCCGAGTTATCCGACAATTAATCCGACTATGCCGGATGTCCGACTCCGACTCCTACTCCGACCCCGCCTTTTATTTCACTACTTACTAGGTATAATAATAATTATTATCATTTATTTTATTTTATTATCATTGTCATTATCATTATTTCTACTAAACTAAAACTACTATAATTTATGTGTTAATGTAACTAATTACACACAATATAACCGCTACTAAATGGTTATCAACTTATCATTAGAGATGGCAATCACTCCGCTCCGACTCCGACTACCTCCGCTTAAATCCGAGGAAAAAAAATCCGCTACGACTCCGCCACGAAAAAATCCGCCTCTGATTTCGTTTAAATAATTCGACTACAATCGGAGTCGGGTCCTACATAATCCGATCCGAGTCCGACCCGTTGCCATCCCTACCTCCACTAGTATAACATCAAGCCCAACAACTTTCTTAGGTATTTTTTAGGTTTCATCTTATTCAGTGCAATCTCAACCTCTACTCTCCTAATCCTTGGCACATATTCCAAGCTAATTTCCTCTACACTCACAATTGTGTCCCCAAATGTACTTCGTGGGTTCTTATCTTGACACACTTTACTATGCCAATACCCTTCCTCATCTTGAACAAGTGTGTCAAATGTACTATGCCAATACCCTTCCTCTACCCTTTGATAAGAACTCATCTTGAACAAAAACTTTGTGGGTTCTTATCTATGACACACTTTACTATGCCAATATCCTTCCTCATCTCTTGTCTTCGCTTCGCCATCCTATAAATTTGTTTTTCTCCCTTGTTAGAGTCTAACCTTTCATAGACCTCCTGATAAGTCTTCTTTCACTTAGAAGGGGAGCTACCTTAGCCTTACACTTAGAGCCTGTTTGGATTTTGGCTTTTTGATGGCTTTTTTATTGGCTTTTTCAGTTGGTCAAAGAACCATAAAATCAGTTTGGACTTTGGCTTTTTCTAGTGATTGAAAAGCTAGCTTTTAGGCCAAAAACCAAAGGCAAACAAAAACAGCTTTTTTTTGTTGACTTTTGGCTTTTTTTACATAATTAATATTTGTTATTTTAAAAATTAATTATTGAATAACTGTTTTTGTAGTAATAAAATATTAATCAATAATTAATAATAATAAATAATTTACTTTTTTAAATTAATGTTTAATTAAATTAATAATTTGATTCTTTTTAATTATTAATTTTTATGAATTATCATTTTCACAATTATATTATTTATTACATTGATAATTAAATACTACAATAATAATTAAAAATAATTAACAACAATTTAGAGAATAATAATTACGGCTTATTCACGGGGTACCCCTGAACTTTTCCAAAATGCACGAGGTACCCTCAATCTTTCAGGAATGCACAATGTGCCCCTAAACTTTGCAAAAGGTGCACCAAATGTCCTTACTACTGACGGTGTTAGGTTGGTTGTTAAATCTAAAACTTAAATGCACCATGTACCCCTGTACTTTTACTAAATGCACAGGATACCCTCTAACGACCACTTTTCAACTTTTCAGTCAAAACTAGCCGTTTTTTTTTTTTTTTGGTTGTCTCTCTTCCCTATATATACTTCATTGCTTGTATGGATCAAAACACTCTTGTTTTTGTCTAAAAACCAGTTTTTTTTCATCTCTTTTATTACATTTTCTCCTAATAAATCAATGTTTTCAAATTCTTCTGCATCCAACTGTAAATCTTGCTACATTCAAAGTTCCTAATCGTAATTGAACATCTAGGAAGCAAATACATATTAAGAGTTCAAACTCCACTTTAAATCTACATCGTCTTAATTACAAATGTGATGATTTTGGTGCTATTAGTTGTTGTGTTAATACTGTATAAAATAAACAAAGAAAGGGAGGAGAGTGCAAAACTAAAAGATCAATTGAAGCTGCTAAAGGAAGTGAAGCAGCAACAAAAAATGCAAGACAAAATCACAACAGTAGGGCCAATTATGTTTGTAGTTCTTGTTTTTCTCTTGATTAAATAGCTTGGAATGTAAAATGTATCTTATGTATTGAACAAACAATGTAATAATAGCTAGTTTTCATTCATGTCATTCAAAGTGCTTGATCACATTAATGTTGAAGGAGAGTTTGAAGACATATTGATTTATTAGGAGAAAATGTAATAAATGAGAGGAAAAAAAAGCGGGTTTTTAGACAAAAACAAGAGTGTTTTGATTCATATGAAGTATATATATGGAAGAGAGACAACAAAATAAACCGCTAGTTTTGGCTCAAAATTTGAAAATTAACCGTTAGAGGGTAGGGTATTATGTGCATTTAGTAAAAGTACAAGGGTACATGATGCAGTTAAGTTCTAGACTTAACAGCCAACCTAACGACGTTAGGGACATTTGGTGTACGTTTTGCAAAGTTCTGGGGGCACATTGTGCATTTCTAAAACATTGAAGGTACCTCATGCATTATGCAAAAGTTCAAGGGTGCCACATGAAAAAGCCGTAATAATTACTAATTATTAATTGATTATTTATTATTAAATTAATAGTTATTTATTATCTATATAATTGATTATATTTTATAAATAATTAACTATTAATTAATTTGTGTCAACATTATTAATTACATAATTAATTATAAATAAATAATAACAATTTATATATAATAAATTAATAATTATTAATAAATAATTATTTATAATTTTTAATTAAATTATTAGTAGAAATATTATTTATAACGACTTTTTCACGGGGTATCCCTAAACTTTTTTCGATTTCATGAGTTAACCTAGTGCTTTCAAAAATTCACAAGGTACCTCTAAATTTTAGCCACAATTTACCTAGTACCCTTAAAGGCTAACGATGTTAATTTTTTTGTTAATTATGTTAATTAATTTTACTAGATTAGTTATAATCAACCGTTTAATAACCAAAATTATTCATCATAACTCCACCCATTTGAACCTTTAACTGCCACCATCTTCAACAAAACCACCCACCAATGGCCACCTCCATAGGTTGTCACCACCACCAAACCCTCATAAAAGATTGTCGATGTCACCACCACCAACAAGCAACCACCAACTTTTAGCAGTTACATACTGCCATCACAAATCAAGAAAGAAATATGTAGTTCAAAGAATTTAAACATTAAAACCCCTTAATTAATTGAAAGTTAAGACTGACAAAAAGGCTTGCCTTTAAACATTAAAATAATAATAATAATAATAATAATAATAATAATAATAATAATAATAAGGGTAGTCATTAAAATAATAATAACAATAAGGAAAAATTGTCACAAGAAACCTTTTAAAAAAAATGTTTGCCAAGAGAAACCTTAAAGTAATTTTTTTTTTTAGAAGAAACCTTCTAGTCCTATTCCAGTGTTGACTATCCATATCCGTCGTTGACTCCCTTATTTATTCTATTCGCACTCCTTTTATTCTTCTTCGTTTTACCTCCCAATTTTTCCCTCATTTTAATTTACTTTCCCAAATTGTTGACCACCTTAAATTCTAAATTAGGTATTTCTTCCACCATTGGGTCTAGTAGTAGTATGACTCTTAAAAACTTCCTAATTATCACCTTCTTTTTAACCTTCAATTGTTCAAAATCAAATAAATCATGAGAATCAACACATATGACACACTTACCTCCATCTTTTTCTCTCAAAAACACCTCAAATGGGTCACTTTTAAAGCACAATTTCATACCCATTACTCAAATAAACAACAATTGTAGAAGAAGGATAAAATGAGGCGGGTATTGGGGGTTAATTTGGCAAGCAAATCGCCGTAAAATAAGGCGAAATAAATGGCGAATAGAGTGTAGGAATTAGGGGTTTGAGAGTGAGCTCGATTGCAAAAATGGGGTTTGTTTGCATCTACAAAATTTGTCTTTTTTTCCATGAGCATACACAAGTGAGGAGAAGAGAGGAAGAAGAAGAGGGTGAAGTGGGGTTTCATTTTTATGAGGAAAAAGTGTGCTTGGGTTTAGGAAATGATGAAGATGAGTAATTTGAAGAGTTAGGGATTTAAAGCAAAAAGATTGATTGGAAAAATAAGTAAAGGAGTGCAAATAGGAGAAATAAGGAAGTCAACGGCAAAAATGGGTGGTCAACACCGTAAAAAGGTAGGAAGGTATCTTCTGGCAAAAAAAATTAGCTTAAGGTTTCTCTTGGCAAAAAAATATTTATAAAAGGCTTTTTCTGGCAATTTTTCCTAATAATAACAACAACAATAATAACAATAATTTATAATATAAAAGTATTCAAAATGAAAATTAATATGAAATACAAATATTTAGACATTTTGTTAAATTATTATGTGCTTTCTTGGTTTATTCTAGTGGGTTATGTATGCTCATGACTGACAAAAGGGCTGACCTAAGTAAAGTGTGCCTCACTTCAATATGGCACGCGCCTAACGCCCATGCCTTGCGTCTAGGCTCCAAGACCCCTATCACCTTAGTGCGCCTTGTGCCTTTTTACACACTGCTACCTCTTCTGCCGATTTCCCCGTTAGAGATCCCACATCCAAGAACCAACCCGCAAATCAACACCCCTTCCCCTTTCTTTCTCTCGCACTCCCTACAATCCTGTGCTCATTTGACACCACACACTGACAGTGTGGCATGTCGCTTTGGGGTGATGACCTAGCAATCCTTGGGATATAGCAGGACCGTGGGTCTTGGTATAAAATATGGGTACTTCCTAAACTAAAGAGTTGAATGGGAAATAAACAAAAAAACCAAAGAGAGGGAAATATTAAGCAATAGATTTAAGTAACCATTTATTTTTTCGGACAAATGATAGAACATCGAAATTATCTTACCATTTTTGCAAGAGGGATCTATTTGATAAATTCTTTCCTGATGAGTGTTTACTCATACTAGGCCCAAATTATGGTACATGCAAAATAGTCCTCAATGGTATAAATTCCACATGTAGAAGCTGTTAATGGCAGAATAATATTAGCTAATTCCCTAAAAATGCTGCTTCCGAGCAGCCCAAAAATTTAGGTAGCTTGGGAAATAGAGACATTCTTCAAACATGGGAGCCTTGGGGAACCTATGGGTGAGGTTGGCCGTGGCATATAAGAAAGGAATATCTTATGGGTAAAATGGGTATGTACAACATACAGCCCAACTGACTGCAAGATGATACTGTGCTTAGTCCTTTGTAAAGAAAAACATCAAAAATGTTTATTATGGCCACCTGCGACAGGATCATACATTACCTATAAAAAAGATCTATAACATTTTGAGAGTAAAAACCATGCCGTCCAAGATTATCTGGCAAAATCTAATTGTCCTTAAGCATCAATTCATCTCATAGCTTGCTGTACAGGAAAAGTTTACAACCAGGGATAGACTGCAGAAAATGGGGATTTGTCAGCGAAGTGTGAAATTTGTGGAGTTGCTAACAAGATCCATAGCCTTTTTTAATGCTACTACAGTACAATTTGTTGGTAGCAGATCAGGTAATGGATTGGCATCTCTAGTACATCTATGTCCTGGATTTGATTGCTAGGATGGCTTAAACACAAAAAAGCTTCTAATGTCAGAAGAGCATAACTCTGAGTGCTACAGTTTATCAGATCATGTCTGTGAGAAACGATGGTCTATGAAATCACAAGATCCCAAGTATACATTATTATATGTATACAGAATTAAAGATATGATAACAGAGATAATAAGCAGGGTTATGTACATAATACCTAAGAATACTAGCCAAGCAAATAGAGATTGGTTTTTGGGTCTGTAAATGTTGTACTGAGGTGTCTGTTTTGACCTGTTCTGTTGTGGGTATACCTTCAATCTTTTGAGCTTTCCTCTCAGGAAAGTAGGGTTGTAATTGTCATCTTGTTTCGTGAATAAAATTACTTGCTTAAACAATGGGATTTTTACCTTGTCAATTTTCCTCGAATTATAACCCCGAATTATTAAAATATGTGAACACTTTCACCTCACACATAAGATCAAACGTTCAATGTGGATAAATCAATTGCTAACTTGTAAGCATAATTTTGTGTATCAGCTTTAACGGAATCGGATGCCTTTTATATTTATTTACAGTTACTTTGATCCTTATGAGGATGAATGTATTAATGGGCATCAACTAAGAGGAATAGGATGAGTGAACCAAATAACAAGAAGTCTGTTCTGTTTCTACGGCTTGAACCAAAGAGACCAATAATGAAAATATATACCTCTGGATGCCACTGAAAAGCAGTGACAGGATAGTGCTGAGCTTGTGCTGTTGATACGTATACCTATAAATTAAAAAGGTTAAGAAAACTTAACAAATGAAAAGGTACAAGAATAAATGGTAGACAATCACGAACAAATGGATACTAAAGGAGAGAGGCTTGTTGCATCACCTTATCATCTTTGTCTCTGCTAGTTGTTACAATGTTAAAGAAACTTGATAAGCGTTCATTTCGTTGAAGTGTTTCAGGTGATATGCCATACTGTTGCATACACAGGAAAAATCAGTGAATGAAGAATTTGAAATTTTAGATGTAGATATGCATGTTAAAAATCTAAAATAGCATTAAACGATGAGAAAGGAAATAGAGTTTCAGCCAAAATCTGAGACAAACATGTTGAAATGGATATTGACTGCAACCATAGGAGATTTGGCAAGCCCAAAAACCGCCACGTGCCACCAATTTTTTTTGGCATCGTGTCATGTGTCGATTTCAAGTGTTTATTCTATAAACAACCAAGCGTTTATACCTGCAGGGACTCATAAGCCATCACTCATCTTCACTTATGCTTCAAGGAAAAAGGAGCTAAAAGTAATTAACACTACTGAGGGGTAATCGGATAAAAGGAGTACTGGAATGTGTTAGAAAGGGCAATACAATAACCTCCAATATAAGGTGTTGTAGTTTATTATGAGGTCATTGGGAAGGGAATAATTCTGTTAGTGGAAGGATAGAGAAACTCTAATTGCTAAGGGCTATAAATAAAGAGTGTGTAAGAAAGAGCAGATCATGCGATGATTATTCTAGAGAGATCTCTCCATTTTCTTCTTTGGGAGTGATCTTACCACTCGAATGTAAGGGTGATTGTGCAATGGTCATCAATCAATACAACTCATCTATCGCATAGATTTTGTCTGTTTTTCTTTCCTTCATTGTTTGTTAGCTTCCTTAGTTCCCTGCAATACCTTAACAAGTAAACGTGACAAACGTCACCATGGAATTGGACACGCACCTATTGTATGACATTAGGACATGTGCCCCTCGATGGATCATAACATCATTAAACCCTAAAAAGGGTATAAACCATAAGACTGCCAAAGCCAATGAAAGACTAATGAGGGAGAGGTAATCACCTCTAGCCAACAAATGTGCCTATAAATACCACCTCAAAGTTGGTGCACAAAATTATTCATTCATAAATTTCCTTATTTAACCATTGTGATAGTAACTCAGAACTCTTCTCTCTGCACACACTCTCTCCCTAGTTAATCGTCTACTTAATTAAACTCCTAATTTTCCTACATATACTCACTTGAGCATCAAAAGTAAGGTAATCCATACAACGAATTTGTCTCCTTGGTGTAGGTACTGGAGCACATGCAATAGCAAATTTTCAATTTTAAAAGGCAAGAGGTGAACCTAGGTGTAATAAGGGTGTGCGCCTTGCACCTCTTGTGCATCTGGTGGGTCACGCTCAAAACGATAAAAATATGAAAAAATAAAAAAGCCCAAAAGGCCCATGCATTTGCACCTCAATCGGTGTGCCTCTCGTAGGAGTATGCGTCAGTGTCTCGAGAGGCTTTTTTTCTGTGCCTTAGTGCGCCCCTTGCAGTTAGGCACACACTTTTAAAACTAAGAGCAGGTATCATTGATTTGTTGTATAATCTTCCCACAACAATAAGTAAGCATAGACTCAAGTGGTTTCAGGCTTTCAGGTACCATGAGCATGCATGTACCCTAAGGTTTTTAGTTTCAGCTAATAGTCAAACAGTTCCACATGGTATCTTATACTTGAAATCATAATTGATTCAATTTATCATTATTTCACTACTCACAGTGATCCAATCCAATACTAGAGCCCCACTAAGTATAGCCATTGCAGAATACAGAAGTAAAATTTACATTGTAAGTGCTATGAACTGAAGGAAGTCCACAGCATTTCACAAGAAAAAGAAGCAGTGGTTTATCATTCCAAGAACAACAGATATTTTTCCACCATAATGTAACCTAGACTCTGACTTAAGAAACCTTGAACTCAGGTTAGAAAACTTGGGGAAGAAGAATCAAGCAGAAAGCTAGATAGATACTGCTACATGTTTCAATTACAGAAATTGCTTCTAAGCATAAGAAAAAATGCAAATAATAATCAGCCCGTGCATCAATAAACACAATCCAAATGACAGATGCTAAAAGCCTGACACTCACTTTATGGTTTTGCATTACAAGGCAATCTGTGCTCAACTTTCTCAGCAACCCAGGAGGAAACCTGCAGCAACAAAAGAAATTGTGGAAAAATAAAAGTTGGTGTTATATAGTTAGTCCATAAAGAAAATCGTTGCAAAAGTTTCTACAACAGCAGAGCACCTTAAGTCTAAAATTACATGCTGTCGTTCAAAGTTGTTAGTTTTCAAGTTTAGATTACACCATAAGTAAAATGTAATATACACAAAATAGGTATAAAATTGAAAGTAAATCCTCTGCAATCCCTATTCTTAGTCACAAAAAGAATGATGAAGAATTGTAGACTACAGTTATATCCAAAGAGGCCAAGATAATTTCAAAATTCTCAGAAATGGGTTCAAACAGAGTAAGAATTATAATCCCATACCTATTCAGCAAAGCATGTAAAAACTTGGAAGGAAAAATGGAGTACATTCATTTAAACTCCAACATCAGAATTGGAACATATAGTCAAAGGACCAAACAAAAATGATTCCATGCGGAGACTCAAGACACTCATAGATTTCAAAATCATAGGGAAGGTGAAAATTCTTGATTCATCAATAGCCAATCAACTAAAGTAACATGCAATTCTGGAATACCTCTGGAAAACAGTTGCTTTTAAGCTAATATCGTCAACAAACTGAAGTGTAGATGCCTGATAACTTGCGCTGAAACTTTCAAGGATATTTTTATCCTATAATCAAAAAGTATCAAATGTTAGATAGGTTAATAGACAAAATTTAGTCAACATGTTTCACTATTCTCCCCAGCTTATTTTAGCTAAAATGAACTTATTTATTTATAAACTGAACTTTTACTTGATTGAACTTAATTTTTCTTTAAGTAAACTTGATTTTATTGAACTTATTTACCGACTTTGAACCTTTTTTTAACTGACTTGAACATAAATATTTTGAATTGAACTGATTCTTAATGATCAACAGCAAAAAAGCCTTAATCCCGAAAAAATTTAGGGTCAGCTAGTCAAGAAAATTTCAGAAAATAAGGTGAGGAGATCAGAGCCTAACTCTTTTGTATATACAACGAAAAAGTAATTCCAACACACAATAAAAGTACAAATCAACGCAAGGACCAACATGATACAACAGTTGAAATGAACTAATGGGAAACTTTATTCTCATAATTACAAACTAATTTACTATTTTACTTTATCTTATTATCTAAAAATTAGAATGACTGAAAGGACAAGATCTTTCAACACGAATCGTAATCCAAACTGAAAGAGTAGATGCAAGAAAACTGAGAAGCAAAGAATTTTGTTGGTATTTTATTCTTCAAATTAATTAGCGACATTTGAGCCAATTAGCAGTTTGTTACACAAAATTACATGATCAAAAGTCAAAAAGCTTTAGAAACCAAGTATGTATGCCTCAACAGATTAATGATGCTTAAGACAAAAAGAAAAAGTGTTATAACCCACAAAAACAAAATACAAAGCGAGCACTTATGATTACAACTAAATCACCTTACTGATGATCATTGTAAGAAGCTCAAAACCCAAACATATTGCATAACAAGGAAAGAACTGCCCAGCATCATTCTTCTCCAAAATTTTCTGTAGAAGATGGAAAACCAAACCGTCTGAACAAACCAATAAGCAATTTATGCAGATGAAATCATTTCAGAATTAAACAACAGACAAGTCAAAAGTGTGAGCATATGACAAATTATCTAAATGCCTAGAGCAGGAAAAATTTTTAGCTCATTGTTTATTAAAATTCATGATGTTTTTGTCAGTTATATTGAGTATTGCACAAATACTGATGATCAACTCAGAATCTCATATAATTCAATGAGACTCAAATACTCAATAGCATATCAAGCAACGACTGCAATATCAAACTCTAAATCCCAAAAGTTGGGATCAGCTGCTGCATGAAATATTTGATATCTCCTGAGTATCATATGTTGTACATCAATCTTTTTCTCCATTCTCCTCTATCTAATGTTACGTGGTTCTCTAAACTCATTTCCTCATATCACCTTCAACGCCTATCATTCAAATCCTTCTTTAACTTCATCAAAAAATCTCCATGATTCCGACTTTCTAATTTCTTATCCAGATCGACATTAAAATAATAATAATAATAAAAATTAAAACAAAAAATTAAAAAATATATAAATAAGAAAATAATAATAATAATAATAACAACAACAACAACAACAACTAAAAAATGAGACTTGATCTTAAAAAAACTAAAATAACTAAGTTCCAAGACCAAATTTCAATAATTTCATAATTTATAAGAGCTTTAATCTAGATACTAATTTCCAGCCTGTATAGCGCTGATCTTAAAAAATGAGACTTGATCTTTCTTGAGATATTATGATGGATCTATAACACAAATTTTTCAAAAATTAGAGTTCAAGCAATAACGGCATCATTCATTATGGTAACACATTTTTCATAATGTTAACTCATCCCATACCTTTAACTAGGCAAGAAAATAATGAAATAGAGCAGCTTTCCCTGGTGAACTCATGTATCTATCCTAAGATCAACAATTTACAGAAAAGTTCTATTTCATTAGTGTGTTGGCAATAACAAGTATGACTTCCTCAATCCGTAATCAGGAAGAGTGGCAGCATCAACGACATTTTCAAATGTGTTACGCATGCTGTTAGCTGAATTATGTCAAATACTGGATAATAGATTACTGGCAATCAATATAGACATCAACTAACAATAGATATAGATCACTGAATGTTTATTATTTCACAGTGCAACCATCACTTTTTAACGGTACAATCATACCCGAAGTAATAGTTTCCAGATTTTCAACATTAAGGATGTTTAAGCTATCCAACCACACCAATATGAATCCATTTTACTCCATTTATTCTTATTCAAAGGCAAAGCTTCAATAATCATTTAGCCAATATCAAGGAACTGTTCATACGTTGTTGGGTATCAACAAAAAATGTTTTTTTTTCTAATTGAGTCATCATCCAATTGTTTTTTAATAGGTCCATTCATATTCAAGGGTAGAAAATATTACAAAGAATCAATTGAAAAAGACTCCCTAATTGCAATTAGGAATTCATTGGGTCCTTTAGGAACAGTCCTTCAAACAACTTGTGAATTTTGTTTCATTTTACCATTTAATAACAATCAGATCTTGGTAACTAATTATTTGCAACTTGAATTTCAAACAAACTTTTCAACTACTTAAATTTCAATATTATTTAATGGATGAAATTGTAAGAATTTATCATCCCAAATCATGCAGTAACCTCATTTTGAATCCATTCTATTTGAATTGGTATTTTCTTCTTTATGATTTTTGTGAAGAGACATCCACAAAAATATATCTTGGACAATTTGTTTGTGAAAATGTATGCATAAGTGAATAACCAAAAGCAGACCTCATTTAAAACCTGGTCAAGTTCTAATTGTTTAATTTGACTCCGTAATGATAAGAGTGTTTAAGGCCTATTTGGCTACTCCCTGAGCAACAGTTCATGGTCATTATGGGGAAATTATTTATGAGGGGGATACCTTAGTTACAACACTTCTACTTCATAAAATCAGCGATTTACAGAAAAGTTCTATTTCAGAAATGTGGTGGCTATAACAATTATCATTTCCTCAATGCGTGAGCAGGACGAGTGGCAGCATCAACGACGATTCTTAAATGTGTTATGCATGCTGAATTATGGACAATAGATCACTGGCAATAAATATAGACATCAACTTAAAATAAGTACATATCACTTAATGTTGATTATCTCACAATGCACCCATCACTTTTTGATGGCACAATCATACCGATGTAAACATTTCCAGATGTTCTACATGATGTTTAAGTTAATGATAACAGTTTTAGGAACATGCCCGATTGCATGTATGCTTTGCTGTACGAAAGCCACAGAACAATACCCAAATTTTACCTGCCAGTTACACACACACACAGATACATATATATATATATATATGTATATAAAATATGTATATAAAACTGGAGCAGCAAAGGGTTGACTTCTAAGAGTTTTGAAAACAAATTCAGTCAATCAAACATAGCCTTAAATCCTTAATATCAGAAATGGGGCGAGGGTCGAACACATGCATCTAAATGACATCCTATGTGGTCATCCACCAAATTCTTCTCCCTCTATTTCCTACGTTCTAGCCCCAACAGGTCATCCAAACCCAGTTCTTCATATATATCTCAACTCACTTCATCCTTGTCATTTTCTTTCTCTCTCAATTCCTAAGATGACTATAGTCCCAAAGGACCCAAACCTTTCTTACTGATGCCTCTTGCAAACTGTCTTACATGCCCAAACCTAAGTAAAACAATTTTTATTCGTCTAATCCTCAATATCTAACAACCCTAACTTCCCTCTGAATCTTCATTCCTAATTCCATCCCTTATGGTGCTCTAGCAAACATGCACATCTCGGCAACTCCCATCTTCTTAATATGGAATATGGTCCTTTGTAGATTGCTAGATATCAAACATTTTGATCAATATAACTATAGAATGACAATTTTTAGTTACTCATTAGTTAGGGTATTCTTGTCTTTTTTAGTGTATTTTTGCAGATTTTTAGTTGGCTTCATTTATTTTAGTTGCATTTTTATAATTTGGCAGTTTAGCAGTATATTTAGCTTAGAATTTGATTTTGGGTTGTTTTGTGGTCAATTTATGCTTCATGTAGCTCAATTTTGGCTTATTTTGGCACTAAAACTAATCTGAGCTTTAATGTGTAGATCCAAGGGCAAAATCGTCATTCAGCATTGATGTGGGACCTGAAGGTTTTGAGAACCCGTGCAGGACTGTGGCCTATTGGAAAAGAATTTAGGAAAATAAAAAATGCGCACAAAAGCTGTTGTGAGCAGGTTATTAATGGTCGCATTCTTGCCGTGGTCTATGAAGGTGTTTGGCCCCAACAAATCACACCGGGAACACAATAGGACCCCTGGTACATAATATCTACTAAACACACCGCAATCGCGTTAGACCCACACTGTGCATGTCGTATATCGGTGAAATTAGTGATTAAAGCACACTTTGTAACAGATTTTACATCATTCTACTCGGTCATTAACTTGTAAATTACATTTTATTAGAGAGAAAGAGAGGGGACTGGAATTTAAGTTTTTGCTTTATAATTGCAATTTCTCTTTGTTAATTCAAGTAAGTTCTTGCTTTCTTTCGACATCTCTTTGCTTTCTAGTGTAAATTTTGCTCAATTAAAATGGTTTTGGTAGTTAATTCTTTTTTTCAACTTAGAATTAGGAAGTCCTCTTCCAATTTATTGGATTCTTACTTAATTCTATTAGATTCATGGAATTTCACTTTCAGTTTTCAAATTGTATTGTTCTATGAATGAATAGTTTTCTTCTAGTTTATGAATGACCATTGATCAAATTTTTTACTTTAGGAAACAAAGAAAGAAAGGAAAGGAAAAAAATAAAAAATAAAATAACATAAAATAAACACCATTATGTTGTGAGCTTGTTAGATCAAATTCACCTCTATAAAAAATCTAATCATTCAATTCTGAAGGTAGTTAATCGAAACTAGGTAAACAGAAAAATTAAGACAAGGTATGGTCTATAATAGGTAAAAAGCTGTTGAACGGGTAGAGATAACATAGCCGTATCCTACAAAAAGCTACACTTACCACAAGTTACTTCCTCCCTATTTATACTATACTTCTTTAGGAAGTTCATATCACCATATGGATGATACAACAGACTGAGGACAAGTGACTGAATTTATCCAGTTATCCAGAATTCTGATACTTAATTCATTTTCTTATTTGTGTTTAAGAATGTAAAATACAATCTTCACTCTTCCATTACTACTATTGCTGATAATTTAGATTTTCATAAACTGACAAATACGGAAACAAACATGAATTATCTACCAGGGCATTCAAGTTGTTCAATCATTAATGATCAAACATAATTTTTGGGCCTAAAACAAGATATGGCTTAAGGAACCCTATGTGCAATACTTACTAAGCATACGTGATTATGAGTCAAGCAGTAAGACTTCTACATACCCTCAACACAAAGATGCAAAAAAGCCCTGGTAAACTTCTCCTTAAGCATACTAGCTTATGTAGCAAGCCATATGATGATAAGTGGCCTTCATGTACTCTCAACACAAAGATGCGAAAAAGTCATGGTAAACTTCTCCTTAAGCATACTAGATTATGTAGCAAGCCATATGATGATAAGTGGCTTTCATGGCCACTTGCCACTTATCAAAGGCATTTACCCCTAATTTGGCCTCTTTTAGGCCCAGTTTTAGGTCCTTTTGGCCTCTTTTGCCCTATTCCTTTGATTTGTGAGTAATTTTTCAGCATAATGTGTTTAATGTGTGTTTGGCCCCTTTTTTAGCGATTATTGTCCCTGACTAGGTCTTGGCATGATTCTTTGACAATTTTCCGAGTTTTGTAGGTGTTGTGAGCTCGACACCAAGACCTGGAATAGATGACAAGAAAGCTCAGATCAAAATTGACCAAGGGAAGATCATATGTGGAGTTCAAGACCCCATGGAGCGACCTAGGAAGCCCCCAAGTAAAGCCATCACTCCAGAAAATTTGGAGCGACCGCTTCAAAGGACGGAGTGACCTTGCTCTTTGGGCAGAGCGGTCGCTCCGGGCCTGAAATCCGTGGGTTTTGTAACTTTGTTTTGATGTAATGAGTGGTATAAATATACACATCATTTTATGTTATGGTTAAGCTTTAGATTAGTAGCCTCTTATTTTTCGGATATTGTAATATGGAGAAAATAGTGAGAGAAACTAGAGAGAGAAGTAAAAGAACCCCATTGTAGAAGCTTTATTTTCAATAAAAGTTCAAGCTCTTGGAATCATTTATTTTCCTTAATCTTTTAGCTATCATTTGGTAATGTTTATATTTATTTTTCATGCTTGCTTGCTTCAATCTAAATTCAAAATCATGTTTGCTCCATGTTATAGTTTCGTTTCAATGTTTATTGCTTACTTTTCCATGGATTAGTAATAGTCTTCTTCTACAATCTATGGAGAAGGGTTCATAATTGATTTTGGGGCTTTTGGTGATTGTTGATGAATATTCGTATGTTGACTGAAGTCAAAGAGCTTGAGTATTGACCTTGATCAAGTTGACTTTTTTGTATTTTTGGTTTGCAAAACTTTGTCTATGAGTGAATTGTATGCCAATTTCTTTGCTCTTAGTTAATAGGAAGAACACATCAAGGGATTGAGTGTTTGTCCTAGGAATGACCCATATTAGGTTCCTCTCATGCTTAGGGTGAGTCTTGTTTGGTCTTTGAAACTATCCGGGAGAAGTCAAAACTCATCTCTAAGTTTAAACTATTCGGGAGAGCTTTTTACACATAAGAGGGAGAGTCCCACTACCCAAATTTAAATTGTTAGTTAGCTTTGGTCAATTAAATCCTCCAACAAGAACACAAACCCGAAACCATAGATTCTAGGTTTTAACCTATCAAACTTTACCGTAATTTAGTTGACTTGTTTAGTAGCTTTCATAGTAGGTAGTTTTAGTTAATTTTCCAAAGAAAAAACCACAGCTAAAATTCCTACATCCTTAGTTAGCTTATTCGAGTTGAAACAAAGCTCCTCGTGTTCGATACATTATATTACACGGGGTTTTATATGGTTGAGAGCCACAAAACCTCTTTATCATATGACTTCTTCATACTCTTAACACAAAGATGCACAAACACCATGGATCACCGATACTAATAACCCATCAAGTTCTACCATCATCAAGTGTGTGAAACTGTATATTATCATATACATAAAATATAAAGCAACAACACAACCCCAAAACCAAGATAGTGGAATACAGAAATCGCCAACTCCCCCCACCCCCACAGTCAGATTTCATACCTTGAATATCTTCTGCACAACCTCAAAGTACAAGCCACTTTTAGCCCACCCACCAGTGAAAAGAACTCCATTCACCAACTCCAGTTTCTGCAACGGCACAATTATATAGTATAATATGCTATCAAATAACATCATCATTCATCTCAAAAATTAGCAACATAAGTTGTTGGATAACTACAAATAGACCTGGTTATTGCTTAAGGTGGGTCAGGTTTGATGCCGGTGGGTTGTGAGTCCGGTTAAAAGCGGGTCACGGTATGATGGTGAATTGTGGCTCGCGAGTCACTAGTGAGTCTTTAATAAGTGTGTCAATAAATATAAATAAAAGAGTTAAAAAACTAAGTGAGCCATTAATGAGAAAATATGCAAATCAATCTATCAATACTTACATAATTATTTTCATCATAATTTCATTTTTAAAAGTCCCTCGTTATTACTTTACAGCTTGTTTGGTAAATAGGAATTGAGGGAAAAAACAAGGAAGTGAGAGGAAATATTTCACTTCCTAATGTTTGGTAACAAAATTCTAAAGGATTTAATAGGAAAAGACAGGAAAGTTGTTTTAACAAAATTTCAATTTCCTTTCCTCCCAATATTGGGGGATATTGGGGTATTTGGAAAATTGACATTATTATTACGGATTAAATTGAAGTTTTTCCTTCCTTTACTAATATTAGACCAAACATAGGAAAACATATTTATTTTCCTTACCTTTCCGTTCCCTTCCTTCACGTTTTTCCTTTACTAATATTAGACCAAACATGGGAAAACCGAAAACATACTTATTTTCCTTTCCATTCCATTCCCTTCCGTCACTTTCTTTTTCTCTCCTTCCCTTCATTTAGTAAAAATTCACCAAACAAGCTATGACCGTATAACAACCCAATCCAACCTTGTCCAATAAAAGTATTGCCAACTTGACGCTAGCCATTTAGCTATTACGCTACCTTGTCTAATAATTAGTGATAATCACATATCACAATTCTTGAATTCGACAACTAGCACAACCAAAAAGCTCCTTATTCCCTACTTGAAGC
This sequence comes from Suaeda aralocaspica, assembly GCA_016808085.1. Classification (NCBI taxonomy): domain Eukaryota; kingdom Viridiplantae; phylum Streptophyta; class Magnoliopsida; order Caryophyllales; family Amaranthaceae; genus Suaeda; species Suaeda aralocaspica. The sequence goes on along the minus strand of PYUH01000061.1, from coordinate 549,306 downwards.
AACTCTTGTTCAAATTAAAATCACAAAACCATATCATTACATCTTTCAACTTTATTCACCCTCAACTCATCAATCCTCAAATAATACTAGAAATTTGGATAAACTCCAATCATATAGTTACAGTATTTTAGTATTTTTTTTCAACACATTACATAAATGTAAATCCAATTTTTTACTTTTTTTTTTCGGAAAACCCACATCATTTAAGTCTCCTATAATCTACGTAAGGCCTGATCATAACAAAAATAAAACCGTCTTATATAAATTTTTGAAAAACACTTACGTCCATGAGAAGATGAAGAGGTTCAGTGTAAATAAGAGGAATAACACGAGCACCAGCAGATTCTACAAACTTGACATAAGAAGCAGCAATATAAGAGATATGGCTACCATTGTTAAGCCTCCCAGAAGCACCGTCACCAGGATGAGTAACAATTCCGATAACGGGGCGAAAATTAAGGTATGGATCAGGAGAAGAGCAACGTTGGGAAGATGATAAGAATTCAAATTCAGATTGCGAAGGAAGAAGTATGGTGTTTTGTGTTTCTGCTGAAGATATTTGTTTAAACAGTATATTAGTCAGTAGTGGAATCCATAGATAATACCATAACAGATTTGAGTGGGGAGAAATTGGAGTGATGTTTGAGGGCATGATGATGATTGTAATTTGATTGGAGAAATTGGGAAGAGGCGGAAGAGTATAAGAAGGTGGATAAAAAGAGATTGTGCAGGGGTGACTAGGAAAGAACACAACTCGCGAGCTATTTATAGTCGACTCGGTTAAATCTTCATCAAAACTTAGGCTTGTGTTGGCTCGACTCGAGAGTTGAGAGTCTAATAAGTTGAGTTGAGTCGAGCAACAACTACTTGACTTGACAAGTTCGCGAGTAGCTCGATTTAGTTTATAAGAATATATATGTTATCTTTGTTACTTTTTATGTGCAACACTCCTTTTTGAGATGTTGTAAATTATATGCAACACTTCAAAAGTTTCTTTTTTTGGTATTTTTTTTTTAAATTCCTTAAATACCTCTAATCTAAAATTGATTGACTGCTAACCTAAATTAATTAGACTAATAATCACCCTGCTTATGCCATCAGCCACCACCATGATCACCAACCTCTTGCATCTTATTCTTCTACCATTACCATTACCACCTTTTTTCTTTAAAATATGCTATCGCACACCTCTTAATGATAAACGAACAACACTAACTAATATAGCTAGGGAAGTAGTGATCGAATCCACAAGGAAGCGATTAAACTCTATTAGTTCTAAAGACTCTAAACTGTATAAAGGGTCTTGGTTGAATTTTTGCCTAAACTACTAACTAAAAAGATGATGGAAATTAAAACTAAAGAAATAGCGAGAAATTACGATCATGGGTGAACATGGGATGTCCTTCATTGACTTGTTATTTGACGAAAAAACAAATGAAATGGATTTGGGTGTAAACTTGTCTATTCTGGATAATGCAAATGGCATTGACTAGCTACGATGAAAATGGATCTGATAATGATGATGATGAGATTGTAACCGCTAGGAACATAATCCAGGAAGATTAAAGGAAACAAAAATTATATGATAATGAGCTATTAATGTTGCAAAAGTTAGCCGAGAGACAAGGGACTAATATAAACATAAGCAGTGATTTTCAAGGAGACGATTCAAATTGTGAGAGCCCTAATGAGTCATTTAATGGAGAGGATTGTGGTTACTTGATTCTTCCTATATCGCACAGAAGAAATGTCATGAAAACCAAGGCATATGTGGATGGTACAAAACCTAGTGAAGCTGTCTTTTATGTAGTTCAAGAATTTGAGAATCCACCACAGTTTAAAAAGACATTGATAGATTATTGTGTTCATCATGGAAAGGATGTTGATTACATTAAAAATGACAAGACAAGAGTTGTTGCCCAATGTTCGGTTAAAGGATGTCCATTGAAGATTAGGGTGTCATGGAAGGTAGAAAAAGGACCTTTAAAGTGAAGACATATATTCCTAATTATACATGTGGTAGAATTTCTATGGTCAAGAAAATCAATGTAAGTTGGATAGCGGTTAATTACCAACAAAAGTTTAAGATAAACCCTTATATGAGATTGCTGGTCATTATGGAAAGTGTATGGATAGATTGGGGCATCAAGGTTTCCAAATTCATTACTTTTAAAGCTAGAAAAAAAGGACAAGCTTTAATTTGTGGAGAATATGCTGAACAATATACTTTGTTACCAAGATATGCTGCTGAGATCATTAGACCTAATCCAAACAATACAGTGAAAACTAAGTGCAATGGCAATGTGTTTGAAAGAATTTACATATGCTTTGATACTCTTATCAATGGGTTCTTAACAGGTTGCAGGCCTTTTATTTCACTTGATGGATGTTTTTTAAAGGGGCCATATGGAGGACAACTTTGGGGCTGTTGGAAGAGATGGGAATAACCAAATGTTCCCAATAGCATGGGCATGTGTTGAAGTTGAGAGTGGAGATAGTTGGGGATGGTTTCTTAAGTTACTTGGTGATGATTTGGGAACCATCCATGGAGTTGGTTACACTTTTATTTCGGATCAACATCAAGGGCTCATAAAATCTATAGGTGAAGTGTTTCCTGAAGGCGAAACTCATTGTTGTGCAAGACATGTTTATTGTAATTTTAGGGAAATATTTGGTAGGACGGTTGAGTACAAGAAATTGTGTTGGATTGTGGCAAAAAGCTCGTCGGAGAGCCAATTTCTAGCAAATATGGCAATGTTCAGGGAATTTTCAATTGAAGCAGCAAATGGTTTAATAGATACTATAAAAAGTGGGTTAGAGCCTTTTTCACTTCTCAATCTACTTGTGACAGTGTGGATAACAATATGAGTGAGGTGTTCAATGCCTACATTTTGAACTCAAAACATAAGCCGATCATAACAATGTTAGAAGACATCAGGGAAGGTTTAATGGAAAGGTTACATAAAAAGAGGGACTTCATTGTTAAGAAGCTTGCTGCTCAAGGTTGGTCTGCATTTTGAGATGGGGGTTTTTGTTATGGTGTAAGAGAGGGAGCTACTCAAATCAAATATGTTGTTAACTTGATTGAGAAAACATGTAGTTGTAATGCATGACAATTAGATAGAGTCCCTTGTAACCATGCACTGGCTGCTATATGGAATAAAGTGGAGCATTCTGAAGAGTACGTAAATGACTACTTCAAAAGGGATGCATATTTGAAGGCTTATGCATATAATTTAGAGCCATTAAATGGTCCCCAAGAGTGGCCATTGCCGAAAACAACACAAATTTTGCCGCCTCCTTTTAAGAAAATTAAGAATTGACCTAAAACAAAAAGCAAGAAACAAGTAGGTGAGGTCACCACTTCTGGAATGTTGAGGAAGGTAGGATTAGTGATAAAGTGTAGCAATTGTGGAAAAAATGGCCACAACAAAAGAACTTATAAGATCTCTACGACTGCCTCCGAAGCACAAGCATCAAACATCCCACCAATGACAAGAGGTCAAAAGACAGGGAAGAGAAAAACAACAGGTCGACAATCAATCTAGCTACGCCAACCACGACACCAAGCTACAAGTGTTCTACCAACAAGCAAAGGTTTTGGGATGAACATACGTCCTATTGGATCTCAACCAATTGGAATTGTAAGTATTTAGTTATGTTCAGCTATAATTGATTATATATATATTTTTTTTTGGACAAAGTGTTTAAATAAAAAAAATTATTTTAGATACCATCAAGCAACAAAGCTTATTATACAGACTTTGGGGGTCAACAAACTCTTTAGTCATTTTCTACCTTGAATGATTTTACCCCCCACTCTCAGTCAAGCTCCAACTCCAACTATTCAGCAAGACAAGCACTATGAAGAGAAGCTTTATAGGCAATATGATACGTAGTTTAATTGTTTTGCTACTAAAGTTTTAAGATGCCAAATTACTTAATTATTAGCATTCAATTATGTATCTTTTGCTTTAAGGATCTTGCACGCACCAAACGACTTCAAATTGGGTCACAACATCATTGAGGTAATTACTTGAATTACGGGATAAGTATCTATGTTATTTTCATCTACTCTAAAAGATTAATTACCCAACATTATTGATCTTTGATTGACTGCTTTTGTATTAGGTGAAGATTGATGCTATGTCCAGCTCAAGGGAGTCACAAGTGGTTGATATAATACAAAATATTAGTGTTGAAACTCGGAACCAATCTTTATTATTTTAGTTAGTATTTAATTTTGGTTGTTCTGTACCTTTTTGTAACTTTTTTCATTAATTTGACGGTGTTATTAACACCATCCAATTAAAGGGACTTAACTCTACCTTTTTTAAATTAAGGGACCTTACTCTAACTTTTGTAAAAGTATAGGGACTAATTATCCTAATTATTAGGTTTACTCAAACTATTGTTTAGAGTTGTGGATTAAAAATTAATTTGAGCCGAATTGAAATTAAACTCGAGTAAATAAAATTATAAAACCAAAAAAAATCCGTGGAATTTCCCCTCCCGCCAGAAAACTCGAACAATTGAACGAAGCAGTGGCAGTCGACGAAAACTCTAACTTGTCTCACTACCCATCTCATCTCTCAATGTCGAACGTCAAAACCCTAGAAATCCTCGACGAAATATCATCCCTTGTTTCAGATCGACTTCAAGTGGTAATCACTTAATCTCCTTTATTTTTAATATTTCGATTGACCTAAATTGTTTGATAATTTGTTCGATTTTAATTTGTATTGTTTAGTTACTGTTGTTGTTATTGAATATTCTTGTATTTTTTTGTGTAACACTGAAGATGAGTTAACTCTTATTCCTTTTTTGTATTGTTTCTTGTTATGCTTTTGTGCGAAATAGAGTTTTTTTTTTTTTGGGAAGTTATGATTTTGTGCTTGTGAAATTGGAAGAAAATGCGCGGAGTTGAGGTATTTTGGGTTCCATCTTATTTTTACTTATTTTTGTTAAAATTAAGGCTCTATTTTCCTCGTCTTATTTTTACTTATTCATAGCAAAAATAAGTTTCAATTCTTAATAAGTTGTTAATGATTTCTATAAAAATAAGTCCAGTTTAGCATAAATAAGTTCAGATAGTTAAAAATAATTTCACGTCATCAAAAATAAGTTGATGAGAACAAGACCTAAGTATGCGTATTTGAGCTAGATGATAATTTCACGTCCTTCTTGGGTTTTTCTCTGAGAAGGTTTTCTCTTTCTAGTCTTTCGTATTAGGCGTAGTCTCGTTTTCACGAGCGTTTCTCTCGGATTTCGTCTGAGGTTTCCCCAAGTGAGGTAGTCTTGGCTGTTTTTCGTGGCCTCTAGAGAGTGTATGGAGTCTAACACCCGCATAGAAGATTCAGAAGGGGGGGATGAGAAGAGAGGCAGGAAGGGTGATAAGGAGGAGATAACAGATGATGAAGAAATAGAATGGGTCATAAGGGATGACGAAGAGGAGGCAGAGAAAGCCTCACTTCTCTTAATTGGGAAGGTGTGGACAAAAAAGAACGTAAACGCGAAGGCACTGATGGATACTCTAAAAACAGTTTGGAACCCTAAACATGGTCTCGAGGCTAGGAAGGTAGAAGAAAAAATTTTTTCGTTCCAATTTTTCCATTGGAAGGACAAAAGTAGAGTCTTAGAAGGCCAACCATGGCATTTTGATAATCATGCACTATGTCTAAGCGAAATTGATGAGAATGGAAAACCATACGAGTGGCAACTGCATACTTTGCCTATGTGGGTGCGATTCTACAATTTGCCATTCAAAGGACGTGGGAACGATGATAATGCAAAAACCCTAGCAAATAAAATTGGGACTTTCATTAGAATAGATAGAACGGAGGGAATGGATATTGAGAGATCTATGAGAATTAGGGTTGCACTAGATGTCAGAAAGCCAATAAGGCCAGAAATAAACATCAAATTGCGTGGGGGCAAGGTCTCAAAAGTACATGTAAAATATGAGAGACTTCCTCTTATATGCTTCATATGCGGATGTTTGGGACACAATGATAAGGAGTGTGATGAGCATGATAATGTTCCATCTCCAATTAAAAAGCTTGGGACGTGGATTCGAGCGTCTCCATGGAAAGTTCAAACGAGGGAGGGAGAGAAGGGAAGAGATGCAAAAAACAGTAGTAGGAGACTGTTCGTAGCGAAACCAAATTCTCAAACAGATGACACACAAAGTGAGGCTCATGAGGTAATGGAAAGGCTCAAAGATATGGGTATTAATCCACAAAAACAACAACCTATACATGAAGGGTATGAGGTTGGCAGAGACGGGAGGCTACAGGAAGAAGAAGAGGCTGTAGGTGATGCAGGAGGGTCTAAGGAGTGTAGCGTGAAGAAAATAAGCATACAGAATGGAGGGAATAGGCGGGAAGTGAGGGTAGATAAGGCGGAATAAGATAAAGAGGAGGGGGAAAGGACACGAAAGTGGAAGAGAGTGCAAAGAAAGGAAGAAGGGACCAAGGACCAAGGCCTGTTGAGGAGTGGACCTAAAAGGACTGCAGACATGACTGAACTCCAATCTAAGCTGAATGAAGATATACCGAATGTGCAGAAGAGGAAACTGAATGATGAAAGTAATACGGAAAAGGTGGCGGGCCCCACACCCTGGGCTCTTGGTGATAAATGAATTACGTACTACCGTGGAACTGCAGGGGACTGGGGAGTGGCCTTGCGGTTAATGCTTTACGGAGAATCACAATTCTCGAAACTCCCCAAATAATTTTCCTTTCGGAAACAAAGCTTAACCATTATGAGATTGACCAAATAAAACAAAAAATCAAGTTTCCCAATGTCTTTGTAGTTAGTTGCGAAGGCGAGGGGAGGAAGCGAAGAGGGGGTTTAGCTATATTTGGAAGGAAGATGTAGAACTCAGGGTGAAATCTTTCTCTCAAAATCATATTGACACGATAATAAGTGAGTGGTAGGGGAATGGAGGTTTACAGGGGTGTATGGACACCCAGAGGCTGACAAAAAGGAAAAAACAGGGCTGCTTTTGAAGGAGCTACATACAGGTAATACTCACCCATGGCTGCGTGGAGGGGATTTAAACATAATGCTGGCAGCGTCGGAGAAGAAAGGAGGAGGGGATTTTGACTATAGCCACGCGGACAATTTACGTGAAATAATGGAAGTGTGTGGTTTAGAAGATATTGGGTACGTTGGGTATGAGTTCACATGGTCGAATAATAGGGGTGGGGAACATAATATACAAGAAAGATTGGATCGTTTTTTGGCAAATTCCTCGTGGCGAAGAACCTTTCCAGGATCAACGACATTACACTTAGCAAAGAGACGATCAGATCATCTCCCTATTATGCTTTATCGAAATGACAATATGAAAACCAGGAAAAGAAGTAGGAGAGCGAGGAGGTTTAAGTTTGAGGAAATGTGGCTGCGTGATAGCTCTTGTACAAATATCATTGAGAAGTCTTGGCATACACATGACTCGATTAGTTCGAAGTTAGCAAATACAGCTAGCTGTTTGACTGACTGGGGAAAGAAACGTTTCGGGGATTTCATGAAGGAGTTAACCTGTAGAAAACAGATGGAGCAGCTTATGGAGAATGATCAGACAGAGGAGAATATAGCGCAGATGAGAGCTATTGATGACCGAATGGATGAGTTAGAGAGGCGTGAAGAGCTGTACTGGAGACAGCGTAGTAGACAGGACTGGATAAAATATGGTGACAAAAACACAAGCTTCTTCCATGCAAAAGCTACTCAAAGGAAAGAAAGGAATAATATAAACTCGATAAAAGACATGGCGGGAACTGAATTCACAAAGGAAGAGCAGATTTCCGAAGTTCTAGTAACCCACTTCGAGCAACTGTTTAAGGCAGGTAGTAATGTTGAACCGGAGCTGGTCACGGAAAAGGTGAAGACCAGAATTTCAGATGATCAAATAAGCAATTTGGGTGCCGCATTTTGTGAAGAAGAAATTCGTGAAGCACTGTTCCAAATGCACCCAACAAAGGCCCCGGGCCCGGACGGTATGCCTGCATTGTTTTTTCAGAGTTACTGGAATATAGTAGGTAATGATGTGGTGACTAAATGTTTGAGTATTCTTAATAATGGTGCTGATATAGAGTCCCTAAATCATACCCATATTGCCTTGATTCCCAAAAAAAAGAAGTGTGAGTCACCTATGGATTTTAGACCGATCAATCTATGTAATGTTTTATATAAAATCGTGTCAAAGACGCTAGCTAATAGACTAAAAACGGTTCTGCCTAGTCTTATAAGTGAGAATCAGAGCGGTTTTGTCCCGGGTCGGTTAATTACGGATAATGTCTTAGTGGCCTATGAATGTTTCCATTTCTTAAGGAAGAAGAAGAAGGGTAAAAGGGGTTTCTTAGGGTTAAAACTTGATATGAGTAAAGCCTACGATAGAGTCGAATGGAATTTTTTAGAGGCTATGCTGAATTGTCTTGGTTTTCCTGCTGCTTTTGTAACAAACATCATGATGTGCGTGAGGTGTGCTTCTTTTAGTGTGCTAGTTAATGGGCAACCCTCGCGCACCTTTACTCCTAGTCATGGGCTCAGGCAAGGAGACCCTCTTTCCCCTTTCTTGTTCATAGTCTGTGCCGAAGGGCTCTCAGCTTTACTTAGAGATGCGGAGGAAAGGAAGTTGATCCATGGAATAAAAATTGGTAGACATGTAAAACCGATTTCTCACCTCTTTTTTGCAGATGATAGTCTTCTCTTTACCAGAGCAAATGGGGAAGAAGTCGACAAAGTGATAGAAATTCTTACCACCTATGAAATAGCTTCCGGGCAAAAACTGAATACGGAAAAGTCCGAAGTTTCTTTTAGCCGAAATGTGGAGCTTGATCAGTAACATATGCTTCAGATGAAGTTAACCTTTAAGGCTGTTGAAGGACATGAAAAGTATGTGGGACTCCCAACTTACATTGGAAGTTCAAAGAAACAGGTATTCCAAGTCATTCAGGATAGAGTGTGGAAGAAATTAAAAGGGTGGAAAGAGAAACTTCTGTCGCAAGCAGGACGTGAAGTGCTTATTAAGGCCATTGCTCAAACCATACCAACTTATGCTATGCAATGTTTTGGAGTTCCCAGTATGTATTATGAATGGTATCGAAAGAATGTGTCGTAATTTTTTCTGGGGCCAAAAAGGGGAGGAACGAAAGTTGAATTGGATTGCTTGGAATAAAATGCAAAAATCAAAAAAGAAAGGAGGGCTGGGCTTTCGTAATATGAGATATTTCAATAAAGCTCTCTTAGCCAAGCAAGGGTGGAGGATTTTAACCATGGAGGATTCATTAATGGCGAGAGTTCTAAAGAGCAAGTACTTCCCACATGGTACTTTCATGGAGGCCAAAAAGCAGCCACATATGAGCTACACTTGGCGATCAATATTGGATGCTCGAGACGTGCTAAAAGAGGGGCTGTGCAAAGTTGTAGGAGATGGAAGGTCGATCAAAGTATGGGAGGACCCATGGGTGCCTACGCTAAAAGGGTATAAAACTAAGGGCATAGGGAACGAAGGACGAGAGGAGTTTCAAGTAGTGAGGGATTTATGGGAGGGCAGGGAGTGGAATGACGAGGTACTGCAACGGTTATTCTCACAAGAGGAAGCAGCAGCTATCCGACGGGTTGTCATTCTCTTTTATGATAGTGAAGATGGATGGCAGTGGAGTTTCTCAAAGAATGGAGTATATACGGTAAGAAGCGCATATCATGCAATTCTACACAAGCAAGGGGATGTTGAAGCATCAACGTCAATGGGCCATGCTTCGCTTAACTGGACCAAGCTGTGGCAAATAAAAATCCCACAAAAGATTAAAGTGTTTGCTTGGAAGGCGGTGAGGGAGGGAGTGGCAGTCCGAGAGCCTCTGTATGCTAAAGGGGTTAAGGTTGATCCAATTTGTCCCATGTGTGGTGAGGGAGTGGAAACTGTGAAACACCTGTTTATGGAGTGTAAAGTGGCGAGAGAAATTTGGTATGTGTCTCCGCTTAGATTAAGCGTGAATGAGGTGGGAGTAGGCTCCTTTAAGGAATGTATTGTCTCGCTTCAAGCTTTTTACAAGAAGGAAGGTTGGTGGGAGCTCTTCTGGAGCTTGTTGTGGGAATGTGGCATAAACGGAATGAGTGGGTCTTCAAGGAGCGAAGGGTGGCTGTCATGGACACCATTTATAAAGCAGTGAGCCTGGTAGGAGAATGTAGCTTGGAGAAGGAAGAAGGTGAAGGCAGAGGTAGGAGACATGGTTTTAGTGAAGTGTGGAAAAGACCACAAGAAGGGATGCTTAAGGCCAACTCGGATGCGGCTATGTACTCGAGCTCAATTGGGGTAGGGGGGTGGTCAAAGATCATGAAGGGGACGTGGTTTTGGCAACCTATGAGGAAAAGAAAGGAGTAGTGGCGGTGGAGGTGGCGGAAGCGTTGGCTATGAGACATACACTCAATGTTTGTTTAGAAGCAGGGTTCAGGGCGATAGTATTAGAAACGGACAACCTCAAGCTTTATTACTCTCTTGTTAAGAAGCGGGATGAGTCCACGACTTTCGCTAAGATTGTTGCTGATATCAAAAGGATGATGGCTTTGTGTAGTTTTTGCTCTTGTAGTTTTACTAAGAGGGGTGGTAATAAGGTAGCTCATAGGATGGCCAAGATTAGCAGTAGTTTTGATGGCTATAGAGTGTGGTTGGAAGACTACCCAGTTGATGTACATGACGATGTTATGGCTGACATTGCAGCTTCTATCTAAATAAAATTGTTCTTCCCGTCAAAAAAAAAAAAAAAGTTCCGATAGTTAAAAATAATTTCACGTCATCAAAAATAAGTTGATGAGAACAAGACCTAAGTATGCGTATTTGAGCCTAGATGATATGTGTCTCATCTAAAACTAAGTGTTTGCAAAGCCACTATTTAAAGGCATGTGTTGGATGTTTATTTCCGATGAGGATTATTTTGTCTACTTTCTTATGTGCTCTAATTCCAAGGAGTTTCTCTAGTGAAGAAGAGTGTTAAACCCCATATGAATTCCACAATAAGGAGAGGTTAAACTAGTTTATAGCGTTAACATTTAGTCCGTTTCTTACCGATCAGTTTTAGGATTGAACCTCATTGGGCCTGTAAGTTGGGAGGAGAGAGGAAGAATTTAGTTAAAGAAATATGCCGGGGATGTATTTAAGTATGTGGATTAACAACATTTTAAAACTTAATCAACCAAAGGGGTTGAGTGTATGAATGAATTTAGGGCACGATGGGCTGATGGAATACCCGACTTGCTTGAAACACGGGCGATTGGTCATGTGAATATTTTTTTGTAAGAATTTGTGTTGACTTTTTGTGTCCCTTGTTGCTAATGAAGCTCTCCATTAGTGAATTGGATTTTCATTACATAAAAAGCTTTTGTTTCACTTACAAAGTTGCTCTCAATGAATTGAATGAATTAAAAAGAGAAAATTTGAGGGTTTTTGATGCAATCCATTTAGCAGATCCCTATCTTTGTGAGAATATGTCTTTCCTTTGAGAGAAACCTAAATCAGTGTAGTTGGCGATGGCAATAAATCTGTCCCAAATGTCATTTCATTCCCATTCCAATATACTCTTGTACATCAACATGGTTCTTACCTCAATGCTCTTGAAGTCGCTAATGTTTACTTCTATACCATTTCTAATTTTTGTGATTATATAAATTGGAAGTGGAGTGTGATGCTTTTATTTGATTGAATAAGATAAAGCAACATTCACGTACTTGGAAAATGCAAAGTACTTGTTTTTTTCCTCATCAAGTGATGAATCAACTTTTTTTTTTTTTTTATAACATTATTAATCAATCAAAATGGTTCTAACCTAATTTTTTTAATCGCGTAAAAAGAAATATGTATCCATCTTTTTATTATGGAGGGAGTTCAATTTTCCAGTGACATGGTGTGGGTTGTTGTAGACATTTTGGTGGAAGTCTTCTTTGGCATAACTTTAGAAGCTTTTGGCGTACTATCTATAGAGGGAAAGACGAGAGGCAATGCATGTAGAAAATTGTAAGTTTACTATTGATTTCATTTTTTGTAGAAAAATTTCAAACCACATGCAAGAACTAAATATTGAAACTCTAAAGGCTACGCCACAAAGCTACAAGTCTAAAACACCTAGATTTTTCTAATTAGTTGTTGACTTGAAGCCTAGGCACCCTTACACAAGAACCACCAACTCACACAAGAACACAATTTGTTTTTATCCAAAGCAATTAAAATGGATTGTATTAATGAGCTTTAAAATCTGAAACCTAACAACCTAAAATTGTCCCATATTTAAAGGAACAAGTATCAAATTATCCTAGGATCTTGATTAGCTTATTCTTACTGATTTTGGACGATAAAATCAGTATCTAAATCTTATCAACTAACGTAACTGACTGACAAACACAAAATCCCAATTAACTTAGAACCTTGAATATTAAGCAATAACCACAAGCTGTTTTGCTGATTTTATTGCTAACTAATTATCAAAATCCCAACAAATTTAAAACCTTGAATTTCAAACAATAACCACAAGCTGATTTTGCTGATTTTCTTGCTAACTAATTATCGAACTCAAAAATCTATTTTCCTAACCACTTAGCAGTTAAAATTCTAAACTAATTTCTCAAACAAAAATAAGCTACAAACTTGGAATTCACGAAAGCCTAAGAACTTTGAACAAACCGTGAAAACACGCGCCCATATCACACCCGGAACCTTGCAAGATTGAATCTTTCATGAACTTGTACTCCAAGTAATCTAAACCATTTTTGAGTTTTGATGAAAACACCATAAAGCCTCAAATAGAAAGAAAACCCCTTTCAAGTTAAGGTAAAAGTAAAAACCTATAGGGTAATTTTAGACTTCTAGTGGGACATGCAAACTGTAGCCTAAGTCATTGAGGACCCAATGAGCATTAAATTACCATAGTTAGTTAAGTCTCCCATGGTTGCATTGCTCTTGCAGGCTTTGTAGGTCCTTAATTCGTATCAATAATTTTCATAGGAAATGATCCATTTCTCTAATTTAGGTGTAGTGATAATGGTTAATCACTTTGATGGCCTAATATAAACTTTTTGCCTCGATTGCCTTTTCTCTTCATTAATTTTCTATGTGGAAGTTTACAGAGATTTAGTTGGTTCTCTTTTTCAAATTTCTTATGATTGACCCCCTTTTATCTCTAATTTTCCAGGTTTCTTATAAGTGGCTAAGTCGTAATTTTTTGGTGTCATCCAATGCTGCTAAAAAGTATGGCTTAGTCCAACAGATATGTTTGCTCCTTTTTACCTCATATCTTGTTGTTTAGACGCTTACAACTGAAACTTGTCCAGGTTGTTGCAGGAGTTTGTGGAGAGGCGCAAGGATTCGATGGAAGTTGTGTATGTTGTAGCGGGATGGTTGAAAAAATCTCCAACAACTTATCACATAAGTCTTGTTCCAGGGCCAAAACTTGCAGGTTAAAGTTTGAGAATGTGATTTTTGCTAGACTTTGCAGTTTTCTGAATTTCTATCAATTGTTGATGTTGCTTAAATAGATACTGTGTGGTTGAAATCTTGTTAGTATGCAAACTTCTCATTAATATGTGTGATATAAACTGGGTTCATGCAGATTTAATGTTAAATATGTGAATTTGGTTGTTCTTGATGCACAAAGATAAGTTCTTGAAGATTCTTGCATGAATCTTAAGTGCAAAGTTATAGTTCAAGGAAACGCAGAATATGTTGAATTTGTTTTCTACTCACCTTAATAATGATGTAAGAGAATAATTAAATTGTAGTCTCTAACACAAACCAATTAGTTTAAGGGTTGATAATATAGAAAAATTGTATATGTGAAGTGAACTTGAAATGAATGAATCACATGAATTTTGTGAATTAGAATGGGGTAGAGTATATGTCCTATTTATAACTCATATTTATATACTATGTATCTAGCCAAATGCTAATCCTCACTACATAATCCAAACTTTATACAAGTGCTCCATAGCCAATGCCGGAATCCTTTTACTAGAAAATAGATCATGAGAAGATCCATTTATCATAATTGAATATTTGGGTGTGGAAATGTAGAGCATAGTCTACTTTACAAAAACCGAACTGAGAAACTCCTAAGCGTTTCACATATTAAACCCCACCGAACTAAGATATACTCATATGCCTTCTTTATATCAACCTTTGGAAGGAATCCTTTAGTCTGAGATCTAGAGTCTGTACTTGTAACACCTCACCATGTCCTGACTCAAGAGCACACTGTCTAGTTGTCTACTATATGTCTTTCCCTTCAATGAAGGCACCTTTGAAATCACTCACTTCATCAACTAACTTTAGGCTGAGTTTCTCACACAAGTTTAGTAATGCAATTGTACACAATAGTAATTTGGTCGGCACTCACAAGGAAGTAAGGAACTAATGAAATAAGATTTATAAGAGTATCTTCCCAACTCTCTTTGTAGATGAAATAATTTTTTGGTGACAAACAATCTATAATTTTATTGATGACGCCGATTGTCAACTTCATTTATTTGAAAAACTATCTAGTTATATTGTACAAACCCTTCATTATGTGTAACATTAAGTTGCAATTTTGGAAAGTACACTTGGATTTTATGATAGTTAAATCAAATAAGCAACTGCTATCCAGCTAAGTTATCTAACCAACTCGCCATTACCAACTAGTTCTCACACTGTTCTAATTAACCATGGAAGAAAAGGCTGTTCTGCTATAGAACAGCCGTTTTGATAAATCCTGGTATGGGGTTGGAAATCACACTCCTTCCTTGATCCTTTCTTGTTCTATTCCCTAGTTGATGAAAGAAGAAATAGTTGAGTGTATTCAATAAGAAAAAGATTAATCTATTTTGCTACTACCTAATACTAATATTCTCTTTTCTTCCTACTACCACATTCTTTCTTGCCCCACCATCGCCATGTAATGGATCAACCACAAGTGTGCCACACATACTACAGAAAAAGGAAGAAGAAAACAAACAACTACAATGGCCATGTCATCACCAACCCACCTTAGAAGTTGCATTGCATGAAGCTGAGCAAGTTATTGTTATGTTGGATGTATTGAGTTCCTTTTTGGCCTTATTAGTTTACTAGTGGATGTACTCTTTTATGTAACTAGGAAGCAGCCAAAATAGTTGTTATAGCAATTAATGCAGGCAGTAGTATGCCTTGCTGTAGTAGCTTAAATAGAGAAGAGAAGCAGAGAGAGGGAATCATCCAGAAATTGTATGAGAGACCTTGGAGAGTTGTGAGCTAAACTCACTAAGTTATCCTTGTAACCTTTTAATTATCAGTACAATCAATCAATCGTTTAATCCTTCATTATTATCTAATTACAAATTAACTACAACTAATCATACCAAGAATCGCTGTCCGTTGCACGCCACCTTTAAAGCACCACTGCCACCACCATAGTTATACGCCCATACTAGTTGTTATATTGGTGTTTTCTAGGGTGCTTTTCGGCTTGAATTTGGTGGGCGGTTGAATGATGGGATGGTTGTGGGGTTAGAGAAAGTAATCAGGGTGATTGTGAGGTTGGGGTGCGCAGTGGCAGTGGTGGGTTGGTCAAAGGTATGGTGGCAATGGTGGTGGTTCAATTTGATAATGGTGACAGTTATAAGCAAGTTGAACCTGCTGTTATTATTTATTGAATTTAAACTCAAGGTAAGTAATTAACTTAATACAATCTTAAAAATTTTGATTTATCAA
Organism: Suaeda aralocaspica; assembly: GCA_016808085.1. Taxonomy (NCBI): domain Eukaryota; kingdom Viridiplantae; phylum Streptophyta; class Magnoliopsida; order Caryophyllales; family Amaranthaceae; genus Suaeda; species Suaeda aralocaspica. The sequence goes on along the minus strand of PYUH01000061.1, from coordinate 533,588 downwards.
ATTATAACCAATCAGAATGAAACATATGGTGTTTTACCCTATATTCTACAGCCCTACAGGTTACCAAGAACCTCAACAGGTCACAAATCATTTAAAGAATATTGAGTGCAAGTTGGGATTATGCCTAAAATATTTAAAGTTCGGTTTATTTTAAGGAGATAGGTCAAAGATGGGATTATTCCCATCAGTTTTCCATAACTAAATACTTAAAAAATGAATAAGAACTGCTTAAATTGTTGCCATGTAATCGTTTTATTTTATTTATTTATTATTATTTTTTTTAAAATCATAACACAATGGCCGCGGTCCTTTCTTTTTTACCTTTACAACCCAAATCTGTGACAATGCGACTGTTTTCGCTAATGCTATTTTTTTTCTATGGTCCTAATTAAGTTTTTAAAACCATGTTTTATTCAATGAAAGAATTTAAAATCAGATACTAATTAATTACTATCCAACTAACTAATTTCCATCCTCTTCTCATGTAAATCATGATACCATTCTTTGCTTTGAGGAGATCTAGTTGAAACCTAACACATTTGGTAGTAGTGTTATTAATTCATGGACGATGTCTTCCTTATGAATAAACTAACCTCCAATAGTCAACTAATTTTCCCACAATGTCTAACAAAATCCTGGTAGCTGGGATTATTCTTACTAAAAAACAATTAGAAAATACTAAAAAACTAACAATTTCTATCTTCTTCCCAAGTAAAACATGACATCATGCTTTGCTTTCACGAGACCAAGTTGAAACCTGTTATGTGTATTAGCAATGTTATTAGTTCGTGAATGGTGTCTTGCTTTTGACTCGTATAAGTGACCTTGATTTCAATCCATCTTATGTTCACATTTGATGTCTTTTAAATTAAAGTTTTGCAAATGGTGTTGGTCTTTGAAATGTTCACCTTCAGAAGATGTGCTAAAGAGAGATGCATCTTCTACTTTGGGCGTATGGGCATGTAAGAAAAGATTAAATAAGGAATGAGGTTATTAGGAAGAACGGTAGGGTTGCTTCTATTGAGAATAAAGTGAAGGAAAATCGTGTGAGATGATTTGGGCATATAAAATAAAGATTGAGTAACACACCGATAAAGATGGCGCAAAAGATTGAGTAACACACCGGTAAAGATGGCGCACCTTTAATATGTTTTGCAAACATTTTGTATTTATAGGAACATTTGTTGTGCATTGAAATAGTCACCGTTAGAAGATGAGTGTGGAAGAGATGCATATGCTACGCTGGATTTGTGGAATGTAAGAAACAATAAAATAAGGAATGAAGTTATTAGGAAAAAGGTCTGGCTTGCTTATTGAATATAAATTGTGGGAAAATTGTCTCAGATGATGGTTGGGGTTTGGGGTCACTTTGAATCCAATAAAAAAACAAATACTCTTTGAGGGAAATTAAATAATTCACCACACTTCTTGAGTCTTGTTTATTTTGTTTTAAAGGGAAAAACCATGCAGCTGAATTTGAATTTATTCGAGATGTGAGCCAAACTGAAATTAGAAGAATGTCATTTTTTGGCTCCCTTTATTGGGACTTATGTTGGCTATGGTCCATGATTCCCATCATCACCCTCCTCGCCCTCTCAGATGGGGTCTAGACCTGTAAGACAGTGGTTGAGTAATGCAGTGGAAAGAGGATGACCATATGATGGATGAAGGAGATCTAAAGGAAGACATAAGCAAGCTTAAATGAGGGTGGTTGGTGGAGATATAAAGCTATTGGGGCTTGTGGAGAATTTGGAATTAAACATGGAAGATTGAAGAGAGGAAATTTTTGCAAGTGGCTTTGGCTATATTTATTATTGGTTCTGGTGTAGTAGGCCCCAAATTATTCTGGATCTAAAGTTTTGTGGTGTTTTTTTTATGATGGAAGAGAGTTTTTATTTGATCTAATAGACAACAAATCGACTATGTTCTCAATCCCTGTACTTGTAATCTTGTATAGTAGACTAATATCCATTGTTATTCTGATCTATAAAATGTGCTCACAAATAAATCGTATCGGTTGTATTCTTGAAGTCGGGATGATAGAAGACTAATGCTTCTTAGCAGAAGTCACAAAATAGGACCATTTAGATTAGAGTAGCATTCACAAAAGTGTTTTAGCATAGATCAAAACCAAATATTGAAATTTGTTGACAACAGTTTGGAGATTAGCACCAAATTCCAACACAATAATGGTCTATGAGTTCAAGACAGCTTAACGCTGTGATTAAGTATGTAGGTATGTGAGGTACCTCTCTCGCCCATTGGAAAGCAAGGTTTCTCCCCCTCCCCAGGTAGCTTTCATTTTCTTGTTTGGAAGCCTGATAAGTCTTGAAAAGCCTAAACTGCTAGATGGAGAAACCGAGATCACCAAAACTATTTGCTTTGAGTGTGCCCTTTCAAAGAGTAAAGAAGATCACTGTATGTCTATAGATTTTCTATTTGAAATATACTACTTCTCAACTCTTTGTTTCCTACCCCAATATATGCCATTAGCCTCTTACCTTATAAGGGGCTTCTCTCTTCGTACAGCAGGCGAGGTTTACACAACATTACCTGAAATTCTTGAGAGGATCTTTCCTTCTCATCTGTAATGTTAGTGTCAGAAGTTGCCCTACTACTGAATGTCGAAATTTATTGAACTGTTCAATGACACTTCTGATTATTCCCTTAACATATATGAATGAATTATCTGTGCAGAATTCCAGCAAGCTTTTGATGGGATTTGTTCCGTCCAAGTCTATAGTGTACAAGCTTGTATACCGAAAGACCCTGCTGCTATATGGAATGCTGAGTTTGTTCAAGCTGAGGAGCTTTTCAATCGACCTATCACAGAAGACAATTGTCTCAGAAATAATAGGTAAATCTTTTGAAACATTATGCGGATCTGCTACTTTGCATTTCACTCTTCCAGCTTTTCGACCTGTACGGAAATGTGTTGTCCCCATTATGACTGAGTTTATCTAGGGTTAATCCCTGATGAGAATTTTGCTCAATGATGAAATCTTAATGTATCTTTTCTTTTTTTTGGTTTTTATTTGGAAATAGAACTCCGATTATATCATTGTATGTACTATATGTTGCATCTCAATTTGCTCGATATTATTTAGGAAGTCAATTTGCTGCTTACCTTGCGATTCAGATCCTGAACAGTAAGACTCATCTGTTCAGGCAAAACTCCGTGAAGCAAAAAAGACCAAAATTTTGGTGGTGTTTTACAAACTTTTTAAAACTTAGGGTAGTTTTTTTCAACTTTTGAAGTTTTAGGTGGTAAAATTCAGAAGTTGGACTCTTTTAAGTAGTTTTTGACAATTTTTCCAAAAAAAAAAAAATAATACTCTATGAAATTTGGAAATACTTCTATAGACTGGTAGCTTAATATGAAGAGAATATTAGAATGTAAAGTTGAAGCTAAGTTGGCCTACTTTTCCATCTTTTGAAAGACACTCCAGTTTTCAGAACCTTGGTAGTTAGGTCATATCCTACTTTTATACTTGTATAGAAGTAGTCTGCTCTTACTATTTTCTTAATAGCTTGTGTGAGAAGATTATTTTGGAATGTTTCTTTGGGTGAGAATATATTTTACTCCCTCTGTAACATTAAGTTGGTTACGCTTTGATTCCTGAAAGCATATTCAGTATTGAGTTAGCGAGGCTAGTATTGATTTGATTGGAAAAAGCTGATTTAATGCCTTAATAAATGCTCATGATAATTTAACGGAAATTTTCAATTGCTTTATCCAAACACAGTTAAATAAGGATTGACTATGACATTGCAGCAATAATGTTTTAAATTAAGAACCAATGACAATTCTTTATTTTAGTAGAAAGATTCCAAATATGACTAACAAAAAGAAACACCCTAAACAGAATACGTAACACTAAATGAAATTGTGGGGGTTTATTTTTAAAGAACTAATCTCTTTCTGCTGCCAGTTAAAAATTTTCAATCTTCATTTTTGTGGAATAATTGGATTCATAATAGAAGCTACCAGTGTCATCATTCATCTACAATATAGCAAGTTAAAATTTAAATCACTGCTAATTTAGTTATTATTCTTTTCTATGCTGCTACCACTCTTGTAATCTTTATACTTTATTCTCATTGTTTTTTTTATTTATTGGTTCAGGTTTTGTGGGGTTTCAAATTCTTTTGTTAAGTGCAATGCTGAGGGAGCACCTGTAGCCGTAACAATGCCACAAGCTAAAAGTGCAGGAATTCCAGGTCAGGCTGTAGGTAGTTCTGCTAACCAAACTGGAGTGATTTTGCAGCCTCAGAAAACAAATTTGGAGCAAGCAAGCTCAAATCCTGCTTTACAGTCTTCCGGTGTGACTGGTTCCATAAGTAAAACTGAAAGATCTATTACAAAAGATTTACCGGTCAAGGAGTTGGATAAGGATAAAACTTCTCTTCCGATAAGAAAAAAAGGTCAGAGTGCTAAGAGCCCAGCAGGAACTGGAAGCTCTTTAGCAAACTTATGGGGTCGTGCATCTTCAAAACCCAAACTCACTGTTTCTAATGTTGAAGAAAAGATGGCTACTTCCAAGACAAATGGTGAGTTTCAAATTACATTCGTATTAAATCTTTTATTCAATTTATTGATTTGGTTTAATTTTTATTTCCAACTAATGTGGATAGCTAATCGTTATTTTATTTGGGTATTGGAATGGCGTGGGAACCTGCTGATGTCAAAGTTTATCTTTCAAAACCATACTGTGAACTATCCTTTTGAGTTTAGAAATTATTCCAATTTTGTACTCTGTTTATGGCTGAAATCATTCTTGTGTTATTCTGTTTTTGAATCCATTTAATCATGAAGTAAATAAAATCTTATTGGCAATTGAGATTTAATAAACCTTTCCTTCCGTATATGGATGTATGTTATATGTGAGATAATAGCAACAACAACAACAACAATAACAACAAAGCCTTAGTCCTGGGGTCAGCTAGACATGAATCAATATGTGGAGTCGCAAAAGTCATCAGCACAAATCTTCTTCCTCCAATCTTCCTTATTTGATACTAAATGTTCTTCAAGCCCCAACACCCTCATATCTCCACTAACAACCCTCATCCAAATTTGCTTTGGTCTTCCTCTACCTCTCCTCCTTCCCTCTTGTTGCCACCCTTCCAACCTCCTTACCGGAGCGTTACTCGGTCTCTGTCTTATATGTGAAATAATAGTGATACTGGAAAAAAATATCAATGATCACAATCCTATATCTAACTTTAACGCCTAAACTAATTAGTGAAATCTTGGCGACAGATCGAAACTAGGAGTGATTTACTACAGGAAACATAATAAATATAATAAACATTATTTTGTTCGTTAAAGCTGGCATAGCAGCATATTTGAATTGCTGCTACGAAGAATGTGTACTTCTGGACACTATGTTTACCTAAATCTCAAGGAGTACACATGACCGAGGTTATAGGTACTAGTGGTTTGTATTGTTTTCTCCGCTGCCTAAAATAGAATGTGTACTTCGACGATCGGAATTGGGTCCACGTTATATGTAGGCATATAGCTAACAAACTGTGGTGTCAGGCCTCAACTTTCTTTGTGTTAGGTGGGCGTTGTGTTTTTTTTCTTTTTTTTTTTGTGGGGGTGGGGGAGTATAAGTCTTGGTTTCACTGGAAGCCCCAACGCAAAGTTGTGACTCACATATTTGGTTCAGGTATTCAAGAGAGTGCAGATGCTCAAATTTGTGCTCAGGAAAATTCAGAGGCCACAGGTAGTGATGATGATGAATCAAATGTTAATTTCAAGAGAGTTTCCAATGACGCTGGTAAAAAGAGAAGGGTGGTACTTGATGACTCTGATGAAGAGAATGATGAAATTTCTGTTAATTTAGGATCGCCTGATGTTCCTAGCGAGAAATTAAATCAAGATCCAAGACAAAAGAGTAGATCAAGAGTAATGGACAAAAGTGAATTGAATTGTGTCAAGCAGGAAGAATGCAAACCAATAGTGAAGGAAGAGAATTCAATAGATGATGCCAGTGATTATGCTAAAGAAGAGTTTGCAGCTCTTTGCATGGGGAAGGATGTGAGGGTTGGTACTTCAGAAGGGAGAAATGGTATAACACCTCATGTTGATACAGGTATGAGTAAAGCAACAGAGACTGCTCCAAGTTCACCTAAAAGAAGAAAGGTATTGAAGACACGAATTGATGAACGTGGGAGAGAAGGTACTACCAGCCCACCATCTGTTGCCTTTCTTTCCTTTTTTCTTTACCATGGCTTGCAGCAATTGCTTTTGTGCAGCCTTTTTGTGTATTTGGGGGAGTTTTTCAATACTATCTTTTACAGTTTAATTTTTATTTCATGGGTAAATGTTGTTGCTGTAATGCTTCTACCTTACAGGAAAGCCAGGATATAAACGTTTGCAAATTTTCTTTTGTGGGTGTAAGAAAATTAATCTTTTGACATTAAGCTCTGTTGCATATTTGATTTTTCTTACTCCCTTTTATAGTCACGGAGGTGGAATGGCAAGTTGAAAAAACAAACACGGAGGATACAAATGCATTGAAAAGTCGTAGTGGCACTCCGAAAAATTCTAATGGCCACAGTGAGAAGGCTGAAGCGAATGTTCCAGAAAATCCTACTAGCAGGTTATCATTATCATATAACTTCAGCTGATATCTTATCTTGATATTTGATGCCCAGGATTTGTTGCCATTAATGTGTAGTGATACTGCACATATTTTCTCCATTTCTACTTCAGTTTATTTCATTTTTTATATTTAGTGCTAAATTTCAATTTGGTACTCAGGGCTGCTACTATTAAGAAGTCTCCAGCAGTGGGAAGCACTGCCTCTTCTCATGGTGCAGGAAAAGCTACTGGTAAGAAAGCAGCAAATCCAAAGGATCCAAAGCAAGGAAACATATTATCCTTCTTCAAGAAAGTATGAGTAATAATAGCCAGTTAGCCACTAGTAATTAGTTTTGTGGTGCTGTACAGTGTTTTTAATATACAATTTTCTGTTCATTCTTTTGGTTGTAATTGAAAGCCTTTCGCCTCAGCGTCTTTTTCGTTTCAGCAGAATGCATTGTTTTGTCAGTAGAGGTTGGTACTGTATTATGATGTGGTGTAGAAATATGATTATGAGGACAAAATCTATCGCAGCACCATTTTTTCCCCCCCTCGAATGTGTATCAAATTTATAGCCCTGTTTAGCATCATGAGTCTGTTATAATTCTGGTTTTATTCAAATAATTTGGTTCATTTCAATTCAGTTGCTTTTGTTAACTTTGGGTTGAGTTTGGTTCAGTTATATCAACACAATTAAGCAATAAACATATTACTTCAATTTTAGATCAGGGTTAGTTTCAGTTCAGCTGATTAAGTTTAGTTTGCTATCACTTTCAATCTATAATTAAGTTTGCTATCACTTTCAATCTATAATTAAGTTTGCATGACAATTCACTTTCCTATGGGTATAGACTGGAAAGGGTTTTGGGCTCTTGCATGGCAGTCCATTCTCAACATTTGGGACAATGGCAAATTATTATGTACTCCCAGGAGCACAATCCGTAATATATACTTTAGGACGCGTGTGATGAACACGCTGTGTGTTGAGGCATAATATTCATTTCACAGAGAGTAATATTTACTTTGTAGAGTGTAATATTCATTTTGCAGAGTGTAATATTGATTTTCGAAGAAGTAATGTTTTTAAGCAATATATTCAACATTTATTAATTAAACTTCTCTTATGTTAATATTATAGAACTAAATCAGGTAAAAAAATATTAATATTCAAATTTGAACATGAAATGTTCATAACTAAAACTATAAATCTTTATTTTGGAATTACTACTACTTATTACCTCAAACAAGAGGTGATCAACTTTAGCCTGAACCATGAGCTTGATCCAGTCCGGCCCTAAAAAATATGGGTTTTGGGTATCATATATCTGGCTCGACCCGATTTTTTGCAACTTTCTCACAGGCTTTGGCGGCTTAAATTTAAGAAGTTTAGTTAATTTTTTGGGCCCGGCCCGAAAAGGCTTGCCAAGTCCGTTCTAAAATTTCGGGCTTTAGACAGAAAATTAGGCTTGACCCTAAGCCCGGCCTGAGCCCGATTATCGGGCCTTCTTTAATGTGACAAGCTCGGCCCGAACCTGGCCCATGATCACCTCTACCTCAAACTTGTGCTTATAAGTGTTTGCAATACTCATTTTCCAATGATAATATTATGTGTTCAATATATGATTTTTATTTGCAATACATAAAATTCACAATTCAATGAGTGATATTACAAATAATGTGATCTAAGTTTTTATCTGAAATTTCCAGCTCTTGATAAGTAATATACACATCTGTGAGTAATATTCAATTTGTACAGAGTAATATTCATTTGCTCAGCCTTTTAACTTGTTTATCTTTATTTAGAAGCACAAATGCACTATTCATCTGCTAATGAATAATATGCATCTGTAATATATGTCATATTCAGTTTTTGATGCATAATATTCAATTATTTTCTTGAACGTAGTTTAATTCTCCTCATTATTTATCTACCATTCGTTTGCATGCATGTTTCATCTTTGCACCTACAAAAAAAATTCAAAATTGTCAATATTCATTAAAATAAGGCATAATATATCCTTTGCTTCCCACAACATTCATCATGCGTAATTCATTGTTGTAAACTTTCAAAATATGAATATTATTTATATGTATTGAATGCTAAATGTAATATTCATGTTTTAGGCAACAAGATTCATTAGTTAATAATGAATATTTCATTCTATAAAAAGAAATGTGTCATTTTAGCGTATTCATTGGATGGAATGAATATTTCATTTAAGAAAATGAATATTACATTGCAAAAATGTATATTATTGAGATATGAAAACAGAGGATTAGTTTTAATATTAGTTAAACAAATGGTCAGTGTATGCAATTTCAACGAAGCAAAGTGTGTGCATTTTTCAATGAAGCAAAAATGAATATTACATTGTAAATAATCAATATTATGTTAAATATAGAATAATATCAAACAAAATATTCACTTATTATATTACAATAATCCTAATTGAAATACACATACCTATTTTTTGATAATCATCTTCCAATTCTGCTTGAAATTGATTTACAATTTGAATGATTTTATCATTTTCTTCTATGTTTTTCAACTGATCTTCCATTTTTAAAGTTGAACATGAAAATCAGTGGAATGAAATTGGGTGATATGAGAGAGAAAGAGAATAACACAGATGAGAGAAAAAATTGGGTGAGAAATTATGAAAATTAGTTTGAAAAAGAAAGGAAAAAGAGATATATATAAGCTGAATTTGGAGGGGGAGTATATTTTGGTATATACTCCTAGGAGCATGATATAACATTTGTGTGACAATAGTACTATGTCTTCGGTCACACTAGAGAGATTATACTCTTATTCTCCAATAGACATTAAAAACTATTTATGAAAAATTCATTTAATGCCATTAGTGCTGATTAGAGGGAATTCCTAGTTTCTCACAGTGAGAAACTAGGATAAAAAACTCAAAGGGTTATTTTTGTTATAATAAAGGGTATTAAATTCAAAAGTATTTTACCATTAAACAATACATTGTAGAACCACAAACACTGCTTCCACCGGTTGTCACTATCACCACTAATGAAAACAAAACTTACACCAGTTGTCATCACCATTGAAAGTACGATTGTTGCTTCCACATTCCACTATCGCCTAAACCTCCGCCCAAAAACTATGGATTGAAACCTAATTGAAATTATGGATAATGGATTGAAAATTTGAAATTGTGGATTGGGGGAGACTGATTGACGCCTATTCCAAACCTAATCAAATTGTTGAAAACTAAATCAAGCCTAATTGAAACCCTAATCGTTGGGCATTTGTATTTTTATTTTTTTTACAGTATTTGGGATTATTAGCTAAGAGTGACGGTGTGCAAAAGGGGGTGTGTGGACTCGGGGCTTTGGGGGCTCAAGTTCCCTTTTTACGGTTATTGAATGTCTTTAGTTTGTTGCATAGTATGAATATGCTTGGATTGGGGAGTGAGTCTAGAAGCTCAAAACCCAAGTAGAGAAGTCGCTACCGCGCTCCTTTCAGGAGCTTACGGAACCCCATTAGGTTTAGCTCGAAGGCAAATTGACAACCAAGGATAAGAAGGTCTCATATCTCTAGATTAGGGGACGAGGGTAAGGACAACAATAGGCCACAGTGTCCCCCCACATATAGCGACCTCTACTTGTTCTCATGTGTAATTTCATAATCATAATATCGAATTATAACATACATATTTCCGGTTTTGACCTACAAACACATTGAAATAAGGCTAGGCGAGTTTTTAGTTAATGCACACATAATTTCCGGTTTAAACATGCTTCAGTGATCGCTTTAGGATTTAATTTGATTTTAATTTTTATTTAGTCGAAACATGATTTTAGGTATTTTGAGCAAAAGATGGATTCTATGTGATTTCAAAGCAATAAACATTTAGCATGAAGATCATATAAAACCTAAAACAATGTTTCTACCTAAAGTTGATTTTAATTAAGAAGTCGAAGCATTAGTTAATCAATGTTGCATGAATTTGATTTTAAGACATGTCAATTATCTAATAAAGTAATAAAATCACATAAACATGCAAACTAACTCTTTGAAGAACTCAAGGTGATGATTTCGATGTTGTTGGCCTCATTTGAAGTACCTTTCGTGCAATTCGTTGACAATTTCTTAGAACCGAAAGCTTGAATAACCTTGATTAATGATAATCATAAGTTTAAAGTTTTGTGAGAGAAAGAAGTAGAAAGACACGGTTTTCGAGGTAGGGCACGAAGATAGAGAGAGAGAGTTTAGACAGAGAGAGAGATTGTAAAGTAGAGAAAGAATGTGAGAGTTGATGATCAATTGATTTTGAATGTGAGAATGAGGTAAGAGAGGTCGAGTATTTATAGGGCTATAAGTGACGTCATCGAGCGTCACAGTGCTCAAGGGTGAGCGCCAGGGCGCCCCGCCTGCACTTGGGCGCTCGAGGCGAGCGCTAGGGCCCTCGTGCTTTGAGCGCCTGGGCACTGGTTGGGTGCCTAGGCGCTCGCCCTGCGTCTTGGCACTCGAGCTCCCTTTTTCATGGTTTTCATGCGGTGAAACTCCGAAGCTTCCTTATTTCGTATATTCGTTTCCATAAACCGAAATATTTTGAAATAATACAAAATTCACTTCCATAAACCGGTTTACAATACAAGATAACAACAATTTTGCGACGGACAAATTCCGTCGCAAAATGTTCGTCGCTAAAATTTTTGTCACAAATTTCCAAACATGCGACGGAATTGTTGAAGTTTGCGACGGAATTTCCCTCGCAAAAGATGGAAAATTCCCTAGCAAAGTTAGGCAATTTTTCGACGGAAAATTCCCTCGCAAATTTACGACGAAAAATTCCCTCGCAAAAGACGGACGAATATCATCGCAAATGGTAACAAAAAAAATTGCAAAAAATTTTCAATTTTTTTTTATTTTTTTATGTTTTGATTGTTTATTTGTATTTGTGCTCGTGAGCCTGTAACCTGTATGATCTGCCACGTTATGTGTTCTAATCAAATCAGAACAATTTATATTTTCCGATAATTACATATTCCAAACGTAACATATGCGTACAAAGTATTTCCGTCTTAAATAGTTTCATAGCTTTAAAGTTTAACAATCATGATAAAGGCACTAAGCTATGTTATATGGAACAAGGTACCTATCTACACTTGCATCCCTTGCCCGGCGCCGCTGCCCTCGTCGTCTGGCAAGTCCCAACGCTGACTCTGGAAAGGTGAACAACTGTTGCTACCGAATTGACTCATCATCTGGTCCATAAACTCCTTCTGTGTCCTCTGCATTGCCTCAATCTCGGCTCGCATCTTCTCCTCAACCTCAGCCCGCACCTCCTCCCGCACCTTCTCCACATGTTTCTCTAAATGATCTTTCATTTGAGAAAATACAGATGGCGTGTACTGCTTTGATGATCCAGATCTCCTCGAAGAGTTGTAATACAGGTCCGCACCATTACCAAGACCCTTCACGCGACCTTTTTTTCTACGACCACCAGATGCCTCCCAATATAACTCATCAGGCATTCTCTGACTCCCGTCACTACTTGTTTCCTCAAGCTTCTTCTGGTAGGTCTCCTACAAAACGCAAATAAAATAAAAAACACGATAAGGGGGGATGTGGGGGAGGATTATTCTTAGTTATACAGATTTGAATTTAAATCAACCCAACATACATTGCAAACGATAAAAGCCAAAGTTATGTAACAAAATAGATGGCTTATTTCAAGGTCAAACTAGCCTTTACATGTGCTTCAGGTTCAAATGGGCTCGAAATGGCTCAAATTGGCAACTAAAGTGCCAATTTTTCACATGTATCTACATTTCAACCTATAAATAAGCTAAACATCCCTAAAAGGCATAATTACAAGTGTTACAACCTNAAACATCCTTAAAAGGCATAATTACAAGTGTTACAAACTCTAGATTATGCCTAACTAGCCTTTACATGTGTTTTAGGTTCAAATGGGCTCGAAATGGCTCAAAATGGCTACTAAAGTGCCCATTTTTCATATATTTCTAAATTTCAACCTATAAATAAGCTAAAAATCCCTAAAAGGCATAATTACAAGTGTTAGAACCTCTACATTATTTCAAACTAGGCCTTACATGTGTTTTAGGTTCAAATGGGCTCGAAATGGCTCAAAATGGCTACTAATGTGCCCATTATTCATATATTTCTACATTTGAACCTATAAATAAGCTAAACATCCCTAAAAGGCATAATTACAAGTATTAGAACCTCTACATTATTTCAAACTAGGCCTTACATGTGTTTTAGGTTCAAATGGGCTCGAAATGGCTCAAAATGGCTACTAATGTGCCCATTTTTCACATATTTCTTCATTTCAACCTATAAATAAGCTAAACATCCTTAAAAGGCATAATTACAAGTGTTACAAACTCTAGATTATTTCAAACTACCCTTTACATGTGTTTTAGGTTCAAATGGGCTCGAAATGGCTCGAAATGGCTACAAATGTGCCCATTTTTCACATATCTCTTCATTTCAACCTATAAATAAGCTAAACATCCCTAAAAGGCATAATTACAAGTGTTAGAACCTCTACATTATTTCAAACTTGGCCTTACATGTGTTTTAGGTTCAAATGGGCTCGAAATGGCTCAAAATGGCTACTAATGTGCCCATTATTCATATATTTCTACATTTGAACCTATAAATAAGCTAAACATCCCTAAAAGGCATAATTACAAGTATTAGAACCTCTACATTATTTCAAACTAGGCCTTACATGTGTTTTAGGTTCAAATGGTCAAAATGGCTCAAAATGGCTACTAATGTGCCCATTTTTCACATATCTCTACATTTCAACCTATAAATAAGCTAAAAATCCCTAAAAGGCATAATTACAAGTGTTACAACCTCTAGATTATTTCAAACTAGGCCTTACATGTGTTTTAGGCTCAAATGGGCTCGAAATGGCTCAAAATGGCTACTAATGTGCCCATTTTTCACATATTTCTACATTTTATCCTATAAATAAGCTTAACATCCCTAAAAGGCATAATTACAAGTGTTAGAACCTCTACATTATTTCAAACTAGGCCTTACATGTGTTTTAGGTTCAAATGGCTCGAAATGGATAAAAATGGCTACTGATGTGCCCATTTTTCACATATCTCTACATTTCAACCTATAAATAAGCTAAACATCCCTAAAAGGCATAATTACAACTGTTACAACCTCTAGATTATTTCAAACTAGGCCTTACATGTGTTTTAGTTTCAAATGGGCTCGAAATGGCTCAAAATGGCTCACTCATGTGCCCATTTTTCACATATCTCTACATTTCAACCTACAAATAACCTACAACAAAACTTGGTAACTTACTACAATCTTCTTTGCTCTGCGGTTTGCAGGCACCTTTCCTTTTCCCGGGACATCCTTGAAATGCGTACGGAGGAGCATATCTACTTGGGATGGGAGATTTCCTTCATTCTCCTTCGCCTGTAAATGATAATGAGAAACAAATAGTATAAAATTAAAGTTAGAAGATAGATTATCAAATGGTATAACGAATGATATTTTCATATAATCAAAAATGTAAATGAAAAATTGAACTTTTAAGCATATGAAGAAATAACCATCTTCTTAGCATGTTGTACTGCTGAGGAAGAGCCTTGATAGTGGGTAGGTTCAATGGGATTTTCCATTGAACCACCCCTTTGGTTCTTCTTAATTGTTTTGTGCCGATCTTTTCTTGAACATTTCATCAACCTTTATCACATCTTGCGCCTTCTTGTACACGGTTTCACTCACCCACTTTGGTAATGTTCTGCTAACATTGTGCGTGAGTTTGTAGAACATGTCACGCAATTGATTTCCAACCCTAGATTGGAATTCATGTCTAACTTCAGGTTCAAACTCAGCAGCCCAAGTGCATCTTTTCTGTAATAACGTCAAACTTTAACATTTACTACATCATATATGAAGATCATATATCATCATTAAACCTTAAAAATTTGAGATCAATTAAATCATAATCCATTAAAAGTTACGATTAATTAGATCATACTCCATTTCATAAATTATATAATTATATACCGTAAACAGGTTCCACCATTGTTCCTTGGTCACATCATCAACTTCATTGTAAGTTCTCCAAGGAGCATGGTAATGGGCTTGGAGTATATCCTTGATCTCCCTCTTCACGTTGGGGTCATCAAACCTATCCACAAGCCAAGCAAGTTATTCACCAAGTAAGTAAGCGAATTAACCTATTAAAATAACTAACATTGATGAAAATTTGCATGAAGGAAAATTATACCACAAAGTCATACAGTGGACTCATCTAGGGAACCACCGGCGTTCTCAGCAGTCGAGCTACTAGGCTGCTGCTGTAATTGCATGTGTGATGGTGATGGAGGCTGCTCCTGTTCTTGCTGCTGTAACTGCTACTATTGTTGCTGTAACTGCAGCTGTTGTTGCTGTAACTGCTGCTGCGAGCCAGAAGCGGCTCTTTTACCTTTGTTCCTTCCTTCCATGAGTACCTGAAACATACAAGACCAATAGTAAGTTCACATTAAATTTGGTGACTGAAATTGAATTAAGTACATAACACTGTAATAAACAAAGAAAATAATAAAGGTGGAGGGAGAAAAAGTTAGAATAATACATAAGCAAGATAAGACCAATTAATACAAGCGAGAAAATATAAGACCAAATAATATATTTAACAATTTAAGCGACAATGTTTCTCCCCAACACTTGGAAACAAGACCATAACACGCTAATCACTACTATGATCACTACTAAATCCATCACTAATGTCATCCAGAAATGCAATGTTGTCCTCATCTTCTTCATCGTCTTCAGAATTGCCAGAAATCAGTTCAGGTTCATCGTCCTCATTATCAGACATCATTTCATTGTCCTCGGATTCAGAGACAACAAAATCATCACTAATAGCATAGTTCGGAATCTCATTCGGTGGATATAGGGTTGAAGCTTGTGGTGGTAAAGTTTCTTTCATGTCAACTGGAGCATCAACCACCGACCTAGCGTGTGTTTTGAACACTGCCCACCACTGAATTCGATCTCGTATAAGGCTTGGATAAGATGTGTAGTAAACTTGGTTAGCTTGGTAAGATAACACAAATGGATCATATTTGGGGTACTTCTTAGTGTGATTGACTTCGATGAGCTTGTACCACTCATGTAAGTTCATACCCCTAACACAATCAAACCATGAACACTTAAATAACATAGTCTTGTATTCTTTTTTAACACCGGTGTAAACAAGTTCTATGATATCCTCTAAAATTCCGAAGTACTCGGTGCCATCTTCACCCGAAACACAAACACCGTAATTCATGGTAGATTTGTGACTGCGTACGCATTTATAAAGAAGTTGAAACCACCAACTACAATTTGACTAAAAGTGCGAACCCGCTTGGAAGGGCCCATAGCCAACGCTTGTACAACATCAGAATTTGGTTTCTTCTCATGGACCTGTAAATCTATCGGACCATTAGAGCTGCCTAAGTACACAAAAGGGATATCATGAACCTGTTGCAATTGTTTGTTAACTCTTTTTACCTTCTGACGCAACCAATTTGGGAATTCAACTTCAAATTTAACATGAACTTCTTCTGCACGCAAAGCCGGATGAATTGTTTTCATATGGTCCTCGAACTTCCTAAAAATGGCATAATTTGGGTTAAACATTGTCATAACCTACTAGTTTTACATGTTCCACATGTAAGTTTTAGTAGAAACGGGGTTACCTTTCATAGTCTCCTAAAATTCTGCTGTTAGACAACACAAAATAATGCATCGATAGGAGTTCTTTCTCATCTAGAAATCTTGCTTTCCCCTGAGTAGTTACGCGACCCCTAAACAATTCCAGGACATCGTCGTTGTCTACGTCATCCTCAATATCAGCGTTGACATTTCGACCAAGATCTCTTGGTTTCGTGTTAAACTTGGGGTCAAAGTGATGGGAGCAGAAGTTTGCTACCTCTTCAATTAGGTAAGCATTGCATATTGAGCCTTCGACATGAGCTTTGTTACCAATCTTTCTTTTTAAATGATTCAGGAACCTAAAATTTTTAAAAAGCATCAACACAGGTTTAGTATACGTAGCGGGTTATACAACTTAGAAAAGGAAGTTGATGGAATTTTGCACATTAATAACTACTGACCTTTCGAATATATTGAACAGGTCCACACACTTTGGCCTCATAAGGCAAGTGTATCGGCAAATGCTCCATAGAGTTGAAGAACGAAGGGGGGAAAATCTTTTCAAGCTTGCAAATGATCTCTGCAATGTTTCTCTCCAATCGCTCCATGTCAGTGACTTTGATTGTGTAAAAACAAAGATCTCGAAAAAATTGGCTTATCTTTGTAATAGCATTTCATATATGGGTAGGGAGAAATTCTTGTAAAGCAACAGGCAACAACCTTTCCATGAAAACATGACAATCATGACTCTTCATTCCAGTTAGTTTACACTTTTCAAATCAACACATCTACTCAAATTGGACACATAGCCATCAGGAAAACGCAACTGCTTAACCCACTCACATAGAACCTTTCTTTGATCTCTATCAAGAGTGAATGGTGCACTCGGCATGAAAACTTTCCCTCGGTCATCCTACTGTTGATGTAGCTCGGGACGTTTACAAAGAGCCTCGATGTCTAGTCTAGCCGCGGGTGTGTCACAACTTTGTTTTTTGACATCCATAATAGTGCGAATGAGATCAAAAAAGTTCTTCTCAATGTGCATCACGTCTAAGTTATGGAGAAGGATAAGATGCTTCCAATAGGGAAGGTCCCAAAAAATGCTCCTCTTTGACCAACCAGATTTAGCCTTTTTCACAGAATTAAGTGCTTCGGGCCCATCAGTCGCCTTAGTAAGGTCTTTCACACATTCCCAAAGTTCATCTCCTGACATGATATGGGGAGGATCACCTTTCGGAACTTTGTTCTTACAAAAAGCTGTCTTGCTGTCCCTGAATGGGTGATCCGGTGAAAGGAATTGCCTATGGCAACCAAACCAAGACACCTTGCCACTATTTTTCAACCATAATGATTTACTTTTCTCCATGCAATAGGGACAGGCCTTAAAACCACCTGTAGACCAACCAGACATCATACCATAAGCGGGAAAGTCACCAATAGTCCATAAGATGGCAGCTCGAAGATTGAAATTTTGTTTACTTGAAATGTCGTAAGTAGTAACACCAACTTCCCACAACTGTTTCAACTCTGCAATTAGTGGTTGCATGTAAATATCTAGGTTTCCTTTGGGGTTGTTGGGACTGGGAATAATCAATGAAAGGAACATGAATTCTCTTTTCATACACATCGACGGGGGCAAGTTATATGGGGTCAATATGACTGGACAACAAGAATAGTTACCCCCAAACTTCCCATGAGGATCAAACCCATCCGTACACAACCCAAGCCTAACATTACGAGGTTTAAATGCAAACTCATGTGAGCAACTATCCAACCTTTTCCACGCTTCAGTGTCGCTAGGGTGTGCCATTGTACCTTGCAAGCGAGGATTTTTTGCATACCATGACATTTCCTCCGCAATGTCCTTGGTGGCAAACATTCTTTGCAACCTAGGAGTTATCGGAAGATGAATGAGAACATTCTCAGGAACGTTATTTCCTTTCGAAGTCTTCTTGTAACGGTCGCTGCCACAAACAGTACACTTAGAAAAGTGAGCATCATCTTTCCAAAACAACATACAACCTTTCGGGCTTGCATTAATCTTCTTAGCAGACATCTCCAACCCTTGAACAATCTTCTTTACCTCGTAGAATGTCTCCCCTATATAAGTGTTCTTAGGAGACGAATAACTAAACAAAGACACAATGGCATCTACACCCCGTTGGGGCATATTGAACTGGGATTTAATACTAGTTATTTTAGAGGCCATCTCTAATCTAGAAGTTGAGCTCCCTCCAACCCAAGGTTGTTCAGAAGCCTTTAGCATATCATAGAACTGCTTGGCTTGGGGGTTAGGTTCCTCCTCTGATTAGGTACCCGAATGATCTTGGTTATGTCCAAAAGCATCCATAACCATTTCACGATAGTCATTGGATTGCCGCTCGGAGGACTCAGGTAACCCTTCCCCATGACAATGCCACTCATAATAATCCAGTTTAAACCCCTTAGCATACAAATGATACTTTACTGTTTCCGGATCATAGATGCGTTTGTTCTTGCATTTAACACACGGACACCTAACTTCATTTGAGTCAGTTGTCTGCGGATGATCTTTACAATATTAAAGGAATTCCTCAACTCCTTCCATAAAAGCAGGTGTCATAGAAGATCCGACCTTCCTACAATACATCCAACTACATTTCCTTCTTTTCATAGTGACAACTGATGAGGCTATTNTGAGGCTATCGCACACCTATCAAAAATAAACCAAACAACACTAACTAATGTAGCTAGGGAAGTAAGGATCGAATCCTCAGGGAAGCAATTGAACTCTATTAGTTCTAAAAAGCTTAAACCGTGTAAAGGGCCCTGGTTGAGAAATGTTGATTAACTAAATGACTACTAATTAACTACTAATTAATTACGGGAAATGACGAAGATTAAAACCAATAAATTAAAGTCTAGGGTTATTCGGGTCACAAGAACAACTAATGGATTCACTAACAAAGATCGTTCAATCTCACAATTATCATCAAATTAGGGCTCACTAATTCTCTCGAACCTAGACTCCCTCAAAACTCATCTAGCGGCTCTCGCTCATGCCTAGACTAATTCCGCCTATTATTCAGTGGTCTTATTGTGGTATTTTTACCTCTCGGCATCAAATTCGACAATTACCAAAATTACAACTAAATCTGCGCATAATTCAATTGTAAACGAAAAGGCCAATAATAAGAATTTGACTACTAATTGTGGAATTGAAACAATCTAAGTTAATTAGTCCATTAATTACTCAAGGTTTCCCTAACCCTAGAAAATTGACTACTCACTCATGAACATGAAAATCAAAGCAATCATAATTATAGAATTCATAATTAAATTCATGAAATAATTAACAATTAAACTAATTAACATAAACAATTAAACTAAATTAATTAAACTAATGAAACTAAAAGGCATGAATTAAACTAAGCAAAAAGAATAAAAGTAAAAAGGATTACCAAATTGAAGAACTGAAATTAAATTGAAATTAATTGTTGAGAACAAACCCTAATTCCTAATCTAATTTTTGAGAGAGAAAAAGTGCTTAATTAAACCCTAAGAGAGTAATTCTAAGTTATGAAAAGCATAAAGTCGTCTAGCCTAGGAAGTCGTGCCCTTAATACCCCAAAAATTGGGCTTTTAAAGTCAAAACATGAAGAAAATAAAAGAAACAAAATTCACGGAAAAACCGCTGATGCGGGCGCATATCAATTTTGTGCGCCCGCATCAACCCTCCAGAAGCTCTTTGAAGACTGCAGATTTATTAAATGCGGGCGCATAGACCTATCAGTTCTTTATTCCTTTTCTTCTTATTTCTTCATAGCTTGTTCATGGCTTGTTTCCATAACTTCTTTGGCACGCATTCCCATGCACATGTCATTCTCGTTCCGTCCAAGCTTCCTAGCTTCCTTCCAAACTCGGTTTCCGAGCTCCTGAAAATACAAAACATACCAAAACCGAGCATAACAACCGCAAATGATAAAATCAAACCAAAAAGCTCTAAAATCGTCGGGAATCAATCAAACTTGGCAAAACACTTCAAAATAGCCAAAGAACACTAAACGAGCTAAAATCAAGCCAGAATCACAACGATTAGGCATAAAATTGGCCCGAAACAAGGGGGAAAAACACAATAAAAACCGCACATATCAACAACTTCTACACAAGTCACGCATATAATTATTTTAGTCAAAATGGCAAAATATAATTATTGAAAACTGCATAGGGTCGTATTATATTATTCTAAAATTACAAACTATTAATTAAATCCGAACTACTTTCTTTGTAATTTGTAAAATTAGACTTATGATTCTCAACACCTAAAACCTTTTCTCAACATTACAATATATATAAACACATTAAACTTGTACATTCACACAAATAATCCCAAGATCACAACCAAAGTTTATCACACAATTGAGGTAACTTAAAATCCTAACTATGAAAATTAAGCAATTCGAAGAATTCATAGCCATTATAAAGACTTTAGCAACCAAAATCATCAAATTAAACTACGAAAACCACATGAAGATCTTCGTAAAACTACAAACATCAACAAAATCACTTCGTCATGATATTCCATAGCTTCCATAAATCAGTAATTAGAGAAAATAATTCAACAATCCACTATATCGAAACCTAATTTACTGAATATTAACTATAATGCGAAACGAAACCCTAGATTGCAAAATTGAGGAGTAAATTAAAGATAAACATTTAAACCTCATGAAGTTTGGATTCGAAGCAAAGAAGATGCTTCAATGGAGATTTTAAGAGCAAGCTTACATGGAGGATTCGAAATACTGTTCAATGGAAGAAACAAAGATAAAGGGCTATGAATTGGTGAAGAAATAAAATTTTTGGAGGAAATTGCAGCCTCAGCGAATTCCCTTTGCTAACTGCACAAATTTTCAAACATTCCAACAACAAATAGTAAGTCAATGAAAATTAGCATGATTGAAACATTGCAACAACAACTTTGGAAAGTTAGCCAAAATCGCGAATCAGACCGTCTTGGCAGAAATTTGGGTAAAAAGCTAAAAAAATTGGATTAAAAGTTGGTCATCAAACCACAAGCTAACTCAAATGATTATAAGCTAGGAATCATTTTCTAAATTCTAATTAACACTTCACTATTTCTGCAAGCATTTAATTACCCTAAATTCATAGTAGCTACTAAACTAATAATTGTACAGGACAAAACCAACACTAGTATGACATAATTAACAAAGGGTACAAAACCAACACTAGTATGAGATAATTAATAAAGGGTCATCATAAGTTCATCAATTTGTGCAAAGCAAATTATTCCATAATTATTGAACTAATCAACAACTAATTACATATTGTTTACAAGATTATATTTTCCTAAAACCAAGAAATTGAAATAAAATAATTAACAAGCATAATACCTCAAGTTTGGAGCTTCATATCCTGCAAATCAAAAGAAAAAAATTAGAAAAAATTACGAATAATTAACACCAAAAATTCCTAGAAAAATTACCATAAACATCAGAGATGAGAAGAACAACAAGTTTGGAGTCAGCAAGTTTGCACAAATTCACAACATTTAAACAAAAATTTCAATCAAAATTTTCAATTGAACAGAAATTTCAATTTATCAATGAAAATCACGAAAATGAAGATGAATTTAATCAGCATTTTGACCCAAACAAAAGACAAAGGAATTAATTAATCAATTCTGTTCCTATTTAAAAACTTGAAAAAGGCAACAGACACTTCAACATTAACAAAAGGTGTAACAAGCCACGCCAAAATGAACGAGTTGCAGTAAATTACAGAAGCAACCAAACCTTTTCCAATAACCTTTTGGCACAATTGTCTTCTCGATTGTTCTCCTCTAACCACATTCCTGCAAGGACATTAGACAATATTTCGAGCTTTTAATACTAAATCGGTAACTTCGAGCCTTTCACACAATTAAGTAGCAGCAAAAGAGAACTTATCATAAAACAGTAACAAAGACCAAAACATATCAAAACATAAAAAAAGACTGTTATATTATGAAGAAGAAATGTCGTATAATAAAGTGGCAAACAAATTGAAATTAATTATAAATTCAATAATAATAAGTAGCATGAAATTTATAAGAAGATAAAAAAATTCCAGCATATAACGAAGAATCAACAACTTAAAATTGATAATCAATGCGAAACAAACATTATATCAACTAAATCATCAAAAAACAATCATTAACTCACAATTTCAAACAAAATCAAAAACACGAAATTAAAAAAAATAATAAGAAATTGAAGAAAAAATACCAGAATCTCAAAGGAAAAGAGGTCAAAGTAGAAGGAGAAGTGATACAAAAATCAAGAACAGAATCAACTCGACTTCCAATTCCAATAACTTTAACAAACTGAGAATCCTTCCAAATTTCGACGCTTCTATCAGCAGTTCAGTACAACTACTAGCGTCGGAATTATCGCAATCTTTCAACGAAGAAGATGAAGATGAGGAAGTAGAGCAACTGATTGTGAATGAATTTGGATTGAATTTTTTCGATGATTTCAAAACCCTAAAATGGCGATTGAAGAAGAGTGATAGACGGCTGAGAATGAGATTGTTACCAAGAGAAGGAGGAGAAGCGGTGGCAGAGCACTTGAGGGTAGACCTATAAATTACTGGCACGACCCGCCAACTCGGCACGAGCACGACCCGGTAATAAAGGGTATGGGTCAAGCATTTTAACCCGTTTATGTACATGGGTCAGCACGGCACGACCCGCTTAATAAACGGGTAAGGTTAGGGTTTAGCCTCTCAACCGGTTAACCCGTTTATTTTAACCCCATATGTTACTACTTACTATGTTAGTATAGGTCCATTTAACTATTGGGCTGTTTACTGTTAGAGGCCCATTTAATTTCTCTAGGGTTTTTAGTTTTTACACTTGAACAGGCTATCGCACACCTATCAAAAGTAAACCAAACGACACTAACTAATGTAGCTAGGGTAGTAAGGATCGAATCCTCAGGGAAGCAGTTAAACTCTATTAGTTCTAAAAAGCTTAAACTGTGTAAAGAGCCTTGGTCGAGAAGTATTGACTAGCTAACTGACTATTGACTAATTACTAACTAATTACTGGAAATAACGAAGAATTAAACCAATAAACTAAGCCTAGGGTCAATCGGGTCACCAAGAACAACTAATGGATTCATTAACAAAGATCGTTCAACCTCACAATTATTCCATTGATTGATCAAGGTTTCCCTAACCCTAGAAATTAGACTACTCACTCATAATTATGAAGATCAAAACAAGAATAATTGTAAAAACCCTAATTGAATTCATGAAGTAATTAATAACTAAACTAATTAACATAAACAAAATTAACTAAATTAATTAAACTAGAAAGACTAAAAAGCATAAATTAAACTAAAATAAAGAACAAAACCAGAAGAATTACCAAATTGAAGAACAATTGAAGACTTGAATTGAATTGAAAATCAAAGTTATGAACAAACCCTAATTTCCCCTAATTTTATTTGAGAGAAAAAGTGCTTAATTCTATGTCCTAAGAGAGTAATTCTAAAATATGAAAAGCATAAGTTGTTTTTGCCTAGAGAACCGTGCCTAATGTACCCAAGTTGGGCTTACAAAGCCTAAGTACGAAGGAAATAAAAGAAAAACAAAAAGTCGGGAAAAATCGTCTGATGCGGGCGCATAGGAGGTTTATGCGCCCGCATCAGACCTCCAGAATGCCCTTTCAGCTGAAATCCTCTTTAAATGCGCCCGCATGTATGCTTTATGCGCCCGCATAAGAACGTCAGAAGCTTTATTTTGCTTTCTTTTCTTCTTATTTCTTCATAAGTTCTTTAAGACTTGTTTTGTATTTCTTAGCACGCATTTCCATGCATCTTCATTCTTATCCCGTCTAAGCTTTCCGGCTTCGTTCCGAGCCTCGGTTTTCGTGCCTGAAATTACAAAACATACCAAAACCGAGCATAACAACCGTGGATGATAAAAATCAACTAAAATGCTCTAAAATTGCCGGAAATTAACCAAACTTGACGAGACACTTCAAATTAGCTAAAGAACATCGAATGAGCTAAAATAAAGCCAGAATGACACCCATTAAGCACAAAATTGACTCGAAACAAGGGGAAAAACACTATGAAAACCACACATATCAAATTCCCCCAAGCCAAGCCTTTGCTCGTCCCGAGCAAAGATAACGAAATGACTTTCACCCCATAAAACATATGCATCACAACTCAAGGATCCTTCCGAGTTTACTAAGATCAAAGCAAGTCAAATGCTACACATTCCTAGGCAAAAGTCAAACAAAGCCAACCGAGCAAGTTTAATGAATCGATGACTAGAATAGCTCACGGGTTGTCACTCCACACAATTGAGCATCTAATAATGTAGCTCACCCTCACCACCCAACCATAAGAAAATGAAATGCATATGCAATAGTGTTTAAATGCAAGTTTTGAGGAGCCCAAATCCGCACCTCACACCTCATGCAAGTGTTTAAGGGTATACACTCAATCCTAAAGTCGACTCGAAATGCAATTAATACTCTACGACCTTGCCAAAAGACTCCTCCACAATCAACCAAAGCATGCACATGAAGATCAAAGAGGACTTTATAAGCTTGTAACGTAAGGCTAGGGTGAAGGGTAGGATAAATTTGGGATAATGTGGCTGAAAATGCGGGGTATACGCATATAAAACATCGGAGACTCACCAACACATCATACAATAACATCAATGTCTCCCATCATCCAATTCCAACCAAATCAAACCAAACTTTTCAATTTTCATTCACTTCACACCTTTATTTTCATTCAAATCACAAATATAAACCGAATTCAAGCTTTTCATTCATCTACTTCAATTTCAACTTGTTTTTCTCTTTTTTTTTTTCTTTTTTTTTTATTATTTTCTTTTTTCATTTTAGTTTCACGACTCTTAATAGTTGGCCATTAAGACCAAACTATCACACGTACATAACCGGACTCCAAATCACATTTAGAAACCAACATATTGTGTTTTAAAACACAATTCCAGTCATTGGTACGCAGAGCCTTAATGTGAAACTTATAGAACCTCCTGCACATCAAAATTTCTCAATTTCACCTAATCCTCCAAATACACCATCACAACAATCAACAACTGTAACAAACCACAACATGACTCCCCCAAGCCAAGCTTGGGCATACAATATGTTATCAAATACCAAGGCCAAAAAGGGTTGTAATGTGGTTAATTTTTGTGAGGGATAAAGGCTTAAGAAAACACGGGATCAAGGGAAAGAAGATGTTCAGCATGAAAATCCTAATAATGTATCTGGAAGCTCTAAAATCAATTGAATGCCTCTTATCATGCGCAACATGCAACAAAACTTCAATTAAAAGTTACTAAAGTCCAAAGGCAAACTCAAGATCATAAATGCACCAGGAACTAAGCACACATGAAAAGAATACAGTTTAATGTAGCCTATAAGATCAAAAGTGGCTCAAATCCTCCCGCTAACACAGTTCAAGTCCAAGACCCAAGCAAGGTTAGACAGAGTTGACAATTGCAAGGAAAGCTAGCAAATTAAGGACTAAGTCATGCCCGGCAAATCACATAAGTAAACTCATCCAAATACAAGAATCATGAAGTTTCAGAAAATTTAAACAAATGGGTACATGAAAAGTCAAATCAACGAAAAACCGGGACGAGCAGCTAGCCAATCACAATAAGAATTCTCTCTGAACAACTAACTACATTAGACTAGGAAAGCAGTACATTTTTTTGGTCACATGTAAACTCCCGGCCTTAAGGGACGGTACAAACCATGTAACGGTCCTATGAAAGCAGTAAACTACACTAGAAAGCAATAAAAAGTCCCTAAGGCTAAACAGCTAATTCCAACACATACAAGTACGAGCAAAAGGAGAGCGGAGTTTAGGAACATCTAACCCAATGTAAATCAACAAAAATTCGTAAATTCGATATCAGAAGTCCTAGTCCTGCTCCGATTGTCATATCTGCAGGGGAAAAAGAAACAAAGCCAAGTCCAAAAAGAAAAAATAAAAGAAAATAAAAAAAAAATTGTTTACAATTTATTACAACCTAAATAGAGTAACTAATTTCCCCCCCAAGCCAAACACTGTCCCGTCCCGGGATACATAATCAATGAAAATGGGGAAGGGAATAGGAGCTGCAGGACGCCTACTGCTGCCCGGGCCCGCCATAGGGTGGAAACTGGGAGTAGTAGTGGTGGAGAGGGTAGGAGGTAGGGTCCACATTAGGGTCATACTGGGGTGGCCAGTTAGGGTGGTTGGGGAATGGTTGCACGTGACCCTGATCCACATGATGCATGTGCTCTCTCCATTGGACCCGCTGCAGGTGATCTACATCCGTTCGGAGGCCGCGGACACTATCATCTAGTCTATCAAACCGGTGTCCGTATTGCTCGAACCGCTGATCAATCTGATCGAACCGCTGAGTGTTGTAGGCATGCATTTCGTCCAGGCGGTTCATCAGAGGGGTCATATCAAAGGCGCCCTGGGGAGGTGGGAGTGGCGGAGCTGGTTGTTGAGGAATGTCCTCCTGAGGGACACCCCCCGCCTGCTGCATCTGCTGGGCCATTCTAAGGGCCCTCTTCTCAGCATCCGTCCTCTCAGCTAGTGGGATGGGGTCTGGGGGAATCCTCCAGGGGTTTACGCCTTCGGGGTGTTCCAAGTAGTAGGTGGAGGTAAAGGCGTTGGGAAGGTAGCACCAGGATAGTTCTCGGACATTCCATACCAAGCGCTCATGCCGGCCTCTAGTGTATGTTCTGCAGAACCCGGCAGTCCGCAAGGAAGGGATGTCCATCAGTGGGTTTTCTTCAATGGGGTGCAACCCTTCAAAGTTCTCTCGATGACCTAACTGGTAGGCCAACCAGGTAATCATTCCTCCACAGTAAATAACCCCCGTGTTGGTGGCACCCTCGGCTATCTCAGCAAATCTACGGGCAAGGAAAAACCCGTAGTTGTAGTCTCGGCCTTGTAGATGGGATCCCTCAGTAGCTAACCACAGAAGTCTAAGCTCATCAGGATAGACCTGCCCCAACTCTCCTCGGGAAAATAGGCAGTAGGTAATAAACCGGAGGAAGTATCGGAGGGCTGCATGTTGGACCTCCGAGGTCTTGCTGGTGGATGAGGCATAGGGGGTGGTACCGTCAGTGATACGGAGCCACCAGGAGGCTTCATCATAGTTAGACCAGCCGTGCTCGAGAGCTACAGAGACTAGGTTGCGCGGGTCCCAGAAGAAGTGCTCATTGAACTGTTGAAGGGGAAGCTCATAGTGGGTGCCGAAGATGGTGAAACTGACCACCCCTGTTCTAGCTGTTGGGTTACTGGGGTTCCGCACAATAACCCTGAAGTGGAAGGTAGAGAGGAACTCCAGAGTGAGTTCCCGGTAGGTGGGTGGGGCCATTGGTTCGCCATCAGGTCCTGGCATGGTGACTCCGAGCCATGCACCCCAACCGATGTTGTCCGCCATTTGGACCACTTGGTCAGTGATCCCCATCTCATCACATGTGCTGCGGTCAAAGAATCTGGTAGAGCGGATGGGCCGCTTTTGCAGTCTCTCGAACCGGGCCTGTTGTTGGCGGCGGTTTGGTGGTGCGGGGTCTCCTGAGCTAGAGCTGGCGGGCTGTTTACCCCTAGAGGCCGAGGTGGAAGACTCGGTCCTTTGTGATTTTCTCGAGGTTCGTTGAGAGCTCATGGTTCCTGAAAATCGAAAATGAAAGCATTAGAACCATAGGAAAAATCGGGATAAAACACATAGCAGGACATACTCATGCAATGGTATAGCTTCCAATTAGGTAAGATTTAAGTAAAAATTTCGGCATGACCCGTCTATTTTATCGATATAGCCAAAAGCCGTGAGGCTAACAACAATCACCAAAACCAATGTTTTTCAACATAGCACCAAGAATTCCACATATTTCCAAAGTTTTCAACATAAGTTCACTAGAGCATAATTCTCATGAAACCGCAATTGCAACATTACCAACATTTTAAACCTCACTACCAATTCGAAACACCATAGTTTGTCAAGCAACAATCATACTAGAGGGAAGAAAAAGAAAAATAACCAAACTTCCATGACATTATCAATCACAAATTAAGTCTGAAAATTAGCAAGTTAAAACTTATAGTACGATCAACTCAAGCATCTACACATTGTTCACCATTGTAAAATAGGGCATAAATTTTTTCTAAGTCATAAACTTGGAATTTGAAATTAATAACACTTAAACAAGCAATTATCAACATCACACAAGCATAAAACTCAAGAAAAATCATATTATGAACTTGTAACTACGAACCCTATAGTGTGAACGCCATGAAAATTCAAGAAACTTTGTTAAAACTTGCTTAAAGTTGGATTTATACCTTAATAGATGAAGATTGATTGGAAGTAGAGTAGAAAGAACGCCCCAAATAGTCCCAAATTAACCAAAAATCGCCCCAAACT
Source organism: Suaeda aralocaspica (assembly GCA_016808085.1). Lineage (NCBI taxonomy): Eukaryota > Viridiplantae > Streptophyta > Magnoliopsida > Caryophyllales > Amaranthaceae > Suaeda > Suaeda aralocaspica. Next base: position 504,849 of record PYUH01000061.1, on the reverse strand, counting down.
GCAGAATTTCGCGCGCCCCTTGTAGCCCCGAATTGCAAAAATTTTCGAAAATTGATTGAGGGGTTTTGTAGAGGAAGATGAGAGGAAGCTTGTGTTAAAATTTGGGTTGATTTGGTGAAGTATTGAGTGAGATATGAGAGAAAGAAGTTTGTAGGAGTTGAGTGTTAATGGAGGTTAGGGGTTTGAGGAAGAAGAAGATGTGGTGAGAAGTGAGAGAAAGAAGATAAAAAGAGAATAAAAGAGTGAAAGAAGGCGGAAAAAATAAAAAAAAAAATTTATCGGGCCGAGATGCGCCCGCATAAGGAATACATGCGCCCGCATCCCGCCCGAATTTTAAAATCATGGGGCTACTGGGGGTGACATGCGGGCGCATAAAATTCTTATGCGGGCGCATGTCACTTTTTTCGGAAATTCTTTGGGGTTCTGTGGGTAGGATGCGGCCGCATAAAATCCTTATGCGGGCGCATCTTACTTTTTCAAAAAACTTTATGGGGTTCTGGGGGTCAGATGCGCCCGCATAAAATCCTTATGCGCCCGCATCTGCCCCTTTTTACTCGACTATTGTTTCTTTTCTTCCTTTAAAACTTTCTTTTCACTTACCTTGACCCTCACTTAGCATTTTAGGTACGGAATTCAACCTAAGACCTCTAGTTACTCAACTACACCTAAATGCACACAAAAACACAAAAACACAGCTAACTAAAAATTACGAAAAATAAGCTAAAACACACCAAAAGCATATAAAAAGAGTTAAGGGGGGATAGAAAGCTCGGGTTGCCTCCCGAGAAGCGCTTGTTTAGGGTCATTAGCTTGACCGTGGCTCCGGAGTGGTCAGTGTGAATCGGGATTGTAGAATTGCACCTCTTCTACTAATCCAACGGCATCACCTTCATAATAGAGCTTCAATCGTTGCCCGTTGACCTTGAACTTTTCACCCTTATCATTTTGGACTTCAACGAACCCGAATTTGCTCACCATAGTAACCGAAAAGGGACCGCTCCACCTGGACTTCAGTTTTCCAGGAAACAATCTGAGACGGGAATTAAATAAGAGTACCCTATCACCAACTTGAAACTCCCTTCTCCTGATTCTTTTGTCGTGCCACCTCTTAGTCTTTTCTTTATATATTTTTGCATTATCATACGCAGCTAAACGGAATTCATCGAGCTCATTTAGTTGAAGGAGTCGTTTTTCTCCCGCCAGCTTGGCATCCATATTCAATTCCTTGACTGCCCAGTATGCCTTATATTCTAACTCAACCGGAAGGTGACATGCTTTACCATAAACTAACCGAAACGGAGAGGTGCCGATTGGGGTTTTGAAAGCCGTCCTATATGCCCATAGAGCATCATGAAGCTTGTTGGTCCAATCCTTTCTCGATTTTGCAACTGTCTTCTCCAGAATAGACTTGATCTCGCGATTAGAAACCTCAACTTGGCCGCTTGTCTGTGGGTGATATGCTAGTCCTGTTCTATGGTATACACCGTACTTTTTCAGCAGCTTATCTAACCTTTTCTCATGGAAATGCTTCCCCCCATCACTGATGACAGCTCTAGGGACTCCGAACCTAGGAAAAATAACCTGCTTAAACAACCGCAAAACCGTATTAGAATCACAATGGGGGGTAGCCAGAGCTTCCACCCATTTAGAAACATAATCCACAGCTACTAGAATATAACGGTTTCCATTAGAGGATGGGAAGGGTCCCATATAGTCAATACCCCAAACATCGAAAATTTCAACTTCCAATATACCTGTTTGCGGCATTTCGTGCCTTTGTGAGATGTTACCTGTTCGTTGGCACGAATCACAAGACATAATGAAAGCTCTCGCGTCCTGCAAAATCGTGGGCCAGTAGAAACCCGATTCTAAGACCTTGAACATCGTCTTGGAGGGTCCAGCATGACCTCCATAGGGTGATGAATGGCAATGGTGAAGGACACCATATACCTCCCATTCCGGAACACATTTCCTGTATAAACCATCTGCACACTCACGAAACAGGTTAGGATCATCCCAAAAATATCGTTTAACATCGTGCAAAAATTTCTTTTTCTGCTGATAAGTCAAGTCGGAGGGTAGAACACCTCCTACAACATAGTTAGCGAAATCAGCAAACCAAGGTGAATGCACACAAACAGCAAACAGATGTTCATCAGGGAAAGAATCGTCAATGGGGGTAGAGATCTCCCCATCGTCATACCGTATTCTCGATAAATGGTCAGCTACCACATTCTCTGCTCCCTTCTTATCGCGAATTTCGAGGTCAAACTCTTGAAGCAGCAAAATCCATCGAATAAGTCTCGGTTTGGCTTCCTTCTTTCCAAGTAGATATTTAAGAGCTGCATGGTCAGTATAGACAATAACTTTCGAACCTACAAGATAAGCACGAAATTTATCTAAAGCATAAACTATAGCAAGTAGCTCCTTTTCCGTGGTGGCATAATTGACTTGAGCTTCATCTAAAGTCTTACTAGCATAATAAATAGCATGCAAGACCTTGTCTTTCCTTTGACCTAAAACCGCACCAACTGCAAAATCACTAGCATCACACATTATTTCGAAAGGTAAATTCCAATCAGGGGACTGTATAATGGGTGCAGAAATTAGTGCATTTTTGATCATATTAAAGGACTCAAGACACTCGTCAGTGAATTTAAATTCAGCATCTTTTAGCAGTAATTGGGTTAGTGGTTTCGCAATTTTAGAGAAATCTTTAATAAACCTGCGATAAAAACCAGCATGACCCAAGAAACTTCTTACCCCTTTTACATTTACTGGAGGTGGCAGTTGCTCAATTACCTGTATTTTTGCCTTATCCACCTCAATTCCACGTTCGGAGACCAAATGTCCCAAAACTACTCCTTCATTGACCATAAAATGACACTTTTCCCAATTTAAAACCAGATTCACCTGTTCACATCTTTCGAGAACTTTAGTCAAATTAGTCAAACATGAATCAAAATCAGAGCCGTAAACACTAAAATCATCCATGAAGACTTCCATAATAGACTCTATAAATTCAGAAAAAATGCTCATCATGCAACGTTGAAAAGTAGCAGGTGCATTACATAATCCAAAAGGCATCCTACGATATGCAAAGGTACCATAAGGACATGTAAAAGTCGTTTTCTCCCTATCATCAGGATGGATGGGGATCTGAAAGAAACCCGAATATCCATCGAGATAACAGAAATACTTATTCTTAGCTAATCTTTCCAACATTTGATCAATAAAAGGAAGGGGGAAATGATCTTTTTTAGTTGCAACATTCAATTTCCGGTAATCAATACACATCCTCCATCCTGTGACAACTCTAGTAGGGATTAATTCATTTTTCTCATTACGAACAACGGTTGTCCCTCCTTTCTTAGGGACTACCTGTACTGGACTTACCCACTGGGAATCAGGTACTGAATAGATAATACCTGCATCTAGAAGTTTAAGGACTTCTTTCTTCACTACCTCCTGCATGTTAGGATTCAAACGTCGTTGACCCTGGATACAGGGTTTGTGGCCCTCTTCTAAATGGATTCTATGCATACAAAAGTCAGGACTAATACCGGTCAAATCATCAATAGTATAGCCAATAGCTTTCTTATGAGCTTTAAGTACACATAAAAGTTTATTTAATTGATTATCATTAAGAGAAGCACTAACAATAACAGGGTACAACTTCTTATCATCGAGAAAAGCATATTTCAAGTGAGAGGGGAGGGGTTTCATCTCAGGTTGAGTTACCTCTTTAACAGAACAAACCTCTTGAGGTAACTTAATAAATCTCCGGCTCTCTTTCGAGTTCGATTCCTCACCAGTGAGATCCTGGACTAAAGCATCAGTAATGATTGTACCATCACCTGCATCAACATCAAGACAAACAACAGCCTCCAGAAGATCTTTTGTAGTAGATCGAGGCATATCATCAAATACAATTTCATCAATGACATCGATAGCATAACATGATTGTTCCATCATTGGACTTTTAAGAGCAGCATTCAGATTAAAGGTAACTTTATCATCTCCTACAGACAAGGTCAAGCTACCATTTTTGACATCGATAACAGCACCTGCAGTATGTAAGAAAGGTCGACCAAGAATGATCGGGATGTGTGCATCCTCATCCATGTCTAACACAACAAAATCTACAGGGATAAAGAATTTCCCGACTCTCACCGGGACATCCTCTAAAATACCTTTAGGGTATTTCACTGTCCTGTCTGCCATCTGCAGGGTAATGTTAGTGACTTTCAAAGCACCCATATCAAGCTTTCTACAAATAGACAGTGGCATAACACTAACACTGGCTCCTAAATCACATAAAGCCTTGTCAATAAACAGGGGACCAATGTTACAGGGAATAGAAAAACTTCCTGGGTCCTTTAGTTTCGGTGGTGACTTGTTTTGCAATATGGCACTGCACTCCTCCGTGAGTGCTACGGTCTCCACTACATTCAATTCGCGTTTCCTGCTCAAAATGTCTTTCAAAAACTTAGTGTAAGTAGGAACTTGGGTGATTAAATCAGTAAATGGAACAGTAACTTGCAGATTTTTAACAATAGCTAAAAATTTACTAAAATGGTTATCGTTCTTACTCCTGGTTACCCTGTTCGGAAAGGGCAACCTAACCTGTGATTTCGGGATAGTATCAACCGGTGTTTCATCTACCTTCTCCTTAGGTGCTTCAGCCTCCTTATCTGGAACTGCATCTGAATCTGCGATCACCTCATCTCCGGTCTTCTCAGCTCCACCTGAAACATCAGAATGAACATTATCAGTAGGCATTTTCGGACCTTCATAAGCAGCTCCACTCCTCAAGGTGATGGCATTGACATGGTCCCTCGGGGGATTCTGTGATGCCTGTGATGATGGGGGTGTGGGTTGTGATGGAAGGTGGCCTGGTTGCCTTTGAGCAGTTGATTGCGCAATCTGAGCTATCTGAGTTTCCAAGTGCTTGTTATGAGCCTGCATCGCCTCCATATTTTTCTGCATTTGCAACATCATATTCTTCAACTCCGAGATTTCTCCACTAGGTTGAGGTGGCATTGGCGGTGCTGGTAGTGGTGGTCTGCTAAAACCTGGTGGGTGTGGTGGTACATATCTCTGCATCTGCTGGGGTGGCTGCTGAGGTGGCATGGCTTGCTGAGGATTCTGGACATTGCTGTTGTTCTTGTAGGAAAAGTATGGGTGATCCTTCCAGCCCGGATTGTATGTATTAGAGTATGGATTGTTTTTGTAGGCTTGAAAGGCACATACTTGTTCTACTGAACTAGTACAAGACTGGGAATTATGACCGAAAGAACCACATGAATCACAGAAAGGATCAGTGCATCCCGAAAGTGCAGCTACAGGTGATGGTGGGGGAGCTGTAGTACCAATCTTATCGAGCTTCTGACTTATGGCATTTATCTGTGCAGCTAAACTCTCATACTTATCATCAACTACATGTTTCCCACCCTTTTTGGAATGCCCTCTAAGGTTACCAAACTGTGAATTATGAGTGGCAATTTCATCTATCAACTCATATGCAGCATTGACTTCCTGGTTCATAAACCGACCATTAGCAGCAGAATCTAGCAAGGCCCTACTCTCATTTCCCAACCCATTGTAGAATGATTGAACTAGGAACCATTTCTCAAGCCCGTGATGAGGACACATTCTCAATAACTCCTTAAACCGTTCCCAAGCATCATATAATGACTCATCTGTCTCCTGATTGAAGTTAGTGATTTGGCTTCTCAATAAGGCAGTTCTCTGTGGTGGGTAGTATTTCCTCTGAAAAGCAAGAGCTAAATCCTCCCAACAATTAATGGTGGCCATATTGAGATCATTCAACCAGGTTCTAGCCTTGTCTTTTAATGAAAACGGAAACATTCGCCTTCTAATGTAGTCCTTAGAGACATTCATTTGCTTGATAGTATCACAGTATTGAAGGAAATTCTGTAAGTGTAAGTTCGGATCTTCCTTCAATGTCCCTGAAAACTGATTTCGTTCAACCATGTTCACAAGAGCCGGTTTCAGTTCAAAGTTAGCAGCATCGGTATCGGGTACTGAATAACCTCCAGCCATAGACTCCGTACTAGGCAAGGAATAATCTCTCAATGAACGGGCCGCAGGTGGCGGTGGTGGTGGAGGCGGTGGTCCTCTACCCTGTCCTTCTCCTTCGGCAGCCATTTCAACTTCTAAATACCCTTCAAACAGCGGATTGAAGGTGAACTCGAAAAACTGAGACAAGTCAGAAACAGTTTCCTCCACAGATCGGGGAAGAAAAATTCGGCGTCTACTACGTCTCAACCGTTTCAGAAACACTCGCTCGGGCTCAGGGAAGATGTAAGTATCAGGCTCGTGGTCGTTTTGCATAAACCTATGAACCTGCACACAATATAAACTCCGAGCAAAGATGAGAAATAGCCCCAAAGAACTGAATAGTTCTTTGAGACTAAGAAAAATAAAAATAAAACAGTAAAAACCCGACTAATAGAATTAAAAATTGCCTCCCCGGCAACGGCGCCAAAATTTGAACAGGCTATCGCACACCTATCAAAAGTAAACCAAACGACACTAACTAATGTAGCTAGGGTAGTAAGGATCGAATCCTCAGGGAAGCAGTTAAACTCTATTAGTTCTAAAAAGCTTAAACTGTGTAAAGAGCCTTGGTCGAGAAGTATTGACTAGCTAACTGACTATTGACTAATTACTAACTAATTACTGGAAATGACGAAGAATTAAACCAATAAACTAAGCCTAGGGTCATTCGGGTCACCAAGAACAACTAATGGATTCACTAACAAAGATCGTTCAATCTCACAACTATCGTCAAATTAGGGCTCACTAATTCTCTCGAATCTAGACTCCCTCGAAACTCATCTAGCGGCTCTCGCTCATGCCTAGACTAATTCCGCCTATTATTCAGTGGTCTTATTGTGGTATTTTTACCTCTCGGCATCAAATTCAACAATTACCAGAATTACAACTAAATCTGCGCACAATTCAATTGTAAACAAAGAAACCAATAATAGGAAATTGACTACTAATTATGGGATTGAAACAACCTAATTTAATTAGTCCATTGATTGATCAAGGTTTCCCTAACCCTAGAAATTAGACTACTCACTCATAATTATGAAAATTAAAACAAGAATAGTTGTAAAAACCCTAATTGAATTCATGAAGTAATTGATAACTAAACTAATTAACATAAACAAAAATAACTAAATTAATTAAACTAGAAAGACTAAAAAGCATAAATTAAACTAAAATAAAGAACAAAACCAGAAGAATTACCAATTTGAAGAACAATTGAAGACTTGAATTGAATTGAAAATCAAAGTTATGAACAAACCCTAATTTCCCCTAATTTTATTTTGAGAGAAAAAGTGCTTAATTCTATATCCTAAGAGAGTAATTCTCAATTATGAAAAGCATAAGTTGTTTTTGCCTAGAGAACCGTGCCTAATGTACCCAAGTTGGGCTTACAAAGCCTAAGTACGAAGGAAATAAAAGAAAAACAAAAAGTCGGGAAAAATCGTCTGATGCGGGCGCATAGGAGGTTTATGCGCCCGCATCAGACCTCCAGAATGCCCTTTCAGCTGAAATCCTCTTTAAATGCGCCCGCATGTATGCTTTATGCGCCCGCATAAGAACGTCAGAAGCTTTATTTTGCTTTCTTTTCTTCTTATTTCTTCATAAGTTCTTTAAGACTTGTTTTGTATTTCTTAGCACGCATTTCCATGCATCTTCATTCTTATCCCGTCTAAGCTTTCCGGCTTCGTTCCGAGCCTCGGTTTTCGTGCCTGAAATTACAAAGCATACCAAAACCGAGCATAACAACCGTGGATGATAAAATCAACTAAAATGCTCTAAAATTACCGGAAATCAACCAAACTTAGCGAGACACTTCAATTTAGCTAAAGAACATCGAATGAACCAAAAACGAGCCAGATTAACAACTACTAGGCATAAAATTGACTCGAAATACGGGGAAAACACTATAAAAACCACACATATCAACACTCAAGTCTCAACTCTCAAGTCCCAACTCTCTGATTCTCTATTTCTCTCTCTTCATACTCACTTTTTTTTAGTTTGTCTAGGGTTTTTTGGTTTTTAGGGTTCTCACTCACACAGTCACACTCTCCCTCTTCACTTCCAATTTCTCGCCTCAGTGCCTCACTTTCAGACTTTCGCCCGCCTCACACTCACACTTGCCTCACTTTCAATTCCTCTGAACTCACGGTAATGTTTAATTTTTAAAGTTAGATCTAGGTTTTGAATTTGCACGTAATTTTGTTTATGAAATTTTCAGATCTACTCACTCTTCATTTTCGGCTTCATTTTCAGCATTTGTTCTTCAATTTTTGTTGACTCACTTGCTCTTAAAAGGTATTTGCACTAATTTATCATCTTTCTCTTAATTGTGCTGGTTATTAAGTCGATTATACGAGTAATTTAGTAAAATTTGCCCAATTGAACGAACTATGTAACGAATTATAAAAGAGGATTGAATCTTATGATAGCGAATTAGGTTACAGCTGAAGTTATTGTTTGGGATTATTTTGCTGGTTTTTAAAAAACACAATAATTATATGATGAAGTTATTGTTATATGATTATATGATGAAGTTAGAATTATTTTGCTGAAGGTTGATATATGAGATAAGTATTATATGATGAAGTTATTGTTTGAGATTAGTTTGTGATGGTACTCCTTGATGTCGTACTCATTGTATGAGCTACTTCTGTGTCTTCAATTTGTTATTTTTCTTAATTGGACTATTGTATTTATTGTTTGCACTAATTTTTATTTTGGGTTTTTTCGATTTTTCTTTATTGATTTTGTTATATATGTTATTTATTTACTGATTTTTCTCTTTTATTTACTGATTTTGTTGCTGAACACATTGGTTCTGACTTCTGATTTTATTTATTGTATTTGCAGTGATGGATTCACCAATGGAATCACCTAATGCTTCACCCTTTGAGTCCCAATCTCAGCCTCAAGAACATGTGAATATTGAATCAGATGGTGAAGTGAATAGTGGAGGAAAGCCAGCTACAACTAAGCCCCAAGATGCAACAAAAATCAAACCTAACTTATCTGGTAACCCCTGTAAACGCCAAAGAAAACTTACTTCTAATGTTTGGAATGAGTTTGAAATGATTGATGAACTACATTTTACTGGTAAACTGCAATGTCAATGCAAGAGATGTGGGGTAAAGTACATAGCTGAAAGTAGTTATGGGACAAGGAATATGCGTAGACATCTTAGGAATTGGAAGGGTAGAATATGAAGGTGTTAGGAGTTGTTTTACTTACTTGAATCCTGAGGTCAAATTTGGTACTAGAGTCACAATTGCTTCTGACATATCAAAGTTGTATGTTAAGGAAAAATCTAAACTTCATCAATTGTTGCAACATGTTCCTGGTAGAATAGCATTAACTTCTGATTGTTGGACTTCTGTGACCACAGATGGCTATATTTCCTAAACTGCCCACTTCGTTGATAAAAATTGGCGTTTGCAAAAAAGAATCTTAGCATTTTCCTTCATACCCCCTCCCCATACTGGTGCCGCTTTAGCTGAAAAAGTAATTTTTCTATTGAAATAATGGGGGATTGATAAGAGAGTTTCATCCATTACTTTAGATAATGCATCATGTAATGATTCTATGGTTGAGGGGCTGAAATATGACTTGGATTTGGTTAGTCATGGTGATTATTTTGATGTTCGTTGTTGTGCACACATTCTGAATTTAATTGTGCAAGAGGGTTTGAAAGAGATAGATGGAGCAGTTGTTAAGGTGAGAGAGTGTGTCAAGTATTGCAAAGGTTCCCAAGGTCGAAAATAAAAATTTATTCATTGTGTTGAACATGTTAACCTAGAGTCTAAAAGAGGATTAAGGCAAGATGTGCCTACTCGTTGGAATTCTACTTCTCTTATGTTAGATTCCGCTATCTATTATAAGAAGGGTTTTTTTTTTCACTTGCAAAAAAATGATGCAAATTTCATGCATTGCCCAAATTCTGAAGAATGGAATAGGATTGAAAAGATTTGTAAGTTTTTGCAAGTATTTCATGAAGTGACATTAGCTTTTTCTGGCATAAAATACCCAACCTCAAATCTCTATTTCCCAAATGTGCTAAAGGTTAGATTGCTTTTGAAGGAGCAATTGGCTAGTAGTGATAGGTTTTTGAAAGGCATGGCTGTAAAAATGTTTGAGAAGTTGACAAATATTGGTCTGAGTTTAGCACCATCATGGGTATTGCTGTTGTATTTGATCCTCGTTTCAAATTTCAAGTTATTGATTGGACATTTAAAAAGGTTTATGAGTAATCTGCTGAAAATGAGATAGAGTTATTTGATGAGTATAGTTCTTCTACTGCATCAACTTCTTCTGCCCCTTCTAGTTCTACAAGGACCAAGAACAATGCTCCTATTCTCAACGTAGACCAAGCATCTGACACTTTCATGAAGGTGATAATCTTGTACCTTAAAGACATAATCTGTTTTTTTGAATTTCAATATATATTATTTGTTTAATCTAGTCATAACTTTTATGTATTTATTTTGCTTTGAAGGAGTTTGATTGCTTTGATAATAATGAGTTTGCTTCATCTGGAAAGTCTCAATTAAAACTTTATTTGGAAGAGCAAAGACTTCCTCGAACAAGTGAAGTGGATGTGCTTGAGTATTGGAAAGCTCTTCAAGGAAGGTATCCCATTGTTGCTAGAATGGCAAGAGACATCTTGGCCATTCCCATTTCAACTGTAGCTTCCGAATCTACTTTTAGCATTGGAGGAAAAGTCCTAGATGTATGTAGGAGTTCAATGAAGCCTAGTACTGCTGATTCTTTGGTTTGCATACGTGATTGGGTCTTTCTAAAAGGTAATATCTATAGTACTTTACAGTTTTCCTCTTAGGTGTTTCTATGACTCTTTCTATCTCTTTTTTCAATTTATTAGTTTATTGCTATTTTTCTTTATGTTTATTTAACTAATACTCCAAATCTCCAATATGTTGGACACTGAATAGGTTCTATTCAATGTGAGATGGAGGACTTGTGTGAGCAAGTGGCGGGAATAAAAGTTGATCAAGAAGAGGAGAGTGTTGAAACAAAGAAGGAATCAGCCACTAATCAAGCCCAAGTAGTCGATGTTTAACAGTTTATTTTGTTTGAAACTTTAACTTTGGTTTGTAAAACTAATTAGCTACTTTAATTAATGTTTTGTGAGCGTTTACTTAATCAGTGAATCAGTATGACTTTTGGTTTAGACTTTGGACATTTGAACTTTGAAGTACATTAGTACTTAATTACTACTCTGTTGTATGTATTGTTGTATGTTGTTAGTGTTGTATTGTTATCATAATCTTAATTTTTAGCTTTTTCCCTCAAAAATTATTGTTTTATAGCTAAACGAGTCAGACGGGTCGTGCCGGGTCGAACCATGCCAGTTCGTGTCGAGTTCGAGTTAGCAAAAATGACCCATTTAATAATTAAATGGGTCGTGCTCAGGTCAGGGGGTCTTGGCCCGTTTAAGTTCCTGACCCGGCACGAACCTGGCACGACCCGGCACGATTTTACAGGTCTACTTGAGGGAGGTGGAGATGGAGCGAGGGAGGAGAGGTTTGGAGTGGAGATAGACGGCTGAGAATGAGTGAGAAGGGAGAAAGGTTATGTTGGTTTAATTTTTTGGCGACAAAATAACTCAACATGATTTAAGGGTTTGTCGATTTTTTGCGAGGAAAATTTGCGATGACATTAAGTCCGTCGCAAATTTGCGAGGGAATATTCCATCGCAAAAATAAAAAGCCGTCGCAAAAACATTTTCTCATCTGATTTGGTTTGTCACTTTTTTGCGACGGTTATTTCCGTCGCAAACAAGTGGACTTCCGTCGCAAACTCTATATATGCGACGGAATTTATTTCGTTTGCAAAAAATCCGTCGCTATTTTTCTGTTTCTTGTAGTGTTATTAACTTCCATAACCTAGAGTTTCCATAAATCGAACAAACCCTTCTAGAAGGTTCGTCGAATCCGATCACATTCATACGCTTAGATTAATTTCCTTATTTTCGAAAACGAAATTAAAAGGCGAACTGTGAAACAAAATGAAAATAAAATGAAAAAGAAAAATAAAATAAGAAAATGAAATATAAAATGAAAATTAGAAAATTATTTGAAGCATATTTCGACCATCGTAACTCATCATCAGTTAACCATTTCCGACAGCGGTTTTATTTATTTATTTATTTATTTTCAAGCAATCGACTTTTAGAAATTGGACATGTTTACGACATGGTACACGTTAATCATCAGCCGTTAGGTGGGACCAAATATAGGTGTCTACAGTTAGCCAACACTTTGACTGAGTATGTAAAGACGACCAGTATCGTAAAACGAAAGTCAAAGTACTCCATACTTGCAAAACAAAAGGTTAGTTTTACCTCTACCAAGACGATATGTCCTCGCAAAGTGCTACATACGTTTCTCAAGGATGAAAAGTCTCGTTCAGATGTTATTTGATCATGTAGGAGATTCTGGGAAGGCGTCTGTACCATCAGAAGATTGGTTGTTTGAGATTGAGGTTGATCGTCTGACGATCCAAATATTTCCACTTTAGAGTCAGTTTGGCCGTAGGGAAGCGTGATGGTGTTGTTGATAGTGGACTTGTTGTCTTTTGACTTTCTTGACCAGATTTGGCTTTCAGGGGCATTTCGGTGATTTTATAAACAATACAAGCCAAGAAAACTAACCCTGAAGAACCATTTCCTCCTTCAGTTGATTTATCCATGAGATATTACTTCTAAATACTTAAAAGAAAATGATTGAAAAATGGTTTTTTCTGAGTTAATATGGAGAAAAAGGTAAAAAGGAAGTTGAAAGAACCAAAAAGTAACTGACAAAATGAATATAAGAAGAGAACAAACAGTTATTTGTGACAAAATTCAATTTTTGAAAAAAAAAAACGAAAAAAAAAATTCAACCGTCGCGCGTGTACACACACCACGCGCATTACACGCGCCCGGGAGCACATTGAGGAAGGTGCTCCGGGTGCATATTAGAATTTGCGGGCTTTAGAAGGGATCTAACAGCGAGAATCTTAACATGTATCAAGATTGAATATAACAACTAATTTTAAGATTATAAAAATTTATAATAATCATATTTTCCAAATAATCGATATTTGAAAAGAAAAAAAAAAATAAAAATCACGAGTTAACAACTACTTAGAGGACTAAAGTTTAGTTTTATTTTGGTTTTGGGGACTGAAATTTATTTTCTTAGGGTTAGGGGACTAACTTAAAGACCGTTAGCTTATGTATCACATTAGCAGCTTATTATCAAAGTAAATTTCTTCCCTTCTCCAACTATGGCATGACAAAAAAAAATACATAAATATATAAATAATAGTAATAAATGTTTTCCTTTCTACTATTACTACTAGAATAATAGTTGAATTGAGAAAAAAAATTACTAGAGTTGCTATTATTTTGACTATCAATTACGCTGGTAATTCTATTTCCTTCTAATTTTATATATGCCTTTGATAATGAATAGTAATTATTTTCCTGATTGAATTGTAAAAAAATGAAAATAATAAATAAATAAATAGTTCTAATTAAGGTGAGTAAAGTCTTAATTATTATATTTATATGCATTCAATTTTAGCTTGTGCCTAATTTATCTCTAGTTATTGACAAGCAATTTGGATTTATATGTTGATACAAATTTTCTATTTTTATTTACATGTTTGATAATTTTATCAGAGGAAAAACATGGACAATTATCTTTATGATAGCTTATAAGAAATTTATTTTGGATAGTTAGTAACAAAACTTTGGAATAAGAATGAACAATTAGCTATTCTAATACTCCCTCCGTTCCTAAATGTTTGATACGTTTGGTATCTTGACACTATTTATAAGATGAGAATATCTTCTAAATTACTATTAATATATAAAATATAGTATATTCATATGGAATCTTGTTTGATTCGTCTCAATGAGTACGTCATTTACATCCAATTATTATAATTTTTACATATATATACACTACAAAAGATATTTAAGGTCAAATAAATACATTGGCATATGTGCAAGTCAAAACGTATCAAACAAAAGGGAACGGAGGGATTATTATTTTTCTAATGTGGATTTGTACTAAATGTTTTTTTTTTTTTTAATTTTAACATCAAAATTAACGGTGGTTTAATATTAGTCTCTTATACCTAAATAAATAAATTTAAGTCCCAAAAACCAAAGTAAAACCAAACTTTAGTGCCCTAAATAAGTGTCATCTCTAAAAATCACCAACGATCATAGATTTGTTTCCTCTATAAAATGAGTAGAGACTTTCATTTATAGTTTTTTTTTCCCAATAAATTGTATTCTCGCTCAATACACAAACATCAAATACAATTAAAACTTCCAATATAATCAAAATCTCTTCACATCATTTGTCATCAGTGGTTCCCTAAAAATATAAAATCAACATGTTTTCAGAAAACATTAATGCATTTTCTTGGGTACATTTTCATGTTGTAAATGAAGGAATTCTGTCCTCAATCAATTTATCCAATCTTTAAAATTCTTCTAGCTTCTACTAAGTAGTACTGTAATAGTATAATCAATTGCTATATATGAATAAAGTTTGATGTTCTGTTTTCCATCAATTCATCTCCCACTGAAATCTCCTTGTACATCCAATAGACTTGCATCACATATTCATGATTTCATGTCATATTGAAACATATACAATTGCCTATATTTACAGATGCTGCAATTTAACAAAGCATAGTACAAAAAATGTACAGCAACATATCATAACAAATTACTTGGTAACCTCCATAATACACGCCCTGTCAAGTGAACATGCCTTCAGCAAACTCTGAAGTGAACAGCTGAACTCATACGAGTTGGGCGCGGGAGGTATAACATCTACCCAATCCTTGTTAATCAACTCAACATGTGAATAAGACTTCAAAATAGGGCACAAGGGGAACTTCTCTATCTGATTCACCAATTTCTTCATAGATTTCATGGATAGTATGACGTGGAAGTTGTCGTCAATTTCTATCTTATTGTCAGAAGTCAGGAGTCCAATATCTGTTTCTTCTTGTGAATGTACAAAACCAAGGAAAAGAGGGTTTCGACACAGGGATTGCTGATTGGTGTTGCATACCTGAAGACCAACATAGATCAGGCAAAAATGAGTAAAACAAAACCTTCCCATGAGAACTCATAATCATATTGCTCATTCGATTAACATGAAAATGAAATTTCTGCATGTTTATATCTTTCAACTTTAATAGGTGTATATCAGAATGCAATCATACAGATGAATATTAAAGTTCAAAATGAGAATGAATTTGGATCTACTAATGAATAAAATTTTTTTTTAGCATCTTAACCTTTGTATAAACCATTCTCATGCAAAAACTAGCATATTTTACATGAAAAGCTTGAGTCTAACACTAGCAATTGCCAATGATATAAAATTGCTTTCTCAAATACCGCAATAAGATCTATAGACAATCAGTAATGAATAAAAGCAAAAAAGCCATATCATAATTATAGCAAAATGGGGAAAAGAGACAAATAACCCCTCATATTCTCAGAAGTATGATTTTCTTTTTTGGCAACAAACCAAATGTCTCTCTATACTAAGTATGATGATAATGAAATAATGACATCAATCTACACTGCTTTTCAATAGCAAAAACCAAATGTCACTCTAACATGTTACCTATTGACTATCCATCAGTCTTTAGTAGCCTTATTTTCATCTAAATAAGTTTTTCTAAAGTAACCAACTGAATTTGGTTAATGATAGAAATTAACTTTTACCAGCATGCGTGGAAGTTGGGTGAGGAAGATATCCACAATGATACACTGTTATGTGAGGTGCGGACATTGAATCTCCCTAACCTTCGCTATATGCACTTAGTTGATTATAAGAATGGTCACTACCCTGTCATCAAGTGGAAGGTCTCAGCGAGTCAGAGGTACCTTGGATGATACTTCGAGCCCTCTCACCACATTAGATTTGCAGAATGGGTTTCTTATCCGACAGAAACTCGATGGTGGTGCTTCGACCTAGAAGAACAAGATACCTCAACTCATCAAGCCCTTAACCGGGCAGATGGTTTCCCTTCTGACCTTGATGGGCAGGTATGTCTTCTTTTCAAATTTTAAACACTTCCTCTTCCATATGCAGGACTTAAAGGCTAATATTTATCAGAGAAGAGACGAGTAGAGGTAGTTCTTTCGGTCAACCTCTGAGAACATACCGGGGTTACAGACAAATTTGGAATTTTGGATATGGTGGCCTGTGTGTATTAAACCATGTGCCTAACGCCGAGGCACCAAGAGTTTTTTTAGATGAAAATTTTGGGTGCCAAAGGGATTTATGCAAGTTTAATATTACTTTTTTCTACTTGTGAATGAAGAATAGTAGAGCAACACAGCAAGCCACCCTAACCTAGATTACCACCACCATAACCAGACCTCTACCACTCCACATATACCATAACCTGAACACCACCATCATAAAAAGACCACTCTTCAATTGGCAACCACCATACTGGACCACCAACCAATTCGACTTTGTCACGACAATTCATTCTAAACCACCACCTTTTGCCCCAAACCACCATATTTGAGCTCCATTCGTCCACCAACCATGTTCGACCACCATTCACCCAAACGCCCACCACTCCGGCCAACAAATTCGACCAATCACTCGCTCACCATTCACACTCAATGTGAAGGTGGTAGTTCTTGTTGAGATGGGGAGGAAGATGGTGGTCGGTGGATGGAATGAAGAAGTGCATTTGAGTATTTTCACACTCAATGGTTATACTAAAAATGAAAAGAAAACCGATAGTTGCAACTAGTTCAAAATTTCCCCAAAAAGAAATTGCTGCATCTTATAAAAAGAGGGAGTATTTGTTAACCGCATATTGTAGCATTATTTTAACAGATTCCATAACAAAAAGGAGAATTATATTATGAAAATCACAAATTTTATAACTAATTTAAGCAAATGAATGAGTTACCTCTATGTACTCCACTCCCGCTTTAAATAGACCATCGAAAATGTTATTGGATGAAAGTGCGCATATTGTCCCACCAAAGCCAATTGGTGACTGGTGTATCTCCCAAGGTGACTTCATCAATACTTTGTTCTTTTTTTGTGTATCTGCTGAGCTGCTAACAACCGGAAGTTTCTCTTCTTTTATGAACCTCACCTGTTTGCAAGTTAAAGAATTAGAAAGAACCAAAAACGTCCACAAAGAAGCTGTAACATACTATTTGAAAGTATGAATTGCACAAATATAGCCAAATTTGTGTGTTCCTCACAAAATTCGTTAAAGAATTGGTAAAGGATTTTCTATTAAGGATTTTCAACCTACTGGTCTACAAAAAGCTGCTACGAACAGATGTTTAATATTAAACCACCACATCATTTACATGTCAAAACTTTAATACACTTCTGTTACAAATTTACAATCTACTAAAATTGTAAGTATTGATACCGACCAAACTCACATATCAAAAAAAGCTTTAATTTTCTGTCATCAGAAAATTCACCCTCATTTTTCCACATAAAATGGTAAAAGTGTTGTACATAATGTCAACAATCTGTAAAAATGTTTTACTAAACACAATAACTTACAAAGAAGTTTGTTAATTTAAGTTGTAGTTGCAGTGGCAGTGATTTGTGACAACACTTACTTATAATGTGCAGCATAACATATGCTAGATGCCCACTAGAACAACTCCAAGACTGTTTGGACTTTGGCATGATAGCCATCTCAATTTAATTGGTGCTCCATGTCATGTGAAATTTTAGGTTAAGTAGCTAGATTTCATATATTAGTCTTTAGAGGTACATATATATCACGTACATACCTAGTTAACCAGATCATGAAAATGATAAGATGAGTAAATCTGTTTTTATGAAGCACCTTGCCATAAAGTTAGCGGAAGTTGAGCAGGGCAATACAAAAATACTGGGCTAAAAACATTATAAACATTGACATAACGGTTGTCAATTGCTACCCAATTGTATTTTGAGACCTTCCTATTATCAACCAAACTCTGAAGACTTAAATACCCTGTTTGTTTTCTTTTTTTCTCATCAGTAACTTATAATCAAAAATTCTCCTTGAAAATACTCACAAAACAGTACACCACCAAAATTAATTGAAGGACCAGATAGAGAAATAAGGGAAACCTAGAATGGAAAATATGAAAGCGAAGATATAATTCAGATACTATTGGCAATTTGTATTGGAGTTGAGAATGTATTAGGGGTCAATCGTTTTCCTCTTTACTTGCACATTTTATATAAATGCTGCTCTTCAGTATTCCCCTCTTTGGGTGAAATTGTAAAACAAAAGGCGTATATAGAGAAAGCTCCAAAGCAAACACTTGAGTTGGACACAATTGTAATTGCTCAAGGCAAGAAGAACCTTTGCGCCATAAAACATTGCTGTTAGGAGAGGGAAAGAGAACGAGTAGGTTATATTTGAAGGAAAGAGAAAGAAAGGAAGCAAACTAAGGGAAACAAGGAAATGAGGGTTATAATCCCAAACTTAAGGAACCTTGAATTCAAAAGGTGTCTTGTATACAACAGCCTTAGTCACCCCAAATCACATTGAAGTCAACTTCACGAAGGGATTAAAGGTAACAAATACAACTACTTCCTCTGTTAGAGCTACTTGCACCATTGAGGACTTTTCACTATTCACAATCCTGTCTTTGATAAACTTTCATGATTATGCACCAGAAAAATAAGTCATACGGGATCATTTTAGATTGTCCTAATGTGCAAATTAAAAAAGCTAGACAAATCTCATCAAGGCACCACCAGTAGGTTACAAAAATTAAATGCTTGCTACTCAAAATGAAGACACTCCACGCAGTTCACAGACCAAGCTTTAAGAAACAAAAAACCAGAATCACATGCAAATCCAAGCAATATAGCAAAACATATGATGGAAATATAGGTATAGTGCAATTATGTAGATAAACTCTAACACAGGCATACAAAACGACCGCCCAAAAAAACAAACTGGCCATTGATGCTAAGGTTTACATATACCAACCTTTTCTGGATTTAAATCAAAGTAGTCATGACTAGAGAATAACTCTTCAAGAAATTGAATTTCCTCAGCAGGTGAAACCAAGATAATTGATACAGATTCATGGTGTTGTGCGACTTGCGCCTGCAAAAAAAAAAGGGGGCACCTTAACAATCTTAGAAAGGCTTCGTTTGTTGAGACACCTCCATAAACAATATAAATACCTCCATTTAAATATCACAGCTACAGCTGAGACATAAATTTCGGCAGGTGGATGACAATGCAATTGACCAATATGCTTTTTTTTTCTTTGAGGGGGACCAATAGTCCAATACTCCAATACGCTTAGTTTGGTTGAGATAATAATTGAAAAACAAAGTTACTTCAATAATTTCAAGGCACTTAGTCACAGTTCAAGTACAAGAATGTTGGGCAAAATCAATGTAACCAAGTTTTGCAACTATGTTACTTGACTCATCTAGAAAGCATAGAAGGGTCAAACACGAGTATGTTCAAGTCTCATGGACATTAATGGAAAATTTACATGATTTCGGTTAATGGTAAAAAATCCACCTAATCTTCAAAGATTATCCCTTACCTGTTACCAATGAGCATACTCTACTCTCAAAACATTTTCCTTTAAGGTTTGACATATCCCAACTGTATCAAAAAGCTCAGATTTGTCTTCGTAGTTGACCTCTCATCATGCAATCTTTACCTATTTCCAATCTAAAATTCTGTTTATCATTATATTGGTTGTTACATTGGTGCTTTTTCCCAGCAACAATCAATTAGATTAGCAGCAGAGCTAGTCCTTTCCACATCTCGAATTGATGCATGGATTGGCTTAGTTGACAGAACAAACCAAAATACAAAAGAAGCTTAGTGACAATAGTCTATGAAATAACACAGATATCAAATGCCATAAGGTAGATGCAACAGAGAATCATGCAATAAAAAAATTAAAAAATAAACACAATGAGGTTCATGAAAGCAAATTATCATATA
Organism: Suaeda aralocaspica; assembly: GCA_016808085.1. Classification (NCBI taxonomy): domain Eukaryota; kingdom Viridiplantae; phylum Streptophyta; class Magnoliopsida; order Caryophyllales; family Amaranthaceae; genus Suaeda; species Suaeda aralocaspica. Next base: position 484,758 of record PYUH01000061.1, on the reverse strand, counting down.
AACATCAGGCTTACTAAGAAGATCACCTGTATGAATGTTTGCTTCTCAGTGAAAAAAGTTTCCAGGTGATCAATGGTTGGAGTTGCACCATTTCCAAAGTCCACATTATCAAATTCAGCATGCTCCTCTGGATTTCTTCTGTTCAAAACTATGACAGTAACAAGCTTGCCTTCGGAAATGAGCCGTTCTCCGAGTTCTACATGCTCAGAACACTCAGCAAGCTCCTCTTTGCTTGTACTGTTGAAGTATTTCTCTGATATTTTTAAAGAACTGCAACACTTCCAAGTGGGAACATCCGGTGTAACCTCCCCTACGTTACACCTATACATAGTTTCAGCGTAGTCACATAGACCGAATAAATATGTAGGAGAGAAAATTACAATTTTCATGCAATTCAGACGACTTATACTTCTGTTAAATACATTAGGTTTACTAATACATCTATGAAAACATAGCAAAAGGAATAAATAAACAAGTAATCCTCATTCATACTTAAAAGCTGAACTTGTACAACTTACAGCAACAATAAGTCAGTAACTACCCAACATCAATCCAGAGTTACCCGTAACTTGTACCTACTGAGTACTGAGTATCGAGAGAGAGAGCATTTTGGAAGCACAAAAACCCCCTACAAAGGATAATACACGCGAAGGATCTCTAGAAATCACAGACATGCTGGAAGGCATTATTAATTACTACCTCAGTTTCAAATTAGTTGCAACAGGTGGGTATTGTGAGATATAAAATATTCAATTGTTGCAACTAATTGGAAACAGAGGTAACAGTAAACTTAATTTGTTGTATAAAAACATCTTAATAAGTGATCGATTTGCTACCAGCAAAATAAAATGGTTTGATGTTCTTGCCGGATTATTATATCATGAATGATAATGTTAAAAATTAATTAAAGACTCAAATACTGATATAATTGTTTACTTGATAACATTGTTACAACAAATAAGTTTGGCAGGATTAATTTTTCAAAATAATAATGATAATAATAACAGAACATTTCATTTTTAATTAACATAGTTACCTATACAAAATAGATCAAACTCACCCATTAACGGGGTTCTGGATAACTTGTAATGCCTGTTGAAGCATATCTGTATTCACGTCAAGAATCTGCTCTGCAAGTAAACTCCTTTGGGATTTCTCTCCATATCGAAATCCATGAAAGATATGCTGCTGCTCCAACTCACATAATTTCTTTTTTGCAGAAATAAGGCGTCTTTGATACTTTTTTCTTTCTCTCCATTCCTTAAAAGTAGAAACAAATAACAATATTATTGGTTTACGAATTCATACGGTAACTTTTAGAAACCGAACTTCAATATTAGCACATACAAGTGTGGTAGCTAATATTCAAGTTAGAGTTTGGAAAGACATTGGGACAATAAAATTAAAAAATAAAAAAAATATATAAAAATTTAATACCCCTAAAAAGCTAACCCTGAGAGAATTAAGAATCAAGAAAGATATGCACATGAAAATTCTAGCTTCTATAAGCAGATTGTCATTTTGGCATTGTGCAAGGGTAGCTTAGCTTGCTGTTGAGATCTTTTTTGTTTTCTACAGCCACCTTTTGAGCTTAGGATTTAAAAGGATTTGCAAACTCACAATTACACGTCTTTCCTTCTTTGACTTCTCATTAGGACGCACATTTAACTCAATAAGTCCCTTTGGGGGAGTAATATGTAGTTCTCTTTTGTTCATGTCAACATCAGGAACAATTGCTTCAACAAATGGGATCCAAACAAAATGGTCTGATTCAGCTTTCAATGTCTTCGGCTTCAGACTTCCATCAGGGGATCCAGTGGATGCTTCAAGCAGCACATGTAAGAGATCATTCCCACCGTTGTTGAAGACATTAGCAACAGTTCCCACTACTTCACCTGTTTCCTAGAAATAGCAAGCAATCATCAATCATCTTTTAGAAGATTTACATGCACAGATATCCAGAGATGGACTCAAACAGCCAGACACTTTAGTGAAAAGAATAGAATCAATAGATTATGGTTGTTTATTAAAATTTATCTACTGCACAAAGGTCTATAGCACGAGAATATCTGTTCACAAGTTCAGCGATTATCAAAACTCTGTTTCAAGCTTGTTACAAGATTTGCATATTTACTCAAATTGCTACTCCATCTCATTTTTATTCTCAAATAAAATGTTTAGACTTTGGATTAAGAGCCCAAAGTTTTAACTAATAATTGCCAGTTTGCCTACATTGAGGGCGTATTTGAATCTTATACATATAAATATTCAAAAGTGTGCAAGCGAAGAAGTGAATATATGTTTTCGGAAAATTGGGAAGAATACAATAGGACTGCATTACTGTAGTACATGAGATTAACTGATTAAGGTATTACAGAAACCCAAACCTTAAGAATAACCCTCATGCCCACAAGATCACGACTGTAATATTCGCCCTCCTGAAGCTCTGGCCTGTCAATATTCCTCACAAGAAAAGTTGACCCCACCAGCTGACGTGCCTGATATAATCAAAAATGCTATTGAAATCGTTAATGAAGGTAACAAAGAGAGAGAGAGAAGAAAAGAGAAAAAGTGAATAGAATGATCATATCTTCCTTCATTGTCTAATTACAACTCCTTAACTCAAAAATTAACAACTATATACTCCTCCAGCAAAGTACACACAAAGCCAACTCTTTTACAATTTTAACAAGCCTGATAATCACTTTGTGATCTTGTTACATTTAGAGAGTGTACATCAGTTGGACTATTAGCAAAAATATTAAAGATTTGTTGTTAGATTAGTAAAAATTAGGTTCTTAAAATTTATGATTAGGAATGATGTAAGGAATATAGGATTGTATGGGGATTATTATATAGTTTTCTTGCAAGGAATCTCTAATTGTTGTTTAGGCTAGAATTGTTTGCAGTATGAAAGGTTAGATTTGATAGAATCATATGTGATTGGCATCAGTATTTCGCATGGCCTGTTTTCCATAACTTTGTTATCAGAGCACTTTCCAATCTCATTTGATGTTGTATTTTAGGGTGTTTGTACTTATCCAATCACCTTTGTCAATGATTACAGAATTGATTGCATTGTCAGTATGTTTTCCCTCCAATCATCCTATTATCACCATCATTCAAAATTCATCATCAGAGCTGCTGCAAACCATCTTACTAGCACAACATTGTGCGGTCAATGACAATGGAAGTACTTGCAAAGAACTGAAATTGAGTCTAGAGAGTTAAAAGCTTGAAAGCAAAACATGATTATGATGAGACAACAAATAAACAAGGTGAAACCAGATCTTAGCACTGCTTCAGTTGAAGGGAAAGGAGCATAAATTGCAATTAACTAATCCTGATGACTCGATGAACCTAAGATGGAGTACAGAATAGATTTTTGACAGTTTGTGTCTGAGAAATCAACTGCTACGAATTTCAACACCTAATTAGCACTTAGATCTCATGACTGAGACTCTCACTTTCTCTTCACAGTTCCACGGCTTTGATACATCTCTGTCCAAGGTTAAGAATTCACACCTAATTATCAGATCCACTACCAAAAGAAGCAGCTCTTATTGTTTTCAAGTTTTCTTATTCCATATTTCTTTTTACTTTCACAGGTGCACCGAGCCATGCCTAAGGCGCAGGAGAATCCCTATAGGCTATAGCCTTGAGCCATTTTAACATTGGTTCCAACTTGTCTATTAAATAATCTCAGTCAAAGCTTTCATACTTGGACCTGACACGTTACATGCCGTCATTGCTTCAATCAGTACATTGCACAAGGCAAGCAATTAAAATTAGTAAAACGTCAATAAAGGTTGAGAAATCAGGCATTTTGGAGGTGGTTAGGACTTTCAGCCATTGTTGGATACTTGGAGATTGAGGTAGAGAGGAGAGAGGAAGGGATTGAAGAAAGGAGAGAAATCGCTTTTCAGGGGATGCTTGTAATAGGGGTAATTCACTAAGGGAGTAATTCATTGTTAGATACTTGGAGATTGAGGTAGAGAGGAAAGAGGAAGGGATTGAAGAAAGGAGAGAAATCGCTTTTCAGGGCATGCTTGTAATAGGGGTAATTCATTAATGGAGTAATGAAAGTTAGACTTGATATAATGGAGGTAAATAGTGGTGGTGCTAAAGAGAAATATGTATTGGTACAGGTTAGTGGAGGTATGAGGAAAAGATGGTGATGGGGGAGATCATTACCCTCATAATGGGGGTAATAGTTACCCATCGCCACCCTAGGGTAACAAGTACCCCCAAAATGAGGATGATTATTTCCCTTTCTCAAAACATCACAACATCATTACCTTGTTTTCCTTACAATCTAGACATGTTCACCTCTTATTTCCCTTACCTCCTCCCATAAACACCTTCATTTTGTGAGGTTTGACTTTCATTACCCTTTTAATGTATTACCTTTATTCCAAGCATGTTCTTAGAGGAAGGAACCTGATTAGCAAGTTGATAATGACCATAGACTCATGTGAGAAAACAACCCTAATAGTTAGGTCTTATCAAATTTAAAGTTTAATCTATAATCTATAACTATATACTATAGCAGGCCAAAACTAATGTAAGCATGACACCTAAAATTGCTTACTTGGCGAGCTCGCCATGTGGCACCCTGTAATGGTACCTTACTACATGCTGCTCTAATCGCACACCAAACCTTACACCAAAAATATGTGTTCACCAAGATTTGAACCCATAACCTCAGGTTTGCAATGAGTTACTCCGACCACTTGATCTATACACCTTTTATGCGTATATCTCCATACAATATTCTAACATATTACAAAACAAGAAAATTATAAATTAAACCAAGGAAAATTAAAAACAAATATTCCATGTCTAATTTATTTTTCTCGTCATTAATGCATAATCTTGTAAATTTATCGTCTTTCACTTTCATAGCGTTTTTTTAAATCTAAAATATTATTATATATCTACAAGACATGAAGTTAAAAAACCCATAAATGAGACATAAACTTTCATCAATCATATCTTTTTACTTATCATCAAATTAGTTTATATTTGAACTAATTCTTAAATACTCCATAATATATAGCATATAGTTGTTTCATATTATCTTTATACTCACATCAATACTCTTTTTTTTGTTTGAGCTTTAAATTTCACTCTAGGCAGCGGGTTACGCTAGAAAACAGATAGATCTTTTTAATATTTATTTATTCATTTAAAAAACTGAATTACAATTATACCTCATTGGATCATATTTTGTCTTTTAATTAAAATTTGAATTTCTTTTAATAAAATTAATATATTCAACTTATACTAAATCAAATGCCATGGGCATCGCCCGGGCAAAATCTAGTTAAATTTTAAAAAAGTCAAATGCTTTATTTTGTATAATCAATTCAATTGAAAAATTGGTAATATAATTGGCTTTTCCACAAAACTAAACACTCAGCATTAACTACTAATTCTCCCCACACAATTTACTTTACCAATGGATATTAATTGTAACTTAAAATAAAAAATTCCTTTCTCAAAGAGATTAAATCTTTAGCGATTACCCCGTACTTTTTTATTCATTATATATTTCAGTTAAAAGCTTCATCTTTGTATATAAGTCACTCAGATTTATGCTGACACTGATTTATCATAAAGTTATTATTGAAATTATAGACATTATTATACAAGTTTTTTATAACCGTGCATCACAAGGGTGCTAATCTAGTTTGGATTAAATGGAAAAGATACCCAATAGTTGGGACTATTTACATTTTTCCCACAAAAAATAATATAAAAATAAGAATAAAAAAATGGTATATCTAATGCAAGCTTTTTGAAAGGGTCACACAATATATTAACTCTTTTAGCTCCCTCTTTCTTTTCCCAAGTCAAGCTTAGGTGGATATCATATTACATTCATCACATATGATCCTCATGGAACAGGTATCCATATCAATAAATTTGGAAATCACAGAAAACAAAGAGAAACAAAAACTAGATACAGTCAACAGTAAATCCATTTAAAAGCTTTTGCTATATACACAAGCATCACGAAAGAATCCTATGATAGATAGCAGAAGAGCAATACATTGAATTATGTTGCGATAATTTGCATTCACAGCAATGTGAACTAAGGAATCACTGAAATGAAGCACAGCACAACATTTATTTTACTATGCCGGTTCATTTTCCTATAAAATTACTCTTCTGAAAAGACTAATCAGCAATTTGGAGGATAGGATACACTTAGTAAACTTTGTAAACATAAAAAATAAAAAAGGAGATATGCAACGTATTGTACAGAACCTCATCAATGCTGTGAAAGCCTCTCAATTTAATAATCCAGCTCTTACTTCCTGGATGGCCTCTTCCTTCCAAAAGCTCGACTTCAAGAATTTCATCTTTCCCAGAAAATTGTTGTCGCAGCCATCTTTTTCCCGGCTAAGAATGTCAAACTTACATGAGTTAAACTTCACAAGATTTTGAAGTCTACAATAACTTCCAAGCATACAAATAATGCATACCTGTGCAAAGCGCAATTCAGGAAAATCAGTGTTATGTTTTACACGAATCTCTCCTGCAAGCCCATGTACATCAGATACATAGCCAATCTCAACAAAGTCTAAATCTCCAGCATTTGTTTCTGTTATCGCTTCAAAAGCTGATGAAGAAGAAGAACAAACTGAGAAAAAAATATCAAAATAAATGAGTGTCATTAGATACCATATTGCTTCACAAATAAAAATACTTTAGAGGAGGAAAAAAAAAGAAGAAGACTAATCCAAAAAGAAAGCTGCAACTAAGATTTATTTTGAAAGTAAAGTTCTTAAGACTACAATACATGTTATACATTATAGTATGGTTGTCAAATATAGAAGAGAAATAACTCTAAGATATAGTCGGAAGTCAAAACAAGTTAACTAGCTTATCTCTAAGCTTGTAGCAGGTTAACTAGTGGTACCACTACATTTTTCACTAATATGGTTGTAAAGAAAGTTAAACACTGGATTACTGGACACGTAAGTCTTCTCCATACAAGAGAGACCCAGCTTACTGATCCGATCATGTCTTGTGCGCAAACTTTTTTAGGTAGCTCCATGTAGAATATCTTTAGGAGTTTGTGTACAAGACTAAAATAGCAGCTCCATGTACTAGGATTAGGTAGCATGTATTCTTGAGCATATAATATAGTATCACTGTTCTACTATATAAAATAGTAAGAATATGAATTTCTGTCCAAAGTGTGATGGGGTAAGAATGGTAGAAACCAGGGTAAGATAACAATTGAATCTATACAAAAGAATATATCTAAATCCGAATCTCCTCCATCCTCTACTAGTTGTCAAAATTCCTTTGTTTGGATGCCCGATTATAGTGTTCAAGTTTCTATTACTCCCATAAATTAGACTAATTAGTGATTTGACAAGTTAAAAAATGCAGTTCATAGGTTCAGAGTTTATAGAAATGGAGGACAGGAGAGGAGTCAACTATATTAGTAAGTCCCATGACTATCATGGGGAGGACGGAGTAGTTGATACAAGTCCACTCACAGGAATCAGGGAAGTATAGTGCACTTTAAAAACACAGATAATCAAGACTGGATGTGCAAGCATATAAGTAATTATATGGCTATCAAAACAACTTCTATATTGCTTAATTGTATAATCTCAGACAATAGTGTATCATTAACTAAAGCATCCTATAGGTATTAGCAAAACCTTCAAGCATTAATTTATTTTAAGGAAAAATTGCCATATGAAACCTTTTAAAAACTTTTTTTTGCCAAAAGAAACCTTTAAAAAAAAAATTTTGCCAGAACAAACCCTAAACTAAATTTTTTTTGCCAGAAGAACCTTAATGTCTGAATCCGGTGTTGACCTCGTTTTTTAGGCGTTGACCCACTTTTTTTTTCTTTTTGCACTCTCAAGTGATATATACACTCCCTCAAATTAAAACCAAACTTTTGAGCTCCTTAGTTCCTCTCTCTTACTCTGCTTCAAAACCTCTTTGTTAGTTTTTGCATTCAATTCACTGTACATGCACTCTTATTAAGGTAAATTTAATTTTTTTCATCTAACATTTGGAAATTCATTCATTGATTTGTTCATCACTCAAAAAATCTCATAGTTTTTACTTTTTTTTTTCTCTGTGAAATGGCGTCGCGAAGAAGTTCGACCAAAGGCAAAGCAAAATCAAATTAGTCAACTTCCAAGCAATGCAATTGGTGGGTAATTAGTGGAGGAGTTAATATCTATGAAAATTATAAATTCAGGAAATTAAAAAACTAATAAAGGTTGAAGCTTCCACAACCTTGCAACAATGGAAGACAAAGAAAGAAAAAAAATTGCGGCTTCCACAATGCTGCCAATGGAAGACAATAGGGAAAAATTGACAAAAAGAAAGGAGGGAAAAATGGAGAATTAAAATATTTAATGAGGGATAAAATGGAGGGAATTTAGGGAAAAGTAAGAAGGGAAAATGAAAAAAGGCAAAAGAGTGCAAATAAGGGAAAAGGGTTGGTCAACGCCGGAAAAACGAGGTCAACACCGGATTCAAGCATTAAGGTTTCTTCTGACAAAAAAAAATCAGTTTAAGGTTTTTTCTGGCAAAAAAAATTTTAAAAGGTTTCTTTTGGCAAAAAAAAGTTTTTAAAAGGTTTTATCTGACAATTTTTCCTTATTTTAAAAGCAATTCAACATAACCGATCTAGATATACACTTGGAAGCACAAATCAAACAACTAGTCTATTGGACACTTAGCATATCTTGTTCGACATATTAGATGATCAGCATGCATATCTTGCTCTACGCGGTTCCACCCTCTCTTCGTCACCCTCAGATCAAGACCTACTTTTCATATTCTCAAGCCGCTACCTTCCTTAATAACTTTTTCTTAATCTTCTAAGTTACCCAGATTGTTCATGAGAAAGGACAAGGTAACAATTATTCCTCAACCTCAAGGCTAATCAGTGAATCACATGACACGTACATAGCCCTAGTGTTGCATTTTGAGGCACCAATGAGCTCAAGCAAAGCCACTGAGAGGTCCCTCACTCCCTCCCCATTATAAAACTCAGAAAAATACCACTCTTTCATTTCAAAATTCACAAATAACAATAGTTCTCCTTGACTTCAAATATCTCGATCGTTTCAATAATACATAATTATATGCCCATGTTAATTCCCTGAGGACTCAAAGTCAGAAACGAATTTGTTTTATTTCTGAAATTGAATGTCGATAGGAACATGAGGGTCACCATGCTAATGTATAAACAGAATATAGTTTTCATTTGGGTTTTAAATTTTTTAATTTTATAGGGCATATTCAGCAAAACTACCTGTACTTATAGATATTGACTGTTAACTTTTGATTAGTTGTTAGCATTTGAGCAGTTGTTAGTTATCAAAGTAGTAACTTTTAAAGATCAGTTGTCAAGGTTTGTTCGGCACATATAGATGTTGAAACTGTAAAACAGTTTCAGTATTATCAGCTTTCAATACAAAACACCCAAAAGCTACTTTTTTTTAGCTTTCAACAAAAACTACTCAAAAGCTACCTCTAAACCTAAAAGCTACTTAAAATACTACCTCACCATGCACTAATATTTTTTTATGTTAGTATTTCGATTGGATTCAAAAACTAAAAACTACTTTAAAAGGTAACGCCAAAGACGCACATAGTCTTCCTCTACCAACTTCTCAATGTTCCTCTTTCAACTTCTTTCATTTACTTATTAATTCCTTCATTCACCTAATTTCACTCATAGAAACTCTTTTTTTCCAGTTATTACAATTCACCACTCAATTAAACACATAAATATATAATTAAGTTTTCATTTCCGCTTATATATTGCATTAAAATAACAAACATTAACAACTCATATACCCCAAAACAAAAACAAAAAACACTTGTTTTGCATTTTGATATCAAATTAGCATGAAACTTCCAAAAGACATTCATAAAAACTAAAAATAAATAAATAACCCCAGAAACATCAATAAAACAATTAAATAAAAAAAAAACATAAGAAATATTGGATTAAAACAGGGTTACCATGAGTGCAAAGTGAAGGAACTCTGACTCCATAATTAACTTGAAGATTAGTGAGGTGTAATAAAATAGGATTAGAAGAAAAGGGGTTTAATTTATGTAAATGATTTTGAGGAAATTGAGAAGATTTAGTTGGTGAAGAGAAATAATTTGGGAAGTTGAGTAGTGACAACGAACAGCTTTGAATTATCATCATCTCCTAATCTACTGAAGTAACGACTTACAATTTGTGGGGTTTTGGTTTGTTTCCACGGGTTGGTTTGTTTCGGAACGAGAATTTAAGAAATAGATGCGAATTTAAGGAATAGAGAGCGGAAGCAGGAGTGGGATTGGAAATGAGAATTAGGACATATTATGTTTAACTTATTTTTGTTGATCTGAATTTATTTTTACTGATCTAAATTTATTTTTACTGAAATCGTTAACCAGGATTGAAACTGATTTTTGCTGAATTGAACTTATTTTTGCTGAATTAGACTTATTTTACTGATCTGAACATATTTTTGCTGAAAATAAATAAAAATATGACGAGGAGAACAAGGTCTTAATAACTTAATAAGTGGAAGTTCGTCAAATTATCTCAAGCTGTTGTTTGGCATGTAGGACGGAAAAACTCGGCTTTAAGGCCAAATTTACTAATTTACTCTTACTAATTGGGTCAATTTTGTCATTTGCTTATAAAGAGATGTCCTAACACTTTATTACCTACCCCCTACATAATAAAACAATGGGAATAAAGGCTAAATATTCCTAACCTTATTTCCACGAGCTTTTTCCCCTCAATAATGTTGAGAGAGTTCTAATTCCACATTATAACTCTTCTTTTATCAATTCCCATTTTATTGTCCACCTCACCATTTTAGTTATTTTAATAACCGCTACTTAGAGTAGCGATTTCCATACTTTGCAATTCCACCTCCACAAAAATCAAGAGAAATAAGATAATAATCAAAAGAAAAAAATCCTATGATCTTCAGCAACCAAAATAATAAAAAACAATACTATGATCCAATTTGAAAAAGTGAAAAAGTAAATTGATGAATAACCACTAGATAAGGAGAATATCGTTAATCAAATTCACGAGAGCGTTAGGGTTGATAACAACAAAGTTAGGGATTAGGAGGCCATAATCGAGTGTGAAGGAAGGTGGAAATGACGCCAGAGAATGACGGAAATCCGAAAAGTGGTGTTTGGTGAAGAGCAGATAAATTAGGAGGAGTAAGGCAGCGACAAAATCACCGCTTGATGATGAGTTGAATCGCCGCATGATGATGAGTTACTGGCGAGTTAGTTGGGGTTCTTTTTCCTCTATAAGCAGATTTTTATGGAAGTTTGTATGGTTTAATAGACAAACCTACCATGGAGAATGGCGGTTTATACATGAGAAAATCGTTGTTTGGAATGGCAATTTTTCATGATTCACCGCTGTTCTGAATGGCGGTTTATTGATGTGTAAATTGTCATTTCAATTGGCATTTTTGTGCCGAATTGATGGGAAAAAAAATAAGGCCTTGATGAGGTGGACGACAATTTAAGAATTGTAGAAAGCGAAGGTGTAGATTAGGAATTGATAATCTTCAAAGCATTATTTAAGGAAAGAGTTCTATTCCTACTCCCTCATCTAACTCTCATCAAGCAAACATGGGCTTATAGAAACTTGGGATTAATATATAACCCGATTCCTACCTTATAATCCCACCTACCCAACACCCCCTTTGAGCTCGGCTCGTCGAAGATCGAGTCGTTATGACGTGGGTTGAGACTTTTTAATGAGTTGAGCTAAGTTAATGACAAGCTTTGTTTTAAGTTAGATAAGTTATTCTTTTATGAAAAAAAAAAAGTGTTATATATGTATATACATATTGTAACACCCTGGAATTTCCTAACTTCTTACTCCGTATTTTTCCGGAAAACATATGATATATATTAAATAAATATTAGTATTAAAGCTTCTAATTAACGGGGAAAAACCAAAATATTACCGCCACCGTGATAACGGCTAAGGCATTTATCAAAGTACTACAGCGGAAGTCTTAAAACCTAAACCAATTTAAAAACTTAAACTTCAAAACAATCTCAAAACCAAATTCAAAGCAACGACCAAAATGAAAATCAACTTAAAACTTTATTACACTTCGGAACCATTTTAATGGCCCTTAAAACCAAAACTAAACTTTAAAAATAAAACAACATCCAAATAAAAGTTAGAACTTCATAAGCAATAAAATTAAAACTACAAAACTACACATTAAGCGCTCTCACTCCAGCCCAGCATAATGACTTAAGCCCTCTCACTAGTACAAAAATCAAGTTTTGCTTCGGTCAAAACCCAAGTATTTGTTGCGGTTTTTGACCGCAACAAACCCCATAGCAGCAATAAAGTGAATTATAATTTGCTGCGGTTAATACTTATTATTTGTTGCGGTTGTTTATTGAAGCGCATCAAATAAAGCATCAAAAATTGGAGGGAAAGTCTACATACTATGTGCTGCGGTTCTTTCACAAAACCGCAGCAAATAGTGCATTTCCCCTCTGAAAAAAATCACTTATTTGCTGCGGTTTTGTGAATAACCGCAGCAAATAAGCACCCAAAAAATATTTTTTTTCTTTTTTTTTTTGCATTTTAAAGCAAAATTAGAAGCTGAAATGTTATACATACATAGAATCAATTATTTTCAATTGAATTACACTTCTATCACAAAAAATACACTTCTATCACAAAAATACATTTGAAATTTAACTTAAACAAGATTGGTGATGGACTTGTTGGTGAGTGATTGGAGAAGTAGAGCATACAGCAGCACGGTCCGAGAACCAATAGCAGCAGCATTATAGCAGCGGCGCACCAGCAGCAGCAACACAGCGACAGTGGCGGGCCAGCAGGACAGCAGATAAAGAGAAGAGCAAAGAGAGCAATAGAAAAAAAAATGTATAAATCATACCCTAATTCATTCATTCAACCATATCTATACATTCATTCAACCATTCCTATTCTTATTCATTCGTTCAAGCATTACCATTCATGAATAAACTCATTCATTCATTCATAAAACCAATCATAAGCTCAATCTCATCTAAATATGTCATTCAAGCATCCATTAATACACTCATTCAACCATTATTCTTTCGTTTAATCATTTATTCATATAGTAGTCTCATTCAATCATTTATTTTATATAGTATTCTCATTCATAACTCATACATAAACAAGCAAAAATTCATTCACAGGCATTCATTCAAAATCAATAAACATCAATATAACTTAAGGCCTAAAGAACGTATCAATGGAGTCAATGGATTCTCGTTGCAGACACCATGTAGCCTGTATAAAATAAAAAATTTAGTTGTCATTGGTTCAGTACGTGCCAATTAAAAGTAATGCAAGTCATAAATTTAAGCAATAATAGATGAAAGAGTCAAAAGAAGGCTTTTTGGAAGGCAGTAAAAGTAGACCAACAAAATAGTCACAATGGACATGTATACACCTATCAGGCAATTTTAATGAAAAACCTGAACTAGGAAAATAAGCAAAAATAAAACAAAGCTTTTAACTCTTCATTGACAAGCTTCAAGCACCCCTCCCCTCCTCGGCTCCTCCCCAACTCCTTATTACTCAGTCATCAAGGAAGATCAGCCACAAAGAGCTGCTGACTATTTGTTGCTTGAACTTTCAGGGTTTAAAGAATTGAAAACATTTACACCTTACTGAATTTTTCATTGGATTATACATTTATACTGATGAGAAATCTCATAGTATTTTGCCAGTAGCAATAGCAGTACATACAGTGTAACTGACTATGTACTCATTTTATGTATAAAATAGATACCTACTGCAAATAACTTGTTCGTTTTTGCCTGCTCTATAATCTATATTATTTTCATTGTAGTCTGAAATGACAAATTCAGACCTAAAACCGTCCATTGAAGTGATCAAAAGGCAGAACGAGACAATCATCAAACTCACTAATAATTTACTCAAAAATGTAGAACTCTCGAGAAGTATTCAACTTTGACACATACAAGCGATACAACTAACGTATAGCAGTATAAAACATATCTCGATTATATTTTAGAAAAAACCCCAAGTATCATCATCATTATGACACTTAAAAGAAAAAAACCATTATAAATCTGAACAAGAAGTTGCTTCTGTACTTTCCATGAGAATATTAGGGGTGGAAACTTACCATGAGGCTCCTATATCAACAGGATAGCCAAACGAGTAATCTGTATGAATTCGGCCACCAAGCCTATCACGTGATTCCAACAAAATCACCTTGAATGAAGCATTAGCGAGAAAATGAGCAGCAGCAACTCCAGAAATACCACCACCAATTACAATTACAGTAGGAGTCGCACCGGTTCGCCTCTCAATACACCGACCACTTACAACTGCTGTTCAGTTGATTACCAGTTTAATGCAGTGAACAACAAACGTCAAAGTAATAGAACTAAAAAAAAAAAACTCCGAATTATGGTATAGTTCTATGTTAGATTAAACAAAGACATTAATGTCAAATCACACAAAAGCCACAAACACCTTTCCTTTTTATTATAAATCCAAATTCAACTCAATTGATTTAAATTCTAGTACATATTCGGAATCATTTACATCATCCTTCATTAAAACAATCATCTCTAAATCACTACATCAGCGACAATCAAATCAAATTAGTTAATAACATCAATCATAAGCTCAATCTCATCGAAATATTTCATTCAAGCATCCATTAACATACTCATTAAACCAATCTTTCATAGATTCAAAATCTAATTCATTCATTCAAGCATTACATCCAAACAATGAAGCATATCAGGTAGAGCAGTGGATGATTGTCAACTTAAATGAAAGCTTGGCTAACCATATTGATAAAAAGAACAACAACAACTCGTTTCATTGCTAAGCCACAAAGAATGAAAGTTGCAGTAGCGTTTTGGATATGAAATTTTGAAACAAAGAATGAAATAATAACAACAACAATACAACATCACATCATCACAACAATAATAGCAACAATGAACACATAGTAATAACAACAACACAGCAATAACTGCACAACAATAACAATAACACATAACAATAATCATCAAATACAAACTTAGAACATCAATCAAATAATCATAAAAAGCAACAAACAAAATCACAAATGAAATATGAATCGAAATCCAAGTACCTGACACTGAACATCAATCCCCATAATCTTATACTCAACATACAAACACCGCGAAAACTGATCAATATACCTGGAAAAAAAAACCAATCAAACAAAAACATTACTCAAATTCGCAACCAAAACCCAAAAATCACCATCAAACAAAAAACATATTCTCTATTTCCACAACTTACGCTTTAGTAGCAGCATAAACAGAATAGGGCGGATCAGAAGGAATAACTATCGCAGCACCAGACCCAGTATTAACAATGGCACCGCGTTTTCTCCTCACCATTATTGGCAAAACAGCATGAGTAATCTTAGTAGTACCTTCAACATTAACCTTAATCAAATTCCTCAACAACTGATCATCAACTGATCGTTTCACTCCGGAATCTAAATCACCGGAAAAATCAACTACTACAGTTTTGATTAGTATTTCGGTGGAACCACCGTATTTCACATCAATCAGTCACAAACTCTCATTCACATTCGCTCACACAAACACAACCACAAACAACCAAACCCAAAAACAACCAAATAAATTCAAAAATATTATATGAACAGGTTGTCGCACACCTCTCAAAAATAACCGAACAACTCTAACTAATATAGCTAGGGTGGTAGGGATCGAATCCTCAGGGAAGCTATTAAATTCTACTAGCTCTAAAAAGCCTAAAGCGTGTAATGGGCTTTGGTGGAAATTTCGGTAAATGGTTTTTAGAACTAAGAAGACTAAGAATTGAAACTAAAGAAATGACGGGAAAATAACGATTAAACTCTGTTAATGGAAACCTAGGGCTATCGGTTCACTATGATCAATCAACAAACTCAATTAACGCTCACTAATCAATTCATTGGCATTCATTGAACTAGGGCTCACTAATTCTCTCGAACTTAGACTCCCTCAAAACTCCTTTACCGGCTCTCGCTCGCATAAATTCGTTTTTGCCTACTATTCAGTGGTCTAATTGTGGTAATCTTACCTCTCGGCCTCGATTTCAACAATAACCTAACTTACAACAAAATCTGGCCACAATTTAATTGCAATCGCTAGAAATCGATAATAGGAATACAATTTGAAGCCAAGAACTAATTAGAAAACTTAATTTAAATTCAAGTCATGATCATAGATCCCCTAACCCTAGAGAAAACGACTACTCACTCATAATTAAGGGAACAAAAGCAAAATTGAAATTAAATAACATGATCAAGAACAAGAAATTAATTAAAACTAAATTAATTACTAATAAAACTAAATTAAGAACAAAAACAACAAAACTAATTAATCTAGACTAAAAACTAAGAAATTAAAGATAAACATGAAATTAAAAGGGTTGAAAAGCATAAGGAAAGAAATTACCAAAATATAGATTGAACTGCATTGATTGAAAGCTTGAATTCATGAACAAAATAATTAAACCTAAAATTCTAGAGAGAAAAAGTGATTTTGGAATCCTAGGTCTAAAAATATGATAAAAACTAGTTAGAGTCGTTCCCCCTTTACATAGAGTATATATAGGATTTGAGTTTTTAATTAATTAAAACCCACGAAGCAAAACCGCACGGAAAGGAAAATCGGAGCACAAAACCCTTCACCTGCACCCGCATAGGTCAAATTCATTTTGTTCCCTGCGCCCGCATGATGAATATTGAGTGAGTTCTGATACTTCTGATCTATGTTGCGGGCGCATAGGTTAAATGGGGATTAAAGGGTTGCGCCCGCATGAACCAAGTTAAGCAACATTTTGACGATCTTGCTTATTTCTTCGCTCGATTCTTCGAATCTCATTCGTGACTTCTCGTGACTTGGCACGCATCCCGAGGTAAGTTCTTTTTGTCTCGTTTTAGCTTTAAATGACTTCAGAACTCTCTATTACGCTCCTGTAACATATAAACAAAACCGAAAACAACACGTAATAACTGAAAAAGTATAAAATAACCGAAAAAAGGTTCTAAAAGTCAACTAAAGACGCTAAAACCGATCCAAAACATAACTTAACATCGAGGGGCGATAATTAGTCAAAACGAAGCCACAAACCTAACTTTTTAGCACAAGAATCAACCGAAAATGAGGGGAAAACACCAAATAAAACACGTATATCATTATATCACATCACATAAATTGATTAAAAAAACCAAATAAAGGCAAAATCGAAAACAAAAAAATTAAAATAAACTCAAAACCAAGAAACAACAACAAGAAAAAAGATAAAATCTAAACTAACCACCTGAAATCGCCTCCAAAAGCCACCAGATATCGGCTTTAAAAATTGCCTCCAAAAGCCACCAAAACTCGCAAAATCAGAACACAAAAATTAAAACACAAAATACAAATTGAAAATGAAAAATAAAACTGAAGAGAGGAGAGAAAAGAGGAATATATCACTGAAAATTGCATAAAACAAACTCATGAATAAGTTTCCAAAACATGGTCAACTTGACATAAACTTAACCAACTCAAAGACAACTTCAAAACCATTGAAACATGTTATATTAAACACTTAAACTTCACTTTGAAGCATAACATAATTGTTGTGAAGAATTAAGAACATAAATTAGACCATTACAACAAAGTCAAACAAACACCGAAAAGCTTTGGAAACATGAATTAAAAACATATAAATCACTTAACATCAAACTAACACCTATATGTATATAACTTATACCACTTTTAGTAACTTTCTAAATATATCAAGTGCCATTGAGAACATTTTTAGAAGTTCCATTAAAGGAAATTAGTTATTTTAGAAAACTCAATTAATTAATTAAAGTGATATAAATAGTAACTAATTAAAGAAATATATTCTTCGGTGATAAAAAATCTTGATTTAGTTTTCAAAAATATTTATAGTAGTTAGACTTTCAGAAACCGTTTTTCATTAATAAATTAAGTTTAGATAATTTTAATTCAAAAATCATTATTTTAGAGATAAACTCTTTAATTAATTGGAAAAAAATACTTCAATAATCCCTTTGGTCATAAAACCAATTTTATAAAACTTTTTTTTATGCTTATTAAGTCCATTAGATAGCTTAGGTCGACTTAGTAAACCTCTTATTTGAATTTATTTCCAAAAATCGTTAATTTAAGTCAAAATCAATTAAAATTTTGATAAAATACTTAGAAAACCTTTTTAATTGCAAAAACAATTTTATAACCTCGTATTATATCCAAGAAAAACAGTATAACAAGTCTAGTGGCCAGCTTGAAAGTTTAAGTCAATAATATTTTCGATAAAAACCGCAAAACTAACAATTAACTTTTACAGCCTTCGAAAACACTTCTTAAATTCTGCAAAAATACACATAACATCATATTTACTGTAAAAAGTCCAAAAATAAATATAGAAAACACTCAAAAATGCATTAAAATCCTCAAACAATTCAAAAATACCGAAAATTCGATTTTTCAAACAATTCCAAAGAGGGGATCATGATCGTTGTGACTCAACTTCAACCTTTTTATGCATGATACTAAGACTAAACCTAACTTTATCACGCCATTAAACCTTTGATAACATGAACATACCTTGCTCACGAATTTTTCTTTTTTTATTAAAACGCTCCTTCTACAAATTCTGTGCCTTAACTTGCATAAAAATTACAAAACAAGCATTAAAAATTTGTCCAACTCCATAAACATGTTATATAATTAATACAAAGCCTCTAAAAATAAGTTGTGTACAATAGATCTACTTAAAACTCATTTTTATGAATTAATTCTCACAATTTGCAATTTAACCACATAAAGAGCTGTTTCCCTAAAAAATGCAGTAAACTCTTTCAATTCCCTAAATACAACCTAACTTTTATAAATTCCATGAATACCGTCCACGTCATTGGTCTTTAATTAAATTTTTTTAGCCGATTTTCATTATAAGCCATTACTCTAATTAGCGTTAAGTCAAGAAAATCGCTGTTTGAAATAGCGATTGTATTTATTCAGAAACTTGTATAGCAAGACTTACACACAAATCTCGGTTTTGAAACGAGTGGAAGCTGTCAAAATGAGCAGGACAAACCGCCATTCGTGATGGTGTTTTTCCGGAAGATAAACTGCCATTTTGGATGGCGTTTTATAGGTTAATAAACCGCCATCTAGGAGACTAGGACGGCGGTTTATTGCCCAGAAAGCCGCAATTAGGAATAGCGCTTTACAATATAACCATATTTCACCTTTACTAAAACTGTCAACAATGGCCAAGCAAAACCTCCATTGCGGATGGCAATTGTGTGGACAATTAACCGCCATTGTGAATGGAGGTTTGTAATTGTATATCCTGCCACCCTGAATAGCGGTTTATCTGAACCGTAAAAATAAAAAAAATCAAACCACACCCACAAGATGACGTGGACGGTATTATTGGAATTAAGAGAAGTGTGGCTGTATTTAGGGTATTGAAAGACTTTGGAACATTTTTTAGGGAAACAGCTCCCACAAAAATGATTTAATTAGTAAAAATTATAAAATAAATTTATGTAAACTATTTTTATAAACTCTATAATTACACTTGAACATTATAAAATCAAAATCTTTAATTTTAGAATAAATCTTGAGAGTAAAACATTTTTTTTAAAAACCGAGTGGCTTGCTTGAGCAAGCCATTCTGGCCAAGTTTTTGGTGACCTTAAAAGGCAACGAGGGAGGTGGTGGTTGGTACCTGCGTGTAAGATGCAGCAAGGGGGACGAGTAGGGGTGTGCAGAAACCCGGTCCGAAATACTCGGCCTGATACCCGCAGTACCCGCTCTTTAAAAACGAGTATTTTGGGGGCAAAAAAATGGGATTTTGCAAGTACCCAAAATTTTTTGAGCCAGGATCCGATAGCTGGTTCAAGTTTTTTTTTCTTTTTTCAACTTTATTTCTTAGTTGCGGGTTGGGCTTTTTTCCCACACAACTCCAAAGTCTACTATAATTCTCTCTTATTGTTATATTCTCACTCGCCATTGCCATGATCTTCCCTCTTTCCTTTTTCTATTTTTTTTTTTTTGAATTTTTCTTCTATTTTCTTTGTTTCTATTTTTTTTAGTGTTGATTTGCTTTTTTGATTTTTCATTTCGCTTCTTTGTAATTTGTTTTTCAACGTTCGTTTTGTTATTCAAATTTTTATATATTTATGGTTTTTAGTAGGTATACCCTTGAGTTTTTGCGTTCTAAGTTGTACCCAATGTTTTTCGAAATTCTTATTTGTGTTATATAATATATGTATTTAGTGGATGCCCATTATACCCTAATGTATAATCTAGAATATTCCGGAGACTAGGGTTCACTTATAAGGAACCCTTTTCCTACATTGTATATATATATACTCCTTTATGATTTATGAATAAGAAAACTAATCTATTATCCCCTAATACTCTCCTCTAAAACTATTTTTCTATAACACGTTATCAGCACGAATCTTTACCTACTGAGCAAACCAAAACTAATGTTGAAGAAGTAGTGTCAATGACTTTTACTAGCCACAAGACCAATTCCGATCATCAGGTAAGTAGCATGAACCGAAGATAGAAATTCAAAATTTTTGCTTTTCAAGGAAATTGTTTTAAGTGAGTTGATTTATTTATCATTCCATGACTTCATCAAAATCCAAGATCTGACCAAGTGTATTGCAATATTTGATGTTACGTTAGTTGCAATATAACTCCTTGCCAAGTTTTGTCTTTTGTTTGTGGAAATTCAAGCAATAATTATGATTTTTTTTCCTTTTTGCCAAAAATCAATTCTTTCGCAATCTACAATTTATTATTATTGATTGTCTGATGCATGGTATACGTGTTACTCTTTTTGTCATTCCCTTGTTTTAATAGCTTCAATTTGGTTTTACAAGGTTAAGGAGTAATTAGTTTTACTCTCCTCTTAGTTAATTAAACATATAATGTTGCATACACATGAATGGATATAGTCATTAGTCAGTTGGCTACGATACTACATACACAGCAAAGTCACCATAATAGAGTAAATTACCTGTGCAATATATTAGAATTCTCCATTGTTAATCCCATCAGGTAATATCTCCTTATTAGTCATTAGTTACCTCTTTGTTAAGACATCATATCATGATTGATCTAATTCTATGTTTTGTCATCTTATGATCTAATCTCATGTGCTTGTTGTGTTTAGAACATTATTATGTTCTATTTATTTTGGAATTTACATTTGAGATGTAATTTTTTTTTTCTAATGTAAATATCACAAATATCATATGTATTTCTATACTATTTCGTGGACATATTTGCGACAAAGTATATGAGTATGAGTGTATTCTTTTGTTGACTAGTTAACTATGTGACGAGTGGAAATAAATCCTAATAATAATAGTAATAATACTTAGTAATAATAATAATAATAATAATAATAATAATAATAAAATCCTTTAGTGTTCTCTAAGTCCGTAATTAGATCTGAAAATTTTGTGATGCCTTACTTTTGGCTTATCTTAATGATGAGGATTTGTTTACATTAGTATAAAGCTAATGTATGCCATATAATTCGGCTATGGTTGGCTTGCTAGTTTCACATTTAATTGATTTTGTAAATATTTTTATCCCACAATACTCTAAGTAGTGTACATATACATAAAGTGCATTCCAACGATAATAATATATATATATATTTTTACCCCAATCAAAATTATGGCCTTGTTTCCATTTTCTGTTACTTTATAAAATTCGAAGGCCTAAAATTAAAGTATTAACTTCACGGTGACAAAATTTGGGTACCTACCTACTTACTTTTGGTTTTTATTAGCTAATTAATGTATTATTATTATACTCTTGAATCCTGAGACATGAATACATTTTCTAAATATGTGAAAATAGAAGGATAAGGTTTTCTCTTTCTGATAATTTTTTTTT